>NIVC01000906.1:223968-326468 GCA_002269645.1 Macrostomum lignano | reverse complement strand
TTAAATTGCTTGCCAGTGTGTGTTGTAGGCGTCTTCATGACCAGTTCAGGCGTGTTGTACAAGATTCTAATTATCGTAATGACCCTTGGTGGCGTAGCAATTCGTGTCACTGGCCTCAACATGTGTGTCAGCACACTCAATATAGGTGTGTCAGCACACTCAGTATAGGTGTGTCAGCACACTCAGTATAGGTGTGTCAGCACACTCAGTATAGGTGTGTCAGCACACTCAATATAGGTGTGTCAGCACACTCAGTATAGGTGTGTCAGCACACTCAGTATAGGTGTGTCAGCACACTCAGTATAGGTGTGTCAGCACACTCAGTATAGGTGTGTCAGCACACTCAGTATAGGTGTGTCAGCACACTCAGTATAGGTGTGTCAGCACACTCAGTATACATGTGTCAGCACACTCAGCAGCCTTACTGTCCTGACCCCGCAGGCGGCAGGTGAACTGGCCTCCACAGGCAGCGGCGGCAGTGGGGCAGCCTTCCGGCACGTCGGTTTCGCTGGCGAACTGGCCGACAACGAGTCAAAGAGCAGCGGCTGGAAGCGCCGGGACACGCCGCACTACAATAAGAATGCGAAAATCACCAAGTGCCAGGACTCCGAGTTCGCTGCCCAGCTGCTGCAGAAGTACGGAGCCGGCGGCAGGCGCGCGGTGTCGGAGTCAAGCGGCGGCGGCGCCAGCGCTCGAAGCCCCAGCGAGGCCGGCGATGGCTACGAATTCGACGCGGCGTCCCTGTCGGCGGTTGCCAAGCAGCAGCTCACGGTTGTGTTGGAGAGGCAGGCGGGCGCGCAGCTGGGTCTCAGCATCGCTGGCGGTGTGGGATCGCAGCCGTGGCTGCCTGAAGATAATGGCATTTTCCTGAGCAAGGTCGGGTCCGATATCTGTGTCAGGCTTCTTCTCTTCCGAACCACCGCTGCCCTCCCAGATCCGCCGTTGCTGGGCCAGCCTCCCAGAGTGTCAGTTGTTGGCCCAGCCTCCCAGAGTGTCAGTTGTTGGCCCAGCCTCCCAGAGTGTCAGTTGTTGGCCCAGCCTCCCAGAGTGTCAGTTGCTGGGCCAGCCTCCCAGAGTTTCAGTTGCTGGCCCAACCTCCCAGAGTGTCAGTTGCTGGGCGAGCCTCCCAGAGTGTCAGTTGTTGGCCCAGCCTCCCAGAGTGTCAGTTGCTGGCCCAGCCTCCCAGAGTGTCAGTTGCTGGGCCAGCCTCCCAGAGTTTCAGTTGCTGGCCCAGCCTCCCAGAGTGTCAGTTGCTGGCCCAGCCTCCCAGAGTGTCAGTTGCTGGGCCAGCCTCCCAGAGTTTCAGTTGCTGGGCCAGCCTCACAGATCCTCAGTTTCTGGCCCAGCCTCCCAGAGTGTCAGTTGCTGGGCCAGCCTCCCAGATTCTTGGTTGCTGGGCCAGCCTCCCAGATTCTTGGTTGCTGGGCCAGCCTCCCAGATTCTTGGTTGCTGGGCCAGCCTCCCAGATTCTTGGTTGCTGGGCCAGCCTCCCAGATTCTTGGTTGCTGGGCCAGCCTCCCAGATTCTTGGTTGCTGGGCCAGCCTCCCAGATTCTTGGTTGCTGGGCCAGCCTCCCAGATTCTTGGTTGCTGGGCCAGCCTCCCAGATTCTTGGTTGCTGGGCCAGCCTCCCAGATTCTTGGTTGCTGGGCCAGCCTCCCAGATCCTCAGTTGCTGGGCATCAATAGATGATGAAATATAGCCTGCCAAAATCCCCTCACCCCAGGTGATCGATGGTTTCCCAGCCTACTCGGCCGGCCTTCGCCCCGGTGACCGGTTGCTAAGCGTCTGCGGAGTCTCCCTGGTAACGGCCAGCCACGCCGAGGCTGTCAAAGCGATTCAGTCGGCCGGTCAGCGACTCGAGCTGCAAGTCGAGCGTCACCTGACAGTGCCAAAGGCGAGAGACGGGGATGTCAGAGAGGAAAACAACGGAGAGCCTGCCGAAGCAGCCGAAAAAGATAAAGAAGATGAAGATAAAGACCGGCGCAGCGAGGCGGAGGCTGAGGAAGATGAGGTTGGAGTGTAGTAGAAAATCTTTCCACTATTTTTTACTTTCCGCGCAATCAAACCAAGCCAGTACATAGGGTAAGAGTAGGGTCAGTAGGGTGAGAGTAGAGTCATTAGGGTGAGAGTAGAGTCAGTAGGGTGAGATTAAGGGCAGTAGGGTGGGTTTAAGGTCAGTAGGGTGAGATTAGTGTCAGTAGGGTAAGATTAGGGCTAGTAGGGTGAGATTAGGGTCAGTAGGATGAGATTTAGGTCAGTAGGATGAGATTAAGGTCAGTAGGGTGAGATTAAGGTCAGTAGGGTAAGATTAGGGCCAGTAGGGTGAGATTAGGGTCAGTAGGGTGAGATTAGGGTCAGTAGGGTGAGATTAGGGTCAGTAGGGTAAGATTAGGGTCAGTAGGGTGAGATTAGGGTCAGTAGGGTAAGATTAGGGTCAGTAGGGTAAGATTAGGGTCAGTAGGGTGAGATTAGAGTCAGTAGGGTGAGATTCGTGTTAGATTAGGGTCAGTAGGGTGAGATTAAGGTCAGTAGGGTAAGATTAGGGCCAGTAGGGTGAGATTAGGGTCAGTAGGGTGAGATTAGGGTCAGTAGGGTGAGATTAGGGTCAGTAGGGTGAGATTAGGGTCAGTAGGGTAAGATTAGGGTCAGTAGGGTAAGATTAGGGTCAGTAGGGTGAGATTAGAGTCAGTAGGGTGAGATTCGTGTTAGATTAGGGTCAGTAGGGTGAGATTAGGGTCAGTAGGGTAAGATTAGGGTCAGTAGGGTAAGATTAGGGTCAGTAGGGTGAGAGCAGGGTCAGTATGATGAGGGTAGGGTCAGTAGGGCAAGCATTTTTAACATACTGAGCTAGACCAGAGTATTAACTTAATGCTTTACTGTTAGTAGTCATGCAGGCATTAGAAATTCTATACTTCTATACGCAATGTGTGCACAATGGCTGCATCAATGTAAATTGGATGTGCAACCGAAGTCAACGCTACAATTTGCCAATTGCAGAGCCCCAGACCTTTGCCAAGTCGGGGCAGTCTGGAGCGACTACACGATATTGGAAAATTTGGCGGCAAGAAGATAAAACGATTTCAACCAGACAACGACAATGGCCCGGACACTGAAGCAGATGGAGATGCCGCTGAGTCGCTGTGGCTTTGTCAGGTAATAATTGGCCCCTGCATGGTATACGGCGTTGTGTGGTTTCTCACCCTACATTTTATTGCTCAGTAGGGTGAGGGGTAGAGGGAGTAGGGTGAGGGGTAGAGGGAGTAGGGTGAGGGGTAGAGGGAGTAGGGTGAGGGGTAGAGGGAGTAGGGTGAGGGGTAGAGGGAGTAGGGTGAGGGGTAGAGGGAGTAGGGTGAGCAGGTTGAGAGGTAAAGTAGGCGAGGTGATAGCCACTCGCTCTCCCACAAACCACAGTCCTGTATATAAAATATCCCACCCAGCAACCGCAGCCGGCCCGAGAGCAGACCGCCCCAGTCGCCATTGAAAGCCCCGACAAGCAAGCGGCGGCTGACCAACCGGAAGAGTCGCTAGCAGACCAAGACTCGATTCCGCTCGGACCAGACGAGGCTTGCATCGAGCTGCAGCCGGACTCGAGCGGCCGGCTCGGACTGTCCATCTGCGGCAGCTGCGACCGGCCGGCGCACCCCTTCGGAGTCGGCCTGTACGTCAGCCGCCTGACCCCCGGCCTGCCCGCCGCCAGCTCCGGCCTGAAAGTCGGCGACCGGCTGCTCAGCGCCAACGGGCGCAGCCTCGCCAGAGCCGCCCATCGCGAGGCCATCGCCGCCATGCGGGCGACGCCCGATGGCTCTGGCGGCGTCCTTCGACTCCGGGTGCGGCACGAGCCGCCGCCTGCCGGCTATCGCTGCCTGCGAATCCCCCTTCCGGCTCCGGCGGCCGCAGCGAAACCCGCCAGTGCCGCCGCTGCCGCCGCTGTGGCCGCCGTCGCCAGGCCCAGGCTCGGCATCGCCGTCTGCGGTGGCGCCGGCTCGCCGCCAGCCAATCCCGACGACCCAACAGACGAAGGCGTCTTCGTTGCCAAGGTGTCGCCAGGCGGATTGTTCCACTCTGATGGACAGCTGAAGACTGGTGAGTTGCTGCCTGCCCTGTCACCCCCTCTGTCTGCCCTCCGTCACCTTTCTGTCTGCCCTCCGTCACCCACATTACCTGCCCTCCGTCAATCTCGGCCTGCCCTCCGTCAATCTCGGCCTGCCCTCCGTCATAGTTATAAAAATTAAACTCCGCTACATATCGGCAGCTCATTCATTGCAATCGCAAAATTAAACTACGCTACATATCGGCAGCTCATTCATTGCAATCGCAAAATTAAACTCCGCTACATATCGGCAGCTCATTCATTGCAATCGCAAAATTAAACTACGCTACATATCGGCAGCTCATTCATTGCAATCGCAAAATTAAACTACGCTACATATCGGCAGCTCATTCATTGCAATCGCAAAATTAAACTACGCTACATATCGGCAGCTCATTCATTGCAATCGCAAAATTAAACTACGCTACATATCGGCAGCTCATTCATTGCAATCGCAAAATTAAACTACGCTACATATCGGCAGCTCATTCATTGCAATCGCAACCCCCCCCCCCAAATCCGAGCAGGTATGCGCCTTCTGGACGCCAACGGTCGCAACCTGATTGGAGTGTCTCGCGAGGAGGCCGTCTCGATTCTTCGCAGCCTCATCGCCCATCCAGCCGTCAACGCAGCGCCGGACATCCAGCTGACTGTCTGCGACGGCTGCCCGTCTGACCGCCTGTTGCTGGGCGACGCCGACGACGCCAGGCCTCTCAGCGGCATCAGCGGTGGCGGCGCGCTTCGCCGCGAAAGCAGCACCAGTATTGACCCCGGGGAGGAGATCGAGCACCTCAAGGAGCTGCGGCTTCTCGGTCAACAGGTGCGTGTGGCTTTGCTGGTGTCTCAGTCCTCCCAGCTGGTGTCTCAGTCCTCCCAGCTGGTGTCTCAGCCCTCCCAGCTGGTGTCTCAGCCCTCCCAGCTGGTGTCTCAGTCCTCCCAGCTGGTGTCTCAGCTCTCCCAGCTTGGTGTCTCAGCCCTCCCAGCTGGTGTCTCAGCCCTCCCAGCTGGTGTCTAAAGGTGCAAAAAGGTGCTCTTCGTATTTTTCAAACGCTATTTTCTCTTGGTAAAGAAGTCATTTTATAAGTAGTATAATAACAGTATTTTTACATTTTCAATTTTCAGAGCAAACAAGGTATTTGAATTATCAGTGCATTGCATCGCTGCTTTGCGAGTAAATTAAAAATATTAAATGTTTAATATTATTATTTATTACTTAATAATTTTATAATTACAATATTGATTAATATATGCAATATACTAAAATTCATATTTCTACTTTGGTACTTGTAAGGATTGTAAGCGAAAAAATAATACATGCAAATAATTTAGTTCAAATTTGCTGGCATATTCGCGTTGCTCTACTTATTTGATTCGGTTCAGTAGAAAAATACGATTTTTATTACCGAAATTTAATAAAATCTGTAAAAATGCTGTATAATATGCAATCCGAACCGTTTCAGCGCCAGTCGATCATCAGCAGCGAGGAGCCGAGCTCCTGAGGCCGGAGATGCCCCCAGCTATTCTAGAGGCGCCTGGAAACTAGTATGGCGCAAAATGCAAATTTACGAAGCACACTTATTCACAATTTTCATATAAGTCTCGTCCTTTGTATTGTCGCGTTTGCTTTGTAGAATTGGTCTTTTAGAATTTTAAACTCGCGCCAAAAATCTTGTTATTGTTTCTTGGAATTCTTGGCCGATATTTTCTTAAGAATTTTTTAAAGATTTGTTCATTTTTCATTTTTTTTTCAATTGATCAGATGTTTCTACAAGTTTGCTGTTTTTCTTCAACTTTGTTTTGCTGTGTAGAATTTAACAATTGAATGAAAAAAAATGAATGTTTTTATGCTTTGCTTTGGGTTAATATTTTTACAATATGACAAAACTGTTGATTTTACATAATGCATGTGTACTTTTCCAAGGCTGTGGCCGGGTCGCCTAATAGAATCCTATGGACACCTAATGTAACCCTATTGGCACCTAATGTAACCCTATGGGCACCTAATGTAACCCTATGGGCACCTAATGTAACCCTATGGGCACCTAATATAACCCTATGGGCACCTAATGTAACCCTATGGGCACATAATGTAACCCTATGGGCACATAATGTAACCCTATGGGCACATAATGTAACCCTATGGGAACATAATGTAACCCTATGGGCACCTAATGGAACCCCAATAGCGCCTAATGGAATCCTATGAGCGCCTAATGGAACCCTATTGGCGCCTAATGTAACCCATATGGGCGCCTGATGGAACCCTATTACGGTAGTGCCTAATGAAACCCTACGAGGGCCTAATGAAACCCTTTGGGCGCCTAATGGAACCCTATGCACGCGTAATAAAATTTTGGATGCGCCTAATGCAGCTTGAAGGGCGCCTCTCCCGCCTTGGACACAGCTGGCAATTGTCCAGCTCATGAATCGCTTACAGCAGCTGCTTAAGACTTAACTGCTACATCGGGTTGTGTAGCAGTGCCGCTTGTTACTACCTAAGTCGTCACATTGGTCAGTATTAACTGTTGTATTCTGTCACACGTGTAATCAGGTCAATAAAATCAATGCATTAACTATAATGACATTAAAACCTTGTTTTCGTGATGATTTTTACATTAGCTTGCTTTCTAAAGGCCCCTGGCAACCAGTAGTATAACTGATTCGCTGTTCGATTGTAGTTATTTTCTTTTGGTTTTTTGTAAATTCAGAACAATATGCCCGTTATATGCTACTGTTGTTTCGAGTGTAATTTAAAGCATAGAGAAATCGCACGCTTATAAATAAAGCAGGCCATGGCTCAGAGTGCAATCTGAATTTTTCATGTACAAAATGGATAAGCAAGAAAGATATTAGAAAATAGAAATTTAAGGCAACTGCTTTTATTTATTCATTTTCTTTGTTTTTGTTAATATCAAATTATGAAATCAACTGGCTTACATTTCCTGCTTCGTAAAGTTATTTACGCTACATATCGTTATCTGTCCCGGTTATATATTCTGCTTAACTCAGTAGCAAGTGCGGCAAATGATTACAGTTTATTGAAATAACGCCAGCTTTTTATCGCCTTGTCAACAGGGCAGTAATGAAACCAGCTGCTGTATCTTGGCAATTGTATTTGGATGAGCCGGAAACTTTTCTACGAGTTAACCTTGTACGCTGGTTCCATCTTGGCATCAACAAAAGCACCAGACGAATCCGAGATTACAGTGCTCTGTCCTAGCGGACCTCAGCTCATTAGCTTCGCGAGTGATGGCTGGAAACTGGCCCTGTCAGTCAGTCCAGTGCAGTCCATTGTTGCTGCGCTTATTGGGACAAATTATTTGCATGTAAAAGTACATTTTCATCCTAGTGGCTGAACTGCTGGGTAAACTTGCAAGTTTCAATGAGATTTGATGTAAATATAGATGCGATCTCAGTATGAGGCCGCGGTGCATGTACATTGTAGGATTAGATCAGTTAGGTTAGCTTGTGGGTGCAAAGTAGAATTGTATCTAATCTCATTGGGATAGGTACATGTAAGATCTAATCTCACTGGGATAGGTACATTTAGATCTAATCTCACTGGGATTGGTAGATCTATTCTCACTGAGATTGGTTAGCCCCAATCTCACTAATATTGGTTAGATCTATTCTCACTGGGATTGGTTATAGATCTAATTTCACTATGATTGGTAAGATCTAACTTCACTGGGAATGGTTAGATCTAATTTCACTGGGATTGTTTAAATTTAAATCTAATCTTACTGGGACTGGTTAGATCTTATCTCACTGGGATTAGTTAGATCTAATCTCACATGCAGGGATTGGTTAGATCTATTCTCAAAAGGATAGGCAGATCTAATCTCAATAAGATTGGTAAATCTAATTTTAATGAAATTGATAGATAATCTCAATGGGGTAGGCAAGTTCAATCTCACAAGAAATAAATCTAATCTCAATAAAATTGGTAGGTCTAATCTCCTTGGACACAGAGTTAGATACGCTGCATTGCCTCTTCCCCCGCATTGGCAAGCGAAGGCTCAAAGTCGAGCAGATCAGCTGTGCATTCCGCCTTTCCATTCGAATATTGTTGCACAAGCAATAAAATAGAATAGGTGAAAAGTGATCAATGAATGATCTCACCAAGGCCCTCCTCGCCACTCCAGTGCCACTTGGCCGCTGCTCAGCTAATTCCGTATGAGCTGGATTTTAACTAGCGGAGTTGCAGTGACAGCGCGTGTCCCCCGCGGAGCCAGCAAGCTGCAGATCACGCCAGTTCAGGGTCACGATAACTGGACACACGATTTCGCGAACTACCACACACCTAACAGTGTGATTGACAGCTGGGCAGACGTGTGTGAAAATATGCGAGTCGTTTATCTCTGTGTAAAGCATTGTATATAGATTGCAACTGGATTACTGTAAACCTAAATACTATAACCATCTAAGTGAGATTAGATCTGCCTATTTCTTCTCATTGAGTTTAGATCTACCTAAATCATTGAGATTAGATCTACCTAAATCATTGAGATTAGATCTACCTAAATCATTGAGGTTAGATCTACCTAAATCATTGAGATTAGATCTACCTAAATCATTGAGATTAGATCTACCTAAATCATTGAGATTAGATCTACCTAAATCATTGAGATTAGATCTACCTAAATCATTGAGATTAGATCTACCTAAATCATTGAGATTAGATCTACCTAAATCATTGAGATTAAATCTACCTAAATCGTTGGGATTAGATCTACCTAAATCATTGAGATTAGATCTACCTAAATCATTGAGATTAGATCTACCTAAATCATTGAGATTAGATCTACCTAAATCATTGAGATTAGATCTACCATCTCTTTCATATTAGATCTACCTATCTTATTAAGATTAGATCTACCTTTCTCATTGGAATATTAGATCTACCTAGCTCATTGAGATTAGATCTATCTTTATTCAGTGCGATTAGATCTACCCAACTCATTAAAATTAGGCCTAACAATCCCAGTGGAATTAGATTAGATCTACCTAATTCAGTGAGATTGGATCTACTTACCTCATTGAGATACGAGTATGATCTACTTATCCCATTGAGATTAGATCTACTTATCTCATTGAGATTAGATCTACTTATCCTATTGAGATTAGATTTACCTATCTCAGTTAGATTACATGTAGATCTACCAATCCCAGTGAGACTAGATCTAGCTGTATTCCAGTTGAGATTAGATCCGGAGATCCCCAGAGAATCCCCCATGATCCATTAAGCACTCCGTGAGCAGTCCCCCCCCTTCCCAAGATAAGCCATGAGATCGGGTAACTCATCCGCTCGGAGAGCCGCGCACACTCCCAACTCCAATCTCAGCTCATCAGGTGTCAATTTTCAATCCTGACCTGTCCACTTCGTCAGCATGATGCCCGACTCCTGTATTCCCAGAAATCCTTGATCTATATATTCTCACTCTGGTGAATATAAGTGCCCATGATCCGCTACAAGCAGTCAGCTTCTCAATCCTCATCCCCACCCCCTGGGCAGATTTTTGGTCCACTTAACCCATCGACCAGCGGGCAGGCAGGGCGGGAAGTCGGCTGTAAAAAAAATGGTTTCCGTTGCCAATAAAATGAGGCCGAGAGGAGGAGCGAAACGAAGAAATTGATTTGTCCGCTTTCCCTGACACTGCCCTCGCTTGCTTATTCTCCATTTCTCCCAGAATCTTCCCCATCTTTAGTCACGGGCATTTGATCAAAGTGGCTATTCTCGATCCCTGTCAAACCCTGGTTCGCGAATCGAATTGTTAATTTTATCCAACATGCAACAGAATGCTTAGTTTGAGCTGCTGAGCGAAGACAGAAATTTGTTACATCCTGGCCAATTTTTGTTGGCGTGCAGTAAAACCTGGATGTTTCAATAATCCTGTTAGACAGCAGCTAATCCTGTTAGATAGTAGCTAATCCTGTTAGATGGTAGCTAATCCTGTTAGATAGTAGCTAATCCTGTCAGATGGTAGCTAATCCTGTTAGATAGTAGCTAATCCTGTTAGATGGTAGCTAATCCTGTTAGATAGTAGCTAATCCTGTTAGATGGTAGCTAATCCTGTTAGATAGTAGCTAATCCTGTTAGATGGTAGCTAATCCTGTTAGATGGTAGCTAATCCTGTTAGATGGTAGCTAATCCTGTTAGATAGTAGCTAATCCTGTTAGATGGTAGCTAATCCTGTTAGATAGTAGCTAATCCTGTTAGATGGTAGCTAATCCTGTTAGATGGTAGCTAATCCTGTCAGATGGTAGCTAATCCTGTTAGATGGTAGCTAATCCTGTCAGATGGTAGCTAATCCAGTTAGATAGTAGCTAATCCTGTTAGATGGTAGCTAATCCTGTTAGATGGTAGCTAATCCTGTTAGATAGTAGCTAATCCTGTTAGATGGTAGCTAATCCTGTTAAACAGTAGCCAATCCTGTTAGACAGTAGCTAATCCTGTTAGATAGTAGCTAATCCTGTTAGATAGTAGCTAATCCTGTTAGATAGTAGCTAATCCTGTTAGATAGTAGCTAATCCTGTTAGATGGTAGCTAATCCTGTTAAACAGTAGCTAATCCTTTTAGACAGTAGCTAATCCTGTTAGACAGTAGCTAATCCTGTTAGACAGTAGCTAATCCGACATAAGTGAGTGAAGAACAAAACAAATAAATAACAAGTAAGAAAACTCTCACTACTAATTTAATTGCCAACAAAGCTCTTGAGCGAATGTTCAGCTTATTTTATTTGTAAATAAAAAATTATTAGGAAATATTTCATCATTGTCCAATAAAAGAAGCGAAAGCAGAACCCATGAACTCTTGTACACTTTTCATTTCTTCATAGCTTTGCATTCAAAAGGTTTTGTTACTATAATTTGTACATGGGTTCGTTTGATTGTTAGCTAGCTGTGCAATCAGCAAACTGAAGCATTTTGAATTGGAAAGAGCAGCAAAGCGTAAGCAAAGAGGAAACGAATATTGACTGGTGGAGACAAACAGAGACTGGGGAGAGATTGTGGGAGAATCCAGACACTGAGAGGGAGGGGGATGGGGGAGAGTGAGAGAGCAGAGAAAATGGGGACATGGAGATACCGATTGAAGAGAGGGAGAAGGAGATTGGGGAGAGGGGGATCAGAAGAGGGGGAGAGGGGAGCAGGAGAGGGGAGCAGGAGAGGGGAGCAGGAGAGGGGAGCAGGAGAGGGGAGCAGGAGAGGGAGCAGGAGAGGGGAGCAGGAGAGGGGAGCAGGAGAGGGGAGCAGGAGAGGGGAGCAGGAGAGGGGAGCAGGAGAGGGGAGCAGGAGAGGGGAGCAGGAGAGGGGAGCAGGAGAGGGGAGCAGGAGAGGGGAGCAGGAGAGGGGAGCAGGAGAGGGGAGCAGGAGAGGGGAGCAGGAGAGGGGAGCAGGAGAGAGCAGGAGAGGGGAGCAGGAGAGGGGAGCAGGAGAGGGGAGCAGGAGAGAGCAGGAGAGGGGAGCAGGAGAGGGGAGCAGGAGAGAGCAGGAGAGGGGAGCAGGAGAGGGGAGCAGGAGAGAGCAGGAGAGGGGAGCAGGAGAGGGGAGCAGGAGAGGGGAGCAGGAGAGAGCAGGAGAGGGGAGCAGGAGAGGGGAGCAGGAGAGAGTAGGAGAGGGGAGCAGGAGAGAGCAGGAGAGGGGAGCAGGAGAGAGCAGGAGAGGGGAGCAGGAGAGAGCAGGAGAGAGTAGGAGAGGGGAGCAGGAGAGAGCAGGAGAGGGGAGCAGGAGAGAGCAGGAGAGGGGAGCAGGAGAGAGCAGGAGAGGGGAGCAGGAGAGGGGAGCAGGAGAGGGGAGCAGGAGAGGGGAGCAGGAGAGGGGAGCAGGAGAGGGGAGCAGGAGAGAGCAGGAGAGGGGAGCAGGAGAGGGGGGAGATACCAGGACCTGCAGAGAAGACACGAAGGCAGAGAATCAGCCGCATGAGGAAGAGATGGAAAGGGTGGAAGAAGAGACGGGAGAGTTACTGCAGGCGGATCCCAGAGCACGCAGGCCAGGATTGCCGGCATCAGAGTGACGCCTCGCTGCACTCGAGAACCTCCAGGCCTGTTCCTGGCCCCTCAGGCTCCACCGGAGAAGCCGGTCGCCGCTGCCGCTGCTGCTGTCGGTGCTCGTAGCCGATGGTCGCCCAAATCGGTCTCTCCGTGGCGGTCAGCTGACTGGCCAACAACAGCTGCTGCTGAGACTGGGCTGAGCGCAGACTCTGCAGAGTCCGGAGAGAGTTTCTCCTGGGATCTGAGAGCAGCAGTTGCTGCTGATGCTGATGATGGTGAGGCCGCTGGCAGCCACAGCTGCCGCCGTCCAACCAGCTTGGCGGCACCTGCTCCGGCGTAGAGAAACCGGCGGAGTCGGACTGGCCGCTGGGAGGCCGCCGCCGGAACCGAAATCTGGCCGCTGCCGACGCCGGCCGCTGAACCGGCATCCGGTAGAACAGCTGGTCCCAGAAGTCGCGCTGTCCGAACCGCAGCACCACCGCGGCGGCGGCGCCCGAACCGCCTGGCAGGGTCGGCCAGCGGGACAGCATCGACGTGGACAACGATGTCGGTTTGGCGGGCGTCGGCGGCTGCGGCGGCACCGCCACCACGCAGACGAGGCGTCGGCGGGAGAGCGGCTCTCCTAGGCAGTCGGCGGCCGCGGCGAACAGCCCGCGCATCTCCGCGTCGGCCGCGAAGCTCGGCGTCACCACGGCGACAACTCGTCGACTAGTGGCGACGACCTCGGCGACAGTCGGGAAAGCCGGCAGGCCCGGCAAGCGGGCGCGCTGGTGGCAGCACAGCGAGTGCCCGCGGCGCAGCAGCTCGGAGGCCAGCTCGCCGGACACCCAGTCGCCGTCTGTCGGGTGGAACAGCAGGCAGGCATCGCAGCGCTTGCCCTCGCCCGGACAGTCGTCCCTGTCCAGCGGGTGGAAGCCCCAGCGGGCGTAGAGGCGCACCCGGACGGAGGCAGCCAGCAGCAGCAGGAGGCCGGCCGCGGCCGCCGCGGCTGCCACCAACAGGAGCGACGCCCCGACGCCGCAGGCCAGCAGGCGGGCGATGAACAGGCGACGCCGCGAGGCCTCCGAGGCGGACGACATTGACGACGAAGTCGAAGAAGAAGCGGACTTCGGCGGAGTGTCCGGACAGAGGTCCCGTGGCGACAGGCGCCGCAGCTGCCGGCCAGTCAGGCGACGTGGCGAAGCGCAGCGAGCGTCGGCATCGGAGCCGCGGCTGGCGAGCCAGTCCGGCAGCCAGGCCGTGCCGGCGCAGTCACAACGCCACGGGTTGCCATGGAGACGGATGTCGCGAAGCCGCCAGAGATGCGTCAGGCTGGCGACCCGGGGATCGAGCCGGGCAAGGCGGTTGTTCTGAAAGCAGACGGGGTTGCTTGCTTTCGATTCAGTAAGGTTCTGATTGCGATTGTGTCCGGGTGAAAGTACGAGGGGCATCCCAGAAGTCCGTTCGGTATGTGCCGTTTTTACCATAAACGACGAGTAAAGAGCTCAACCGCTCACGGTTAAGTTTTTAAACTTTCCTGTTGCACTGTTGCGTTTTTTCGGTGACTGGACGGACTTTTGGGATGCCCCTCGTATGTGTGCCATGGCCGGGAGACTCTCGTTCCATGCGGGCTCAAATTTCGGCCATTGTTTAACTTAGCAACATGCTAAACAATATGGCTACAATCTAAGGCTAAAAACCAAGGAGTGACATTGCATATGGTACAAACCCGGAAGTGACATTGCATATGGCTACAAACCCAGGAGTGACATTGCATATGGCTACAAACCCCAGGAGTGACATTGCATATGGCTACAAACGCGGGAGTGACATTGCATATGGCTACGATCCCGGGAGTGACATTGCATATGGCTACAAACCCAAGAGTGACATTGCATATGGCTACAAACCCGGGAGTGACATTGCATATGGATACAAAGCTCATTTGTTGAAAATGATGGGCAAATAAAGAAGCTGATTTGATATTTAAAATTCTTGGACTTTGTCAGCGGGTACGTGGATTTCGGGCCAAAAATCTCAGCCACTCGCCTGCAAGTCCAGCAGTTCCAGACGCTCCAGGCGGCTCAAAAATTTCACCGGCAGCTCCTCGAGTCCGGTGTCACTCAAGTCGAGCGACTCAGCGTTGCGAAACACGTCGGGCATGCCCGGCAGGCTGGCGGGCAGCTGGCCACCGCTGAAGTTGAACCGGTAGGCGAAGCCATCGCCGAGGCGCGGAAGCTCACGCCGGTGCGGCAGCCGGTCCAGCCGAGCCCCCGAGCAGTCAACGCTCACCGCGCGTCGCCAGGGCTCAACTGAGCAGACGCACCTGTTGCCGACGCACCGGTCGGTGCAGACCAGATCCGAGCGCGGGTCCAGCTCGAGCCGGTAGCCGGCCGAGTAGATTATACGTCCAAGTAGATTCGGGGGGCTGTGACACGGTGGCAGCACCGTGTACTTCAAAAGCAAGCTGCTGACATTGCCCGCTGACGAGTTGTACAGTCGGTAGTCTCTGCAGTCGCAGCTGAGCGGGTTGCCAGCCAGATTTGAGAACACCAGAGCACTCCGCTCGCCCAGCTGTCTGATCACCTCGCCATCGATTTCCCAACCGTCCAGGAGGTCCGTCAGGCTGACGATTCGGTTCTGCGACAAGCTGATCTCCAGTTTGATCTCCGACAGGTGGCAGTGCGACCACCAGGCTCGAGGTGACACCCGCTGTAGCCTCGAGCCGCAGCCGTCAGTGAAGAAGTCGAAATCGCCGCCTTCCAAGCTGAAATTGGCGATGCGGTTGTTGTCCAGCACCAGCACGAGTCGCTTGTCGAAATTCTGTCGCCGAATCAGCAGCGGCCAGGCGGTCAGTGAGTCCAAGGAGTTGTTGGTCAAGTTGATCTTGTTGAGCCTGACGCCGTGGAAGGCGGCTGAGGAGATCCGCGTGATGCGGTTTCTCGCCAGGCTGAGCAGCTCGAGTCCCTGCAGTGCGAGGCTGCCCGGTCCCAAAGATTCGAGCCTGTTCGAATCGAGCACCAGGTGTTTGAGCTGGGGGAAGCCATGTGAGGAAAACGCACCGGCTGGCAGGCTGGATATCCGATTGTCGCTGAGATCCAGGTACTTCAGCCGGGGAATCCTGCGCAGCTGATCAACCAGGTTCAGCACCTGCGGTCCGATCCGAGTCAGGGAGATCACCAGGTTTTCGGCCACGCCGCCTGCGCAGCCAAGCAGCAGGCGCAGGCTCTCGGCAGCTCCGGGCGCGAAGCCGCAGTCGGCAGCCAGATGTCCCTGACCAAATTCGTACTTCCAGCTGCACTGGCACTGGCTACTCGGGAAGAACCGCTGGCAGTCTTCCAGCTGCCCGATGGCGAGCGACCCAGCCCCTAGAAGCAGCAACACAAGCAGCAGACCAGAAGCTAGCATTGTCAACAATTTTTTGAGCGTACAATTCTTTGCTTGCCAGAGCCTAAGTCGGTTGGTTTTAACTCTGGCCGCGGGCACAATGTCCCAGCCATAAATCTTGCAGCCCAGTCTCTGCCCGAACTGCCAAACGCTTCAAACCCTCGTCGTCCAATCCGCGATCGAGTGAGCATGAGTTTGTTCTCTCGCTATGGCGCAGGCGTACCTGGCCAAAAAAAACTTATTAGCAGATGAGGCACGATGCGTCTGAGAGGAGGGCAGATGTGGCTTAGTCGGGCCAACCGTTGTTGGGAAGTTTTTGTTTCCCTCCCAGGTCCAGAAGAAAAACCCGCTCAGCTCTCGCCTCTCTCTGGCTGGGCCGGTGGAGCCCCGCAAATTCTGTTCTTCTGCCGGCGCAGTACCGCCGTATTTTATTTAGCAAAGAAGCTACGAGAGACTGTTTGAGTGAACCGAGGTGGCCTATAAAGGCACAGTCTGGATTGAGCAGCGCTTCTCCAAAAGTGTCCGTTTTTTTAGCTACATCATTTTTTCTCTAATCAGTTCTGAGACACTTCGCCTCATTTCTTAGAAAGTCTTCAAAAGTATTCGAACTAGCAGTAAAAAAATTGCCACCACAATCTCTCTCCGAATTTTTGTTGAAAATCTCCTTGACTAAGTTGGCACAGGGGCGAGAGTTTTCTTTGTTTTTAGCCAGCCACGATAAATTATGCATTTTGTTGGCATGTGGTGCGGACGCCCCGTTAAAGTCTCCGGTGCAGCCAATTGATGTAGAAAGTCATTTGTGAAAACTGTTCTATAGTGCTTGTTATTTAGCTTATTGTTGCAGTTCCTGATTGAAAGCTCTAATTAGCTACCTGGCAATATTTTGTACGGCTTCCCACCTTGTCAATACATCAATGTAACCGGAGAAAATTGTTCTCAAAAGTTGTTAAAAGCAACACTTTATAGACTGCTTGGAATTTTCCTGCTTTACTCAATTTTACATATGAAATCGTTGGCAGAATAAAGGTAAAGTGAAGTTTTTTTAAAGTTGGCTGCTAGCAGACCCTCTTAACCCAGGAGTGACATTGCATATGGCTACAAACCCGGGAGTGACATTGCATATGGCTACAACCCGGGAGTGACATTGCATATGGCTACAAACCCGGGAGTGACATTGCATATGGCTACAAACCCAAGAGTGACATTGCATATGGCTACAAACCCGGGAGTGACATTGCATATGGCTACAAACCCAAGCTAGGAGTGACATTGCATATGGCTACAAACCCCAGCTAGGAGTGACATTGCATATGGCTACAAACCCGGGAGTGACATTGCATATGGCTACAAACCCGGGAATGACATTGCATATGGCTACAAACCCAAGAGTGACATTGCATATGGCTACAAACCCGGGAGTGACATTGCATATGGCTACAAACCCAAGCTAGGAGTGACATTGCATATGGCTACAAACCCGGGAGTGACATTGCATATGGCTACAAACCCGGGAGTGACACAACTGAAACAACCAAGTGGTTATGCCAGTAATAGGATTTCTCCATAAAACACACCAGCATCTGAGAAGTCGCACTAAAAAGTCACGAGAGCTCATTAGCCAAAAGCAAAGTGCAATTCGCGCAACTTTAAAGTGCAAAAAAGATTGCACAAATTATAAGTAAAACCGGTTGGTTAAATAAATTTTCACTGATCGATTTCGGCGGAACACGCGCAAACTTTTCACACATTGACAGCCCGAAGCAGAATTTCCTTTTGGCGTTTAATTTGCTTTTTCGTCGGCTAATCCGGAGGCCAAGTGACTAAGAAATGAAGCAGAATTGTCTTGAGCTTCCCAGCAAAGAGGCGGTCAATTTTTAAGAACAAACTGCGTGAATTTTCCAACCAATTTTTGTACGGTCTTTTACTTCTTATCGATTGTCAACTTTTTTGCTGAATTGCAAAGTGTCAATTCTTAGCGGCCATTGCAACTCTCTTTAGTGCCTCCTCTTTCTCTTATGAGTTGCTCAAAAAATGGCATATCTTGTTGATTCCATTCTCTGTTCATTTCTGACTCGGCAAGCTGCGACAGACACGGCTGGGGTTGACTGAGCAGACAGTAAGTCTTTAAACTGTAAAAATTCAACTATGGCTAAAAATATTTTTAGAACCTCTCTCACTTTTAGAAAGAGGCAGTTTTACACAGCTGGAGTTGCATTACCAACAGGCAGTTTTACACAGCTGGAGTTGCATTACCAACAGGCAGTTTTACACAGCTGGAGTTGCATTACCAACAGGCAGTTTTACACAGCTGGAGTTGCATTACCAACAGGCAGTTTTACACAGTTGGAGTTGCATTACCAACAGGCAGTTTTACACAGCTGGAGTTGCATTACCAACACACAGTTTTACACAGTTGGAGTTGCATTACCAACACACAGTTTTACACAGCTGGAGTTGCATTACCAACACACAGTTTTACACAGCTGGAGTTGCATTACCAACACACAGTTTTACACAGCTGGAGTTGCATTACCAACACACAGTTTTACACAGCTGGAGTTGCATTACCAACACACAGTTTTACACAGCTGGAGTTGCATTACCAACAGGCAGTTTTACACAGCTGGAGTTGCATTACCAACACACAGTTTTACACAGTTGGAGTTGCATTACCAACACACAGTTTTACACAGCTGGAGTTGCATTACCAACACACAGTTTTACACAGTTGGAGTTGCATTACCAACACACAGTTTTACACAGCTGGAGTTGCATTACCAACACACAGTTTTACACAGTTGGAGTTGCATTACCAACAGGCAGTTTTACACAGCTGGAGTTGCATTACCAACACACAGTTTTACACAGCTGGAGTTGCATTACCAACACACAGTTTTACACAGCTGGAGTTGCATTACCAACAGGCAGTTTTACACAGTTGGAGTTGCATTACCAACAGGCAGTTTTACACAGTTGGAGTTGCATTACCAACACACAGTTTTACACAGCTGGAGTTGCATTACCAACACACAGTTTTACACAGCTGGAGTTGCATTACCAACAGGCAGTTTTACACAGCTGGAGTTGCATTACCAACAGGCAGTTTTACACAGCTGGAGTTGCATTACCAACAGGCAGATACGAAAACAGGATTAAAAAATTCATTACCAGATTAATTTCGAGGTTGCTAGAGACTTTTGCTCCAAATCACAAAATTTAATAAACACTCCTGAAATTTTAAAATTTTCATGACATTGAATTCGATCTGAAACTCGCAGAAATCATGCATAAGACAGCAGTTTCTTTTAGATTCCATGAAGTCTTGCCCGCAGCATGAGGAATTCTTGTGCACTGCATTATTTAACAAAGGCTTGCACAATGATGCTGAAAACTCAATTTTCTTATTTTTGAATTCAATTTTATTCCCTATTCATTTTTCACGCTGGGTGCATGCGGGCGCTTCTGAAACTCCATAGAGTATTCACTGGATCGAATGTAACGAGTGAGGTAATTAACTAATGTATCTATCTGTCTATCTGTCTATCTGTCTATCTATCTATCTCCAGGCCGACCCATTGTCTCTGACTGCAACTCCGAAAGTTACATGAGTGCCAGGTTCATCGATCTCTATCTGCAGCCTATTGCCAAGGAACAGAACTCCTTCATTAGAGACACTGATCACTTTCAAGCAGCTATTCATGACTTGACGTACGACAAAGAAGAGAGCGTCTTCCTGGTCACAATGGATGTCGAATCCTTGTACACGAACATACCTACGGATAAGGGGATTAAAGCTGTTAGGGACGCTTTTCAAAACTTTCCTCAACCATCAAGACCTGACGAGAAACTACTCGAGCTCCTTGACATCAATCTGACTAAGAATGACATGGTGTTCAACGAAAAACGCTATCTGCAGGTTAAGGGCACAAGCATGGGAAAATCTTTTGCTCCATCCTATGCCAATATTTTCATGTCCGATTGGGAGTCCAAAGCTTTGAACACAGCTCCTTTTGCCCCTCATTTTTACAAGCGCTACATTGATGATATTTTCATGACTTTCATCGGGACGGAGGCACAACTGGAGCAGCTACACAGACATCTGAACAGCTGCGACAATAACATACGCCTCACAATGCAATACAGTAGAGATAAAATCAACTTTTTGGACTGCTGTGTCTCTTTGACTAACGAAGACAACAGGAAGAGATTAACCTGCTCGATCTACTTCAAACCCACGGATTCCCGCCAATTATTGAACCCGAATTCTTTTCACCCAAAGCACACATTCAAAGGCATCATGAAATCTTAGTTTCTCCGCTACGCTCGCCGCTGCACCTTCAAAGAGGACTTCAAAGAGGCTAGCAGCAGCCTGATGAGCATCCTTAAAAAGCAGGGACACTCGGTCCGCTTGATCCGAGACGCTAAAAAGTCAGCTCTCATACAACTTGGACTTTACATAGATTTTCAGTGGGCTTTCGGCTTTCAAGACTGCAGAAACCGAGACTGTGCTGTATGCCGACGACACGGCTGCTTTGGCCAAGTTTGTCCCGGTTCCACAGCAACTAAAATGGCCTACAGAATTTGCCAGAAGGTCCGCTGTGACTCCAGGTGCGCGGTCTACGCAATTCTTTGCAACACCTGCAATGGCCGTTGCATTTATGTCGGCGAAACAGGTGGAGCTATCAAGGTCAGACTCCAGGCCCACCTAAGTGACATTAGGCTCGCTAAGGACACCCCTGTTAGCAGACATTTTTGCTCTCCGAATCACTGCCTCGACGATCTTCGCTTCATGGGGCTCTGGTATCTCAGCACCGAGAGCGAGACCAGCAAAGAAGGAGCGCTACGCAGACGCAGGGTCATGGAACAGAAACTCATCTCCCTGCTGAGCACGCAGTCACCTGCAGGCCTCAATACAATTAACAGCAACACAAGCGCTTGTATCCCAATAGTTATTCCTTTTACGGATAGATCGACTAATATTGTACACGAAATTCGCACTGTTCTCTCAAACCATGCACATGGGTTGGACACTGTTGCTGCGTACACTCGAGCACCCTCTCTAAAGGACATTCTTTGCCCCTCAAAACTGCCTGCCCTCACTGATGGTATTGATTAAACTTTCAGAGTGAGCACTATTGAGCAACGTGCGACGGAGACGCTATTTGATTTTATAAACTAACTCACAATTCATTTTATTTCCCACTTACAATATAAACTTCGTTCCATTTTATAGCCCAATTATACTATTGTAAAACCCTGACGAAGGCCATTTCACGGCCGAAATATCGGTTTACCATAATTCTTATATTTTTTGACCTTTGTGACTATCTTATTTATTTCTCAGTTACCTTGGTTAGAGCTGCCACTGCGTGAGAGGTTTTTTCAAACGTCTATCTATCTATCTATCTATCTATCTATCTATCTATCTATCTATCTATCTATCTATCTATCTATCTATCTATCTATCTATCTATCTATCTATCTATCTATCTATCTATCTATCTATCTATCTATCTATCTATCTATCTATCTATCTATCTATCTATCTATCTATCTATCTATCTATCTATCTATCTATCTATCTATCTATCTATCTATCTATCTATCTATCTATCTATCTATCTATCTATCTATCTATCTATCTATCTATCTATCTATCTATCTATCTATCTATCTATCTATCTATCTATCTATCTATCTATCTATCTATCTATCTATCTATCTATCTATCTATCTATCTATCTATCTATAGATAGATACCCTGACGAAAAGTGACGAATAGTAAAACCCTGACGAAGGCCATTTCACGGCCGAAATATCGGTTTACCATAATTCTTATATTTTTTACCTTTGTGACTATCTTATTTATTTCTCACTTACCTTGGTTAGAGCTGCCACTGCGTGAGAGGTTTTTTCAAACGTCTATCTATCTATCTATCTATCTATCTATTTATCTATCCGAATGCAGGAGCCGGGGGCCAGCAGCTTTGTGTGGCATTCCATACATGCCCTGTTTGTCAAAGCAGTTTTCCATTGCGAAAGAGCCATAGCGCTCATGGTGCAAATATTGATCACAGGAAAATAAGTCCAACTTGTTTATTCAAGTTTTCCATCAATGGGATTGATTTCTGTTCGGCAGTACAGCGCCCTCAGCTCTATTATCCCTGGTGAGTTTTCAAAAAAATTCAATTTCACAGCCGCTGCAAAGTCATGCAGTTAATGGACCTGCGGTTGCCTCTCCGTGGCGCTTTGCAGGGTCATTTGAAGGTCAAATGATGAACCCCTGGTTTAATGGAGCGAAAACTTGAGTGAAATCCAACGGAAGATCTGCTTATGGATTTTTTGAAAGCCTCTGGCCTAAGCCAGACTGTGTGAACCTGGCTGATGAACTAAACTTTGTGATCCTGACTGTGTGAACCTGACTGTGTGAATCTGACTGTGTGAACCTGACTTTGTGAACCTGACTGTGTGAACCTGGCTGTGTGAACCTGACTTTGTGAACCTGACTGTGTGAACCTGGCTGTGTGAACCTGACTGTGTGAACCTGGCTGTGTGAACCTGACTGTGTGAACCTGGCTGTGTGAACCTGACTGTGTGAACCTGACTGTGTGAACCTGGCTGTGTGAACCTGACTGTGTGAACCTGGCTGTGTGAACCTGACTGTGTGAACCTGACTGTGTGAACCTGACTGTGTGAAGCTGACTGTGTGAACCTGACTGTGTGAACCTAGCTGTGTGAACTTGACTGTGTGAACTTGTGGAAGTCTCAAAAGCAACATTTTTTTCATTTTAGTACAAAAAGTCCCCTGCTATCCCCAATGCATTCTGCGACGTCCTGCTTTTGTTTTCAGTCTGTTTGAATTTCATTTCACTTCGAATAGATCGCGGACCCCATCATCATCAGCCCAGAGTGCTTATATATTGGCAGTGCAAACACACTTTCCCGCAATCTCAGGTAATGAGAAATGTGAGAGACTGAAGTCTGCTATATGGCTGTAGTTGCACCCACACAGCTGAGCAATATCACCTATATAGGTACGGTGTAGTGAATAGTATTTTACATGTAACTATAGATTCAGAATGGCTTTTGCTCTGGTCAATTGATCATTGCAGAATTATTAAATCGTCTGGCTGGCTAAATGCACTTTTAATATATTTCCAATAAGTTCCGTATACTATATGTATTCACTATATGTACAAAGAATGACTACATGTACATGTATAAGTTAGTTTCTATTCTATCAGTTTTTATTGATAACGTCAGTGGCGCCAATCAGTTTCCTTGATGCCAATCAGTTTCATTGATGCCAATCAGTTTCATTGATGCCAATCAGTTTCATTGATGCCAATCAGTTTCATTGATGCCAATCAGTTTCATTGATGCCAATCAGTTTCATTGATGCCAATCAGTTTCATTGATGCCAATCAGTTTCATTGATGTCAATCAGTTTCATTGATGCCAATCAGTTTCATTGATGCCAATCAGTTTCATTGATGTCAATCAGTTTCATTGATGCCAATCAGTTTCATTGATGCCAATCAGTTTCATTGATGTCAGTGGCGCCAATCAGTTTCATTGATGCCAATCAGTTTCATTGATGCCAATCAGTTTCATTGATGCCAATCAGTTTCATTGATGCCAATCAGTTTCATTGATGCCAATCAGTTTCATTGATGCCAATCAGTTTCATTGATGCCAATCAGTTTCATTGATGCCAATCAGTTTCATTGATGCCAATCAGTTTCATTGATGCCAATCAGTTTCATTGATGCCAATCAGTTTCATTGATGCCAATCAGTTTCATTGATGCCAATCAGTTTCATTGATGCCAATCATTTTCATTGATGCCAATCAGTTTCATTGATGTCAATCAATTTCATTGATGCCAATCAGTTTCATTGATGCCAATCAGTTTCATTGATGCCAATCAGTTTCATTGATGCCAATCAGTTTAATTGATGCCAATCAGTTTCATTGAATGTCAGTGGCGCCAATCAGTTTCATTGATATGTCGTCAGTGGCGCCAATCAGTTTCATTGATGTCAATCAGTTTCATTGATGCCAATCAGTTTCATTGATGCCAATCAGTTTCATTGATGCCAATCAGTTTCATTGATGTCAATCAGTTTCATTGATGCCAATCAGTTTCATTGATGTCAATCAGTTTCATTGATGCCAATCAGTTTCATTGATGCCAATCAGTTTCATTGATGTCAATCAGTTTCATTGATGCCAATCAGTTTCATTGATGCCAATCAGTTTCATTGATGCCAATCAGTTTCATTGATGCCAATCAGTTTCATTGATGTCAGTGGCGCCAATCAGTTTCATTGATGCCAATCAGTTTCATTGATGCCAATCAGTTTCATTGATGCCAATCAGTTTCATTGATGCCAATCAGTTTCATTGATGCCAATCAGTTTCATTGATGCCAATCAGTTTCATTGATGCCAATCAGTTTCATTGATGCCAATCAGTTTCATTGATGCCAATCAGTTTCATTGATGCCAATCAGTTTCATTGATGCCAATCAGTTTCATTGATGCCAATCAGTTTCATTGATGCCAATCATTTTCATTGATGCCAATCAGTTTCATTGATGTCAATCATTTCATTGATGCCAATCAGTTTCATTGATGCCAATCAGTTTCATTGATGCCAATCAGTTTCATTGATGCCAATCAGTTTAATTGATGCCAATCAGTTTCATTGAATGTCAGTGGCGCCAATCAGTTTCATTGATATGTCGTCAGTGGCGCCAATCAGTTTCATTGATGTCAATCAGTTTCATTGATGCCAATCAGTTTCATTGATGCCAATCAGTTTCATTGATGCCAATCAGTTTCATTGATGTCAATCAGTTTCATTGATGCCAATCAGTTTCATTGATGTCAATCAGTTTCATTGATGCCAATCAGTTTCATTGATGCCAATCAGTTTCATTGATGTCAATCAGTTTCATTGATGCCAATCAGTTTCATTGATGTCAATCAGTTTCATTGATGCCAATCAGTTTCATTGATGCCAATCAGTTTCATTGATGCCAATCAGTTTCATTGATGCCAATCAGTTTAATTGATGCCAATCAGTTTCATTGAATGTCAGTGGCGCCAATCAGTTTCATTGATGTCAATCAGTTTCATTGATGCCAATCAGTTTCATTGATGCCAATCAGTTTCATTGATGCCAATCAGTTTAATTGATGCCAATCAGTTTCATTGATGCCAATCAGTTTCATTGATGCCAATCAGTTTCACTGAATGTCAGTGGCGCCAATCAGATGTCAGTGGCGCCAATCAGTTTCATTGATATGTCGTCAGTGGCGCCAATCAGTTTCATTGATGCCAATCAGTTTCACTGAATGTCAGTGGCGCCAATCAGATGTCAGTGGCGCCAATCAGTTTCATTGATATGTCGTCAGTGGCGCCAATCAGTTTCATTGATGCCAATCAGTTTCATTGATGCCAATCAGGTTCATTGATGCCAATCAGTTTCATTGATGCCAATCAGTTTCATTGATGCCAATCAGTTTCATTGATGCAATCAGTTTCATTGATGCCAATCAGTTTCATTGATGCCAATCAGTTTCATTGATGCCAATCAGTTCATTGATGCCAATCAGTTTCATTGATGCCAATCAGTTTCATTGATGCCAATCAGTTTCATTGATGCAATCAGTTTCATTGATGCCAATCAGTTTCATTGATGCCAATCAGTTTCATTGATGCCAATCAGTTTCATTGATGTCAATCAGTTTCATTGATGCCAATCAGTTTCATTGATGCCAATCAGTTTCATTGATGTCAATCAGTTTCATTGATGCCAATCAGTTTCATTGATGCCAATCAGTTTCATTGATGCCAATCAGTTTCATTGATGCCAATCAGTTTCATTGATGCCAATCAGTTTCATTGATGTCAATCAGTTTCATTGATGCCAATCAGTTTCATTGATGTCAATCAGTTTCATTGATGCCAATCAGTTTCATTGATGTCAATCAGTTTCATTGATGCCAATCAGTTTCATTGATGCCAATCAGTTTCATTGATGCCAATCAGTTTAATTGATGCCAATCAGTTTCATTGAATGTCAGTGGCGCCAATCAGTTTCATTGATATGTCGTCAGTGGCGCCAATCAGTTTCATTGATGCCAATCAGTTTCATTGATGCCAATCAGTTTCATTGATGCCAATCAGTTTCATTGATGCCAATCAGTTTCATTGATGCCAATCAGTTTCATTGATGCCAATCAGTTTCATTGATGCCAATCAGTTTCATTGATGCCAATCAGTTTCATTGATGCCAATCAGTTTCATTGATGCCAATCAGTTTCATTGATGCCAATCAGTTTCATTGATGCCAATCAGTTTCATTGATGCCAATCAGTTTCATTGATGCCAATCAGTTTCATTGATGCCAATCAGTTTCATTGATGCCAATCAGTTTCATTGATGCCAATCAGTTTCATTGATGCCAATCAGTTTCATTGATGCCAATCAGTTTCATTGATGCCAATCAGTTTCATTGATGCCAATCAGTTTCATTGATGCCAATCAGTTTCATTGATGCCAATCAGTTTCATTGATGCCAATCAGTTTCATTGATGCCAATCAGTTTCATTGATGCCAATCAGTTTCATTGATGCCAATCAGTTTCATTGATGCCAATCAGTTTCATTGATGCCAATCAGTTTCATTGATGTCAATCAATTTCATTGATGCCAATCAGTTTCATTGATGCCAATCAGTTTCATTGATGCCAATCAGTTTCATTGATGCCAATCAGTTTAATTGATGCCAATCAGTTTCATTGAATGTCAGTGGCGCCAATCAGTTTCATTGATATGTCGTCAGTGGCGCCAATCAGTTTCATTGATGTCAATCAGTTTCATTGATGCCAATCAGTTTCATTGATGCCAATCAGTTTCATTGATGCCAATCAGTTTCGTTGATGTCAATCAGTTTCATTGATGCCAATCAGTTTCATTGAATGTCAGTGGCGCCAATCAGTTTCATTGATGCCAATCAGTTTCATTGATGCCAATCAGTTTCATTGATGCCAATCAGTTTCATTGATGCCAATCAGTTTCATTGATGTCAGTGGCGCCAATCAGTTTCATTGATGCCAATCAGTTTCATTGATGCCAATCAGTTTCATTGATGCCAATCAGTTTCATTGATGCCAATCAGTTTCATTTGATGTCAATCAGTTTCATTGATGCCAATCAGTTTAATTGATGCCAATCAGTTTCATTGATGCCAATCAGTTTCATTGATGCCAATCAGTTTCATTGATGTCAATCAGTTTCATTGATGTCAATCAGTTTCATTGAATGTCAGTGGCGCCAATCAGTTTCATTGATGCCAATCAGTTTCATTGATGCCAATCAGTTTCATTGATGCCAATCAGTTTCATTGATGCCAATCAGTTTCATTGATGCCAATCAGTTTCATTGATGCCAATCAGTTTCATTGATGCCAATCAGTTTCATTGATGCCAATCAGTTTCATTGATGCCAATCAGATTCATTGATGCCAATCAGTTTCATTGATGCCAATCAGTTTCATTGATGCCAATCAGTTTCATTGATGTCAATCAGTTTCATTGATGCCAATCAGTTTCATTGATGTCAATCAGTTTCATTGATGCCAATCAGTTTCATTGATGCCAATCAGTTTCATTGATGTCAATCAGTTTCATTGATGCCAATCAGTTTCATTGATGTCAATCAGTTTCATTGATGCCAATCAGTTTCATTGATGCCAATCAGTTTCATTGATGCCAATCAGTTTTATTGATGCCAATCAGTTTAATTGATGCCAATCAGTTTCATTGAATGTCAGTGGCGCCAATCAGTTTCATTGATATGTCGTCAGTGGCGCCAATCAGTTTCATTGATGTCAATCAGTTTCATTGATGCCAATCAGTTTCATTGATGCCAATCAGTTTCATTGATGCCAATCAGTTTCACTGATGCCAATCAGTTTCATTGATGCCAATCAGTTTCATTGATGCCAATCAGTTTCATTGATGCCAATCAGTTTCATTGATGCCAATCAGTTTCATTGATGCCAATCAGTTTCATTGATGCCAATCAGTTTCACTGAATGTCAGTGGCGCCAATCAGATGTCAGTGGCGCCAATCAGTTTCATTGATATGTCGTCAGTGGCGCCAATCAGTTTCATTGATGCCAATCAGTTTCACTGAATGTCAGTGGCGCCAATCAGATGTCAGTGGCGCCAATCAGTTTCATTGATATGTCGTCAGTGGCGCCAATCAGTTTCATTGATGCCAATCAGTTTCATTGATGCCAATCAGGTTCATTGATGCCAATCAGTTTCATTGATGCCAATCAGTTTTATTGATGCCAATCAGTTTCATTGATGCCAATCAGTTTCATTGATGCCAATCAGTTTTATTGAATGTCAGAGGCGCCAATCAGTTTCATTGATATGTCGTCAGTGGCGCCAATCAGTTTCATTGATGCCAATCAGTTTCATTGATGCCAATCAGGTTCATTGATGCCAATCAGTTTCCTTGATGCCAATCAGTTTCATTGATGCCAATCAGTTTCATTGATGCCAATCAGTTTCGTTGATGTCAATCAGTTTCATTGATGCCAATCAGTTTCATTGAATGTCAGTGGCGCCAATCAGTTTCATTGATGCCAATCAGTTTCATTGATGCCAATCAGTTTCATTGATGCCAATCAGTTTCATTGATGCCAATCAGTTTCATTGATGCCAATCAGTTTCATTGATGCCAATCAGTTTCATTGATGTCAGTGGCGCCAATCAGTTTCATTGATGCCAATCAGTTTCATTGATGCCAATCAGTTTCATTGATGCCAATCAGTTTCATTGATGCCAATCAGTTTCATTTGATGTCAATCAGTTTCATTGATGCCAATCAGTTTCATTGATGCCAATCAGTTTCATTGATGCCAATCAGTTTCATTGATGCCAATCAGTTTCATTGATGTCAATCAGTTTCATTGATGTCAATCAGTTTCATTGAATGTCAGTGGCGCCAATCAGTTTCATTGATGCCAATCAGTTTCATTGATGCCAATCAGTTTCATTGATGCCAATCAGTTTCATTGATGCCAATCAGTTTCATTGATGCCAATCAGTTTCATTGATGCCAATCAGTTTCATTGATGCCAATCAGTTTCATTGATGCCAATCAGTTTCATTGATGCCAATCAGTTTAATTGATGCCAATCAGTTTCATTGATGCCAATCAGTTTCATTGATGCCAATCAGTTTCATTGATGCCAATCAGTTTCATTGATGCCAATCAGTTTCATTGATGTCAATCAGTTTCATTGATGCCAATCAGATTCATTGATGTCAATCAGTTTCATTGATGCCAATCAGTTTCATTTGATGTCAATCAGTTTCATTGATGCCAATCAGTTTTATTGAATGTCAGTGGCGCCAATCAGTTTCATTGATGCCAATCAGTTTCATTGATGCCAATCAGTTTCATTGATGCCAATCAGTTTCATTGATGCCAATCAGTTTCATTGATGCCAATCAGTTTCATTGATGCCAATCAGTTTCATTGATGCCAATCAGTTTCATTGATGCCAATCAGTTTCATTGATGCCAATCAGTTTCATTGATGCCAATCAGTTTCATTGATGCCAATCAGTTTCATTGATGCCAATCAGTTTCATTGATGCCAATCAGTTTCACTGAATGTCAGTGGCGCCAATCAGATGTCAGTGGCGCCAATCAGTTTCATTGATATGTCGTCAGTGGCGCCAATCAGTTTCATTGATGCCAATCAGTTTCATTGATGCCAATCAGGTTCATTGATGCCAATCAGTTTCATTGATGTCAGTGGCGCTTAAATTCATTTGAAATTGAGATAGAGCCAAATGAGTTTTGTAATATCTGGTAACATGTACTACTGTACATGTAGTTAGTTACCTGTACTGTACATGCAATATGCTGCAAGAATTCTTTGAGAAGTATTAACTAAGTAATCAAGCATTGTTTAGGGATGTAATGCTGCAAATGGCAATAGCTTACACCATTGCTGTTCATCCCCGTTTAGAGTGTGGTTGCCCACAACTACGAGCTATAAATTATTCTCATTAACCCAAATTGTGGTCGGCACAATAGAAGGTAAAGCTACCGCCATGCAGGTGCATTCCAATGGACGGAATCTCTGGCCGGAATGCCAATAATGGCACTCGCATTGGAGTAAAATCTGGGCTTATAGTAATAATAGCTAATCACTTGCACACTTCGTGCCATTAGCATGATGAGATGAGACATATGACTAGCGCACCAGACTTTTATATAGCCGCCACTCTTTAGCATTGTGCACAGGTTAACTGTTATAAACATTAGGAGCTCTATGCATAAACTTCACGGCTAGGGTTAGCAAGCATCGGTGGTTCAGTGGTAGAATGCTCGCCTGCCACGCGGGCGGCCCGGGTTCGATTCCCGGCCGATGCAAATTTTTGTGAAGAATTTTTTATAATATTACATTTTTTAAAAACAATTCAGATAAACAATTTAATTTTTCTGCCACTATTGTTACTAACTGAAGACTTTTTCCATTTAATTTTAGCGAAAAAAAATTACTTTAGCTTATTCAGATAGCTTTTTACCGAATAACATGCCTTGTATGCTACTTGAAGTAAAAAGGTGCAAATATTCTTGCTTATTGCTTAAGAATCTCAGCAGGTTAAATTTAAATTTTTGTGATCATTTTTAGCATAAAAAATGAGTCGAGGGTTTATCCGAATTTATCCGAATTCCGATCTGTATAATAATAATATTGTCAGTTGAAGACTCAGTCATGTCTATTTATATATGACAAAATATAGGAAGATGATGACAAATAGAGTGCATTTACAGACAACAAATCTTAGCAAAACACTATCTAATACAGTATATTAAGTTACAAGCAGTCGCAGTTAAATTCTAATAACAGCAGATGCTTTAGATGCAATTAGTTTCAAAAATACCATAACAATATCGATTAGAAAGCATGGCTATCATTATTAGCTGAGAGTCGCCCCAGGACTCGCCATTCGCAGAGGCACGAGAGCTGAAAAACAATTCGATCAAATAAGTGGCTCGCTTTCGGCTGAAGCAAAACAAATCAGTAGATAATGATCATGTATCCTACTTATAGTAGACGATTATTGAAAACACAAACGTGAATAGCAGGGTGGGTTGGATAGAGGGTGAGATAGACAGGGATAGATTGGGAGATAGACAGGGATAGAGTGGGAGATAGACAGGGATAGAGTGGGAGATAGACAGGGATAGATTGGGAGATAGACAGAGAGAGGGTGGGAGATAGACAGGGATAGGGTGAGAGATTAGAAAAGATAGATTGGGAGATAGACAGGGAGAAATAGACAGGGATAGAGTGGGATAGGCAGTGATAGAGTGTAAGATAAACAGGGATAGAGTGGCGGAGACTTAAGTTTTTCAAGATAGAATATCACAGAGAGACTGGTAAGCCACACAAGATAGAATATCACAGAGAGACTGGTAAGCCACACAAGATAGAATATCACACAGAGACTGATAAGCCGCACAGGATAGAATATCACACAGAGACTGGTAAGCCGCACAGGATAGAATATCACACAGAGACTGGTAAGCCGCACAGGATAGAATATCACACAGAGACTGGTAAGCCACACAGGATAGAATATCACACAGAGACTTGTAAGCCACACAGGATAGAATATCACACAGAGACTGGTAAGCCGCACAGGATAGAATATCACACAGAGACTGGTAAGCCGCACAGGATAGAATATCACACAGAGACTGGTAAGCCGCACAGGAAAGAATATCACAGAGAGACTGGTAAGCCACACAGGATAGAATATCACAGAGAGACTGGTAAGCCACACAAGATAGAATATCACACAGAGACTGGTAAGCCACACAAGATAGAATATCACAGAGAGACTGGTAAGCCGCACAGGATAGAATATCACACAGAGACTGGTAAGCCGCACAGGATAAAATATCACATAGAGACTGGTAAGCCGCACAGGATAGAATATCACACAGAGACTGGTAAGCCACACAGGATAGAATATCACACAGAGACTGGTAAGCCGCACAGGATAGAATATCACACAGAGACTGGTAAGCCGCACAGGATAGAATATCACACAGAGACTGGTAAGCCACACAGGATAGAATATCACACAGAGACTTGTAAGCCACACAGGATAGAATATCACACAGAGACTGGTAAGCCGCACAGGATAGAATATCACACAGAGACTGGTAAGCCGCACAGGATAGAATATCACACAGAGACTGGTAAGCCGCACAGGAAAGAATATCACAGAGAGACTGGTAAGCCACACAGGATAGAATATCACAGAGAGACTGGTAAGCCACACAAGATAGAATATCACACAGAGACTGGTAAGCCACACAAGATAGAATATCACAGAGAGACTGGTAAGCCGCACAGGATAGAATATCACACAGAGACTGGTAAGCCGCACAGGATAAAATATCACATAGAGACTGGTAAGCCGCACAGGATAGAATATCACACAGAGACTGGTAAGCCACACAGGATAGAATATCACACAGAGACTGATAAGCCGCACAGGATAGAATATCACACAGAGACTGGTAAGCCGCACAGGATAGAATATCACACAGAGACTGGTAAGCCACACAGGATAGAATATCACACAGAGACTGGTAAGCCGCACAGGATAGAATATCACACAGAGACTGGTAAGCCGCACAGGATAGAATATCACACAGAGACTGGTAAGCCACACAGGATAGAATATCACACAGAGACTGGTAAGCCGCACAGGATAAAATATCACATAGAGACTGATAAGCCGCACAGGATAGAATATCACACAGAGACTGGTAAGCCGCACAGGATAGAATATCACACAGAGACTGGTAAGCCGCACAGGATAAAATATCACATAGAGACTGGTAAGCCGCACAGGATAAAATATCACACAGAGACTGGTAAGCCACACAGGAGAGAATATCACAATGCCTCCAAAATTAATTACCTGCCTTACCTGGCTTATAGGTGTAGTAAAACGGTTCGGAGTCGCGCCTGTCCTCGCAGCGCACGGTCACCTGGACTGTGATGGGCGCGGCCAGGTCCGTACGGCGATAGGCGGGTACCCGGCAGATGAGGTGAGCCTGGGTGAAATAGTCCGGCTCAATGGCCGCCTCCGCCTCCCAGTCGGAGTCGCTGCCGTGCACCTCGCGGAAAATCACCCGGCTGCCGCGGGCGAAGTTCTTGCCGATGAGGAACAGGTCGGAGCCGCCGTGGCACGGGCCCTCGGTGGAGGAGGCTCGGAGCACCTCCGGGGAGCCGACGGGTTGGGCTGGCGGGGATGGGCGAAAGTGAGGGGATTACACCCTCTGCTGCCCTGCCTCCGCTGTCTACCTGTCCTCTTCCGCTGTCTACCTGTCCTCCTCTGCTATCTACCTGTCCTCCTCCACTATCTACCTGTCCTCCTCCACTATCTACCTGTCCTCCTCCACTATCTACCTGTCCTCCTCCGCTATCTACCTGTCCTCCTCCGCTATCTACCTGTCCTCCTCCGCTATCTACCTGTCCTCCTCCACTATCTACCTGTCCTCCTCCGCTATCTACCTGTCCTCCTCCGCTATCTACCTGTCCTCCTCCGCTATCTACCTGTCCTCCTCCGCTATCTACCTGTCCTCCTCCGCTATCTACCTGTCCTCCTCCGCTATCTACCTGTCCTCCTCCGCTATCTACCTGTCCTCCTCCGCTGTCTACCTGTCCTCCTCCGCTATCTCCCTGTCCTCCGCTGTCTACCTGTCCTCCTCCGCTATCTACCTGTCCTCCTCCGCTATCTACCTGTCCTCCTCCGCTATCTACCTGTCCTCCTCCGCTCCCCTCTTTCACTTTGCCATTAAGTAAAGCCACTCACTGCACACAATAGTATCGGAGACAACCTGTAGTACAACGGGAGTGCTGACGCCACCGCTCTCAGCAGATTCTATCGAAGCCGCAGACTCCGCGGTCGGGCCCAGGCACACTCGAAACACCAGTCTGGCTTGGGTGTTGGCCCCGCCGCCTTGCTGCTGCAGCTGCTGCTGGTAGCTGCGCTTCTGACCGCGGCCTGCGCGACATCCGGGGACGCCGCCATGGATTCCAACGTCAACATTGCGCAGCTTCAGTATGCCAATGCAGTCAATGCTGCAGTGCGGCGTGCGGGCCAGCTATCATTTACCTTCCTATCTATCTGTCTATCTATCTGTCTATCTATCTGTCTATCTATCTATCTATCTATCTATCTATCTATCTATCTATCTATCTATCTATCTATCTATCTATCTATCTATCTATCTATCTATCTATCTATCTATCTATTTAACTATCTATCTATCTATCTATCTATCTATCTATCTATCTATCTATCTATCTATCTATCTATCTATCTATCTATCTATCTATCTATCTATCTATCTATCTATCTATCTATCTATCTATCTATCTATGTATCTATGTATCTATCTATGTATCTATGTATCTATCTATATATCTATCCATCTATCCACCGATCTATCTTATCTTATCTTAACTATCTATCTATCTATCTATCTATGTATCTATCTGTATATCTATCCATCTATCCACCGATCTATCTTATCTTATCTTATCTATCTATGTATGTATGTATCTATCTATCTTATCTTATCTATCTATCTTATCTTATCTATCTATCTATCCACCGATCTATCTTATCTATCTATTTGCTGCTGAAGAGATAAAAGTTTTGACATGGCTTCAGTCTAATCTTCTACACGAAACAGAAGAAGCAACACAACTATTGCAGTCTGATAAAAACTAGAACCAGACACTCAAAACGCAACAAAATAGAAGCATACAGCTTATGAACATGTCAGTCATTCAGCCGACCAGTTTTACTGATAATAAACAAAAGAATTTCGCATTTGAAGTTGGACAAAAACCGCCTCAAAGTTTACCAATGAGTCGTTGGCACACCTGTGCCTCCTGTCACCACTGACACAATGGGATAGCTGACCACCTTGATTGTTGTGGCAAAGAAATGCGAGATGCCGATTTTATTTCGGTTTAGCAAAGCCGAGCGCTTTGCTTTTTACTAGCCCCGAAAATTCAACGATTACAAGTTCACAACTTGATAGTTCGAAAACAGGAAACATAACAGATCAAGTTACTCACAAGCTCAGAACACACACCTCTCACAAGTACACAAGCTCTCAACACACACACCTCACACGTACACGAGCTCACAACACACACAGCTCATTAGTACACAAGCTCACAACACACAAGCCTTACAAGTACACAAGCTCAGAACACACACAGCTCATTAGTACACAAGCTCACAACACACAAGCCTCACAAGTACACAAACTCAGACTTCTAGGATCAAAGTTTTCAAGCTCAAAGGCAGTCTATTAAACCAACAAAACAAAGAGAAGTGTACTGTCTTAGATCTTTCCCAGACAAACATCGGTAGGTCAGCTCACCTGAACACATTTCCATCACGGGGATCGCAGTTCACCACTAGAACCCTGGTGCCTTCGCAGTCAACTTCAGTCGACCTCAACGCGGTGGTTTTGCCAGCCACTTTGCACGCCTGATAGTGGCTGTGAGGCCTGAGCCTGTCTGAGTCTGCAGCCACAAATATGCACAGTTGCACCGCCTCGGAGCAGCCAGTCAGCTGCGGTTTGTTTTTTGGGAAAACGGCTTGAGTAACTATCCACTCAGTTGAAACATAAAATGCATCATCATCTTATTAGTGCTCACCTGCACTGTTGGATAACCGCGATGGAAGCGGTCTTTAACTGAGCCGCGAGATCCCTCAGTCAGGTAGCGGGCTCGGTGATTCGCCTCGGGCTGTGCAACAATAGATAGGCTGTAGGGACCCAGTCTGCTGGGCAGACCGCTTGCCTGCAGGCTGACGCCAACTGCTGGGGGTAGCGAGCCACGCGACCTTAAGATGGCAAATCGAGTGTACAATGTCACAAGAAGGCTAAAAAATTTTCACACATGCAGATTTGGGTTGAAAGGCTGGGAGTTTTATTAAAACGCTACCACCTAATTGTTGCTTTGTTTTAAAGTGCATGCCACCAAAGGGGGGGTTCGTGTGCTAGTCCACTATACTAAAAATGAGTTGTGTCTATCTATCTAGATATGCGTGCGATGGAAAAAACGGCTCAACCGAATGTTCTAGACCTACCTAAAATAAAACAGAGTTTAAATTAAACGGATTTAAAGTTTCGATAAAATTTCGATACATATCGGCTGTAGAAATTCTAAGTTAAAGCTGCAAAGAATAATAATAGTTTTGGATTTCCTTAACTAGCCAAACTTAAAATAAGCTGTGTAAAAACCCAACTATTGAAATTTCCGAATCAACAGAGCCAGGCTCGAGCCAGAATCAGACACGCACGGGCGGGCTGGTGTCTCGGTGACAAAAATTAAACACAAACTTACAATTCCAATAGACCTTTTTCCATAACACGGGTGGCGACGTAGCTTTGCGCATGCAAGCAATAAAGTAGCTTTGTACAGCAATATCTAATAAATATCTCATAACACAGGCGCAATAGTATAGCAAACTATACTACTTTCAGTATCGCGTCCTAATTTGCTTAGTTGTTAAAACGTTAAATGCAAAACTCCATTAAGATTGCAACTCAAATGTGTTACAGCGCTACTAGCCTAAACACCAGTTAGCTAGGACTTTAATGCTTTCAAAGAATAGAAGAATAGACAGGAAAGAAATAATTTAAAAGGCAAGAACCTGTAAAAATAGAGGAATATGAGCGGAGGAGAGGCTGGATAAAATAATTTTCCACGCGCACCCGCCTCCATTGTTCATTCCATGCAACCCGCCACGCTAAAATTGTAAAGCCCAGGAGGACTAGCCGCTTTTATTTTGTGACCCGTCCAGGCCAATGGAAAATTTTATTCAGACGGGGAAACCCCCTCCCGCTAGGCTAGAAAGCCAGGCCGGTCCGCGTTCTCAGAGCTAAAAATAGAAACTGAATCTGTGTACGCGAAATTGTACGCACTCCCAAGGAGAGAAAGGAGAGAAAGAGAACGAGAGGAGGCCAGCTGGGGTTTTTCCACAGCGAATTGAACACGAAATTCCACGACTCTGTTGAAGGCTTGCTTTCCTTTGCGAATTTTGACGTACACTTATTAGACTGTCATGTCACTACTTCATGCAAATCTCAAGAAAAAACTGAATGACTGACCGACCGCATTTAATTCTCCATACTTGTCCTTAGACTTAGACCCCTCCGGCTCCAACAAGCTCAATGGAAAAAAGTTGAGCCGTCTCTTGCAAGAGTTTTAGTGGTATCGACGAATGCTCAGGCTTAAGATAAACTAAACTGGCCTTTGAATCCTGAAGGCATAAGAAATAAAAAATTAATACATTAATAAATACGTATTACGTCAGTTTTAAGGTTCAGAGACAGTTATAGAGTAAGGCTAGCTAAGAGCGCGATAAAAAACTTGGTGCGAATTTTAAAGTACAAAACAGATAAAACTTCAAGAGTCGAAGATAAAAACTATCAGGTTGAAATAATTACTACAGTAGTCAGTACTTAGCTGCTTTTATCAATAAATAGCAGAAGCATTATTCTACTACTAAGCCTCACCCAATAGCGTCGGCGGGCGAGGAGCTGCCAGATGGCGAGGGCGACGTTGGCACGGACGGCGAAGTTGACGATGCGTGACTTGTGCGCACAGAGGCAGCCGCCGCCGCGGTGGTCCGCATAGCGGAAGCAGACGAATTAGCAATTAGAGAATTGGACACCCTTGCCGGCACTATAGTCTCCGGCTTTGAATTGTTAGATGACTCGGATGAGCGAGAAACTACAGAGGATCCCACACTGCTAGGTAATGACGATATTGAAGCAGATGACATGGCCGGCAGAAGAACATGCTCGGCATCTTTGCGTCTCTGTTGTTGCTGCTGCTGATAAACTAGCGATTCTGTCGAGCCTGCCAAACTGACAATAAATTACGCCAAATAATTGTGCAAGCTGCTCTAAAAGCCTACACACTGCGAAATGGCAAAAAAGCAAAATTACAGCAGGGGCGTCGCCAGCGGGGGGACAGGGGGCCCAGGGAGGACATGTCAGTGTCTTGTCTCCCTACCTACCTTGTGACCCATTGTGAAAATCAATATTTTGGTTCAGGGAGCCAAAATACAGCGCCTACGGTACCAAAATCAAAATAATCAAAATACATGTAATGTACATGTAGGAATTTTTAGCTTGTTTTCCCCACCATAAAATCCATGGCGAGGCCCCTGAAAAATGGTCAAGCGAGTCGAACAAAGAAGGTTCCAATCTCACCTATCAGGAGTCGATGGCTGCTGCTGCTGCTGCTGCTGGGCCATGAGTGCGTTGATGACGCCCTGCATTTGAGCAGTCTGACTGGCTAGTGACTGCAACAGACTGGTCACGCCGTTGGATGTAACGCTACCATTTGTACCAATAGTTTCGTTGGCTGCATTAGTGACAGTGTTCGCGCTGGAGCCAGTACTGCCAGTTGATAAAACTGTGGCCGATGCGGCTGCATTTGAATACAGAGGCTGCGGCGCCGCAGTGAGCCTGCTTGCGGAGTCGAAACTGGCACTGCTCAAAGGATTGACAGCCTGTCGGATGGCTAGCTGGATTCTGGCCTCATTGAGCTCTTGGAGCTGCTGCTGCTGTGGAGACTGTTGAGTTATGTTCAGTGGGCTGCTGGAAGCAGGGACTAGGGTACTAGTTGGGTGATTTGTAACACTGGCTAGGAGCTGTAATAGCTGCTGCTGCTGCTGCTGCTGGTGCATACCGCTTCATTCACTAAGCCTAGTTGTGGGCATGAATGATAATAAGAAATGTTGATTAATTAGCTAAAATTACACAAATCAGTTTTTACTAAGCATTACTAGGGACATTATCAAGAGACACTAGGCTAAAAACATGAAAATGAAAAAAGCAAAGATTAAAAAGCATAAAAGTTCTTTTCTTTTATAAAAGTAAAAGCAATTCAAACTTTTTAAAAAGTGCCTTTATTAAACAATCATTAAACACCCCAAAAACTCATTTTAAAACACTAAAAAGCAATGGTAAAAAGTGAGTATTTTAAATATTAAAAAAGTCATTTTGCTTAATCATCTTAATCATGCTTAATCATTGCTTAAATAGTTGCTTGATATATCTTGAATCTATGTTTAATGATCTTTTGCTTTGATACAAAATTGAATTACATAAAATTATAAAAAAATGGAAGAATAGAATACATTAACTAGAATACATTTAACTAGAACTTGTAATAAATAAAAAAACTAAATTTTTTATTAATAAATCCAATTTTAAGTTTTAATTAAAAAAAACATTAACTTTTTCAGTTTCAATCAATTAGAGGGAAATTGTGGATAAATAATTTCTTTAATTTGGATTAATAGCCCTACTGTTATCCCTCCCATATATTTTGCCAAAAAGTTCTAGGTGCCATGCTAAAACATGCAAAAACATTAAGCCACAGGTAACACTAGACAAAAAAAACCATAGTCAATTTTTTTTTATTTTAAAAGTCACTATTGAACTTCGAAGAATTAAAGTTTGAAAGATTCTGACAAGAAATGATAATTGATCATTAAAATAATCACAACTTGATAATTAATTCTGACTATAGAAAACATAAAATATTACGTTAAACTTCAGCATAAAATTCTAAAAATGTAGGGGGATAATTTATAATACTAAGTCGCTTGGTCGCTTGACGCTGTTCGGACGTTTAGGCTTTTCACAAAGATCGGAATCAGAATAATTCCGATTCCAGAACCAGAATCGGTAGGAAAATGAAAAGCTTCGAACCTATTTTATGTTTGCAAGTCTTTACAATTTAATTTTGTCTTTCCTTGACTTTGTTTCTTCTTTGATATGAAAAAGAACGGAATAATAATTATATACCAATAATAAAAAATTGACGATTTCAAATCTATTTTACTGTTAAAATGTAAACATGACAATGGATCGAGAAAATTCTCGATCCAAATTCCAGAACCAGAACATGGTTCTGGAACCGATTCTGAAAACGGAACAGACAATATGAAAAGCTTCGAACCGATTCTGGTTCTGGAATCGGTAATATGAAAAGCCTAGCATGCGCACACTCGAAGTGCATTAGAACTTTAAAACTCGTGGTGATTTAAACTTCGCTAAGTAATGATTAAAACAAAATAGGTGTAAATATGGGTACAAAAGCAATGTACTATAAAAAAATCATTCTTTATAAACTGCAAGATCTTTTTTTTTAAATTAAAATTTTTCCTAACAAAATCTTAACTCTATGATAATGGAAGAGTTTAAGATTTAAAACTTTGTAGCAATAAATTTCAAATAAACTTGTTCGGGTCGTTCTCAAAGCTAGGTCACAACTTTTTGTTATTGCAAAAAAAGTTTATACATCGACCAATAATCGTACAAAAAAAATTCTTTCGACAATTTCTGTAAGAAGCTGCTACTAAAACCACAAGAAAACTTGAAATTGACAAGAAATCAAGGCTATTTGTTATTCTTTGTTGCGGAAAATAAACGACAAAAATATTAAAGAGAAAATAAAATTTTCTTCTATTTTTATTTTAAATATGCAGTTAAATTTCTTTTGCAAAAATAAAAGAACAAGAAATTGACAAAGGAAATGTTTTTGAGCACAGCATTTTGTTACTCTGCTCTAAATCCCAGACATTTAAAATTATCGTGTGCGAAAAAGTGCGACGGTTAAAGTCAAAACTGGGGAGTCAGAAAATGTAGAAAAAAAATTGTTGTTTCAATTGGTAATTTTTTATACAATTTTTTATATTTCCGTTAAGTGGTCTCAAAAAAACATTTTTAAAGCACAAAATACACCTCTTAATAAATTTCCTACCCATTTGTTAATCTTCACTTTTACGGAAGTGTACGGACGCAGAATCAGAAACTAAATATAGTATTCTAAAAATAAATGTTTTATACAAACCCGTAAAAGTAGTTTTTATCTGAAAAAAATTAGGTAAATATTGCAATAGATATTTTTTAAATAAATATTAAGCTGGACTTTGTTAAACTGCTTACTTTGTTTACGTCGCGCCTGTTTGTGTTCTGAAATACTCTCGGTAATTTAGTTATCAGTTTCATGTTAATAAGTACTTTATTTATTATTGATGTTTGGCCTGGTTCTTCTTACGGATGTGAAATATTAGCAAACTTTTTTGGATTGAATTAAATATGAGATTTAGATATTGATTACTGACTTCTGTATTTCAAGCATTGCAAACGTCTAGCATCAATTTTCTGCTTATCTAATTTATGAACAATAATCGATCGAGGATTCTAGATATATGCTTTATTTTATAAGCCACGGCTTATGAATACGCAAATGACTCATGAGACTGAGGTTTAAATAATTTTACTGAGTAGAATGACAAATAAAGGTGTCTATCAATTTTTTTTTATAAAATAGCTTTATCCACCCACGCTCTTGTTTAACTATATTTTTGTTCTGAGGCATAATTTGTAGTCTAGTTCAGATTGCTATTTATATTTAACTGTCCGTGTCTTAGGCCTATTTGATTTTTTGCTAATGACGTAGTAATAAAAAATATAATGTAAATATAAAATTTTGTACAGCTTTACAGCTTAGAATTACTTCGAAACTGATATATGCTTTTTTACAAAAGCCATTAGGCCTTAGCTAAGTGATAATCTACCTTATGATTACTGATAATGATACTGTTTATTATAGCCATCACTATGCACTTTTAAGTATATATATAATTTAAATTGCTAAATAATTAACTAGTAGCAAGTAAAACAGGTAATAACTTTTTTTAAACTTAAACTTTCTAGTTTCATATAATTTGCAATGTAAAAAGCTATATTAAATGTGACTTGCACTATTCTTTAAAATGTATAATTGCAATATGTTTTCATTTGCATTATTTGTTACATTTATTTCATTTAAAACTCACATTATGAGCTTTAAGAACTTAGAACATGTTAAAATTTAAAAATGCAAAACCTGATATATTTGCTTTTAAAAAAAATAGAATATAGCATTATTTTATTATATATTTTTTTGTTTACAAACTGGCTTTAAATGCCTAGCAGGAGTGTTTCCTTTTATACTATTGTATATTTAATATACCAATAAATTCTTAACTTGCTTTAGTAGAAGTTTTTTAGACTTAAATGTAAGTAAAATATGTTAAATGTTTTTCACTTTAATGCATGCCATGCCAGGACTTCTTTGGGAGATCTTCTCAGCTGCATTTTATGATATGCCTTTCATTCTGAGCTCTAAACCTGAGGCCTTACTTAAACAATGAAACTGGTGGACTTGCTGTATGTTACCTTTACATTTGGTTGAGTGAGTCTAGTGCTTTCTCCATGAACCAACCTGATCTGTCTGAGCAACCTGTTGCAATGTTGGCGACTCCTGCACCTAGCAGGCCACTTCTGCCCACAACTGGTTCAGGTGCTGCGCTGCTACTTTTGGATTCTGGCACCCAAGATTCTGGTGGCTATGTGGCCTACATTTTCTCTCAGACCACAAGACACACCTTTTTAGAACCTTATGTTTTATAGTGTGTTTTATTGTATGGGCCTAGTGGCTATACCAAAAATCTTGTTTTGCATTTAAGTTAATAAAACTTCTGCTTCAGGAATTTATTACTTGTGCCTAAAAATTCTAAAACCTATTTCTGTTGCCTGTTCATCTTTTTCACTAAATCAAGAGGCATTAAGAGCTTCATTTAGAGCTCTGTGAGATTCACATTTGTATTAAAACTTTTTGGATAGGAGCATAACCATGCCCCCCACCCAGATATCTTTTTTACCCTTCTTGAGGTAGCCATATTGATTTTCTGTTCTGGTCTGTGCAGACTGCTCTATACGTCCATGGCCATAGATTAAAATATTTGAGCTGATGCTGCTTTATTAATAAAACTTTTTATTATCAGATCAATGTGTTTGGGAAGTCGTGTTTTAAATCGTAGGCTCGTTTACTCGTATATTTGTTGAAATTAAGCAAGAGCTCGTCAATCGTTTCGCGCTTGTTCCTGCAGTCTATCAATTGTGAGTCTGTAAGCCAAGCATATACCCATAAACTAATACGTGGCTGCTGGCAGCCACACATCACAGGTACATAGCTGGTTGAGCTTAAAAAGCACTTATTAATTATATAAGGAGTATGCTATAGTCAAAATAAAAGCATCCTAGCTTTCAAAGCTAGAACGTTACAACGCTACCACGCTGAAGAGGGCTCGTACTCTCATGCCAGAGCGAACGCAGAAAAGTCGATACAAAAGAGGCCAAATTGCAACGTAAAAGTGAAAATAAGGCAGCACATACTGCCAGTGTTCTCAAACTCTGCTCGAGCAGCTCAGATTGGCCCTGCTGAAACTGAAGTGCAGCATACTGCCAGACTGTGCTCAAAATCTGCTTGTGTCGAACAAAGCTGAGTGACAGAGTCCAACTTGCAGCGATGCGCCAGACTGGATTCTGATCGACTACCCGCCGAACATAAGAGGTGGGGTTCTCTACAATGGTTGTCAATTATGTCGACACAAGTTGTTGCTGCGTGTAGCGATTTGTAGCGATTTTTATTTTCATTCCGTTTCCGAACAGCTGAAAGGTACATCTGTGGAGATGAACATTTTATTATTAGAGAGATAATGAGTGAACGCTTTGTCTGTATTTTTTGCTGTCTTCTTTCTATTCCAATAGGATTCTAGCACCATGCAGATTTCAAGATATTAAATTATGAGTTCCAAGTTATTTAAGCATGATTACATAGTCTGTTACAATGCTATAACCTTCATGATGCCCCAAAATTATTGATCCTAGGTAAATCTGATGTCAGTTAAGCGGACCAATGAATTTAAAGTAAATTTAAAGTCAATCAGACCTGATTATTTGGTGTTAGTAAGTGAAATCTGATTAATCTGGTGATCTTAGACTAGAATTGCTAGTCATAAAAAATTTTAAGTGATGGTCAATAAAAAGATGTTTAAAGTAATTTTTACAAAATTTACCTCAACTTATTCAGTATGAAATAAGCATAATAACTATCATTAAAAATAACTAAAGCCTAATTCATTACAAAATATACATTAAATGGCAATAAAATTATATTAGGTTGTCCCTGCTGCAAAGCCAAAAAAATGCTTCTTTATAGGGTTCTTTGCAGTGCCTTGAGGAAATATCTAAGCTTTTCATTGTACATGCTCCACACAGTGGGCTTCCGGAGAAAAAAATCATGACAAAAACTAACATTTATGGCATTTAAGAGCCAACAAAGAGTACCATTTAGTAAAGAAAAAAAATGCTTCAAGCTTGATAGGTGTGTAATAACATATTTCAATTCTAAAAGCTGGCAATTATTCATTTTGATGCAACAGACTACTGGAGAAAATCACTTTGTGCTCTCTAACTATTAAAAAGTATTTTTATATTGTTATAGAATGTTATACAATAAGTAATATATTAGGCTTTTTCAATAAAAAGCATCGATTTTATGCTAAATTATTTTCTAAAATGTAAAAGTGAATAATCCAATTGGATACATCAATTTAGATTAGTTTTTAACATATTCTCATATGAGCATATAGGTGGGATGTCATAATCAATGTTTACTACCAAAACGAAGAATATTCGAACCACAGTAAGGTTTATACAAATAAAACATTACTCATGCATGCATTTAATGCAAATTAACTCAAAACTTTCACCATCTATATTAATTCATACATTTTTAGCCCTTATTTGTAAATTATATAGAATTTTTTTCACACGTGTTCAACGTGGTTGAATTTCCGCCAAAAAAATTATCGCTGAAACGGACATATTTTGTCGTTTAGAGGAGCGAAAAAGACTAATTTTACTTAGATTATAGTAAAATTATTTATAATTCACAGTTTAATGCAAGATTTAACCGGCCATACTCATTAGAAAACAGATACAATTTGGTATTACAAAGTTTGAATGGTGTAAACTCGCGATGCCCTCGTTTTGACTTTGCCCCGCGAAATTATTATAGCATGCACTCGAAAGGACTTCGATCAGTTTAACTAATCACTGAATTAAGAAGTCTAAATAAGTCTTGAAAGGTTGAATTAAAAATCAAGTTTTCACTATGTATCTTTTCAAAGTTAAGATGATTCGACAAATAAAGAATGTTCATTTTTATGGTTAATAGAATTGTTTTCATTTTTACATTAAATATAATAAAATCTAACTAATAATAGAAAAAGTCAGGGAACTATCCTTGAACACCAAAAAGCACATTGTGAATTTAATATCGACTGCATGTTCCTTAATAAAGGAATTCGGATACTAGTATATATTTGATTATTTGTAGCATAATTTCTGAAAACTATAACTTGCTTGATTTTACTTTAAGTACTTATTACATTAATACTTATACCAAAGCTACATGTACTTAAAATAAAAAATTATAGTTACTTATTAGACATTTTACTCCAATTAACTTAAAATAATTCAAATTTATTTTAATTAATTCATTTTTTGAAACTTTTTGGAAAATAGACAAAATTGAATTATTTAATTACCAAAAACCTACTAGCTTAACTAAAATAGCAATTAGTCTTTAAGAAAAGATTTCACTTGTTAATTGAGAAAAATGAGGATGTGCGAGGTGTAAAAATGCGAAAGAGCATGCAGGAAACAGAGACAAACAAAAATGTAGGTAAAAGACACTGCACATGCACATAATATGATAACCAGACATAATGCGCACACTGAAACACCAGTAGCAATGACGCCCAAGCTTTTGATGATCACAAGTGAAAAGGCAAAACCCAGCCATCTAATCAAAGAAGTAGACTATAGCACGCATATTGAGTGCATCACGCATTTTTTGCAGAGAAGCTCGAAAATTAACATTGTATTCTGTGCACAACCACCAACTGCGACAGGGTCTGCCGGGGGATTTGTGGGCACGCGGTCGCGGATACAAATCGGAGGAGTCGCTGACCATTCTGAAATTACTAGCTAGCACATGTAATTTTGTGTATTAATATTTTTTAGCCCGCTTTATTTCTATGCTCTCGTCCGCCTCTCGTTAATGCATCCCCAGACTCATGCAAAAATTAAACTTATGATCGAACTATGCATGGCTTCCGTCCCTCGCTTTGAATCTCTCACCTCCCCATAGTTCCATCAACCTTACCGTAGTGGCTTCCTATGCAAAAATCATCCCTCCGCATCTTACACAGGCTACTTCAGGCTGTAGACTGTACTACACTATTAATTAGTTGCGCTAAAGAATCTACATGTATTTTGATCGCAGCGCAGCGCGCTGCTCAAAGAAGTTTAGATCTATCTAGATATTCTAGTAATTTCAGGTTTGTCCATAGACTAGAGCTCATGAGATGAGAATTCCATTAACTAGTACATTTAATATGAATGAACAGCGTGTGTGTGTGCTGTGCATACATATGTATAATATACGAGTAGTTTATGGGCCAAATTATTGTGTGGCACAATTCTTGGCATCACTCAGCAGGCACAAGATGCAGTTAAGCAGCGCACGAAAATTCTACAAAAGAAATTGAGCCTGGTTGAGGTGATGCGAGGAGGCAGATCCACACAATCTCAGTGAATACACCAGACTGCACCAGATACGAGTCCAGTCGAATGTGCGCACTGGTCTAAGCAGCACACGCATGTCCTTCTGACAATGACGGCACCTAGCTTCGTCCAAGCCTTTGCCAGCGTCACTGACAGCGTCAATACTACCATGCAGTGCCACCTGCAGCACCGACAACGGCAATTCCTCCAGTTAGCCCACAACAGTGGCTAAACTGAGGGACAGGGAACCTACCCACAGAAGACACACACATACACACACAGCACCGGCAGCAGCATTCTGACAGCATAACCTAAAGCTCCATGAGCTCAGTTTTCAAGCATTGAAGAAGCAGAAGCAGTCATCTTGGATCCAGGGATCAGGAAGAGTGTTGCATGTCCGACATGTGCTGTTTCCGTGGCAAAAGGTGATGGAGCAAATTAATCAACACTTACTATCTAGCTCGTATTAAGACTAAAAAACTGAGGCAAGCTGGGATTAAACTAAAGAAAATTTTTTACTATACTTTTTTACCATACTTTTACTATACTTCTATAGTATAGTAGAGAGGTACTCTATTTAAATGCAGTAAGAAGTGAAACAAATTTATATATTTAATTATTAAATTAAATTAATTCAAGGTAAATAACTAATTTAACCAATTTATTAGGAGTATTTATTATTATAATAAATTGATTTTTATACCTTACACGAAATAAGCTCTACATTCATTTCTTAGCTTGGGGCCCATCTGTATAAGGTCAGTTTCTTCAAAATGCTGATTAATTAATTAAGGCCTGTTGTCTTTACTTAAATTTATAAGGGCATCTTAGAAGTTAATATTACTATATAATACAGGTATAATAGTATTACTATATTATGATAATATAGTTGCAATTTTAATGACTATTGAATAAGTTTAAATGCTTCCCCTATTGACTCTAAATATATGGTATCTTTCCCTTCAGAAAAAATTAGCATAGAATGACTTGATGAAAACAAAAAAAATCATTTCGAGATACACATTTGCTGATCATTCAGGTCAAATTTCAAGGTCCAGTTTTGCACATGTTTCTCTGTAGCTTGGTTACAAGGATTTTAATAAAAATATAATAAATATGTCCAATGAACTAACTGATACATAGCCAAATTGAAGTATTTTCAAAAACAAAAAAAATCATTTGCTCAGTTTACTTTACTGGATATCTGTGTAAAATTTCAGCTCAAAAGGTGCTCCATGGAGAATGCTAGTGTGGTTACAGGATATTTATTTTGTGCTTCAAAGTAGGAGTTAATTGCGATGCATGGTTGCTTTTAATTATTTTTATCAATAATAGTGCTCTATTTCATAACAATTTTTTACAAAAAGATAATAAGACATGTTTTTCTAATTATCTGCATCAAAATGTATCATTTTAAGCGCACATTCTAGACGTCAGCTGAAAAATACATTTTGTGAGACGCAAAGAGGCTATCCCACCGGAAATGCTAGGCGTCCAGTTAAGCGTCTATAAAATCATTTATAGTGCAGTTTATTGTGCTTTAAAAAATTCTTAAATTAAATTTATATAAGCTTTCATTTTAAATGTAATATAGCAAGGTTTCAACACAACAACAACTTGTTTTAGCTACAGACATCTTGTAGTATCAAAAATTAACATCGGTGAAATGATTGAATTTGAATTTTTTCATCGCTAATTATCGCTTAATACCGCCAGATGATTAAAAACACTTTTGCATGATAAAGTTCAACCCAAAAATTATCTTTATTCACAGATAAAAGTGTCCTATTATTTTGAATATGGCAGTAACAATAGTAAATGTTCGGAAAATTGTTAAAATTTTTGCTCCTTCTAGAATTTGCGAACGACCCGTTCAACCAAGCCGAATCTTAATTCAACTATTTTGGACCAAGAAGCTATACAATCAAAACAAAAGTCAATAGACACAGGTAAATGAGTTAAAAAGGCAATGAAACAAAGTCAGTTTTTCAACTGAATGAAAAAAGCAGAAAATCCAACACACGAAAACCGACTGTTTTAAATGCAGGTTTTTGAAAGATTCGCTGTGCAGTGCCTATGCTATGCGTCAGTTCAGTCAGTGAGGAGCCATTGTGACAAAACAACAAGCCTCAGAATAGAAAATAATACATATCTGTATGGTCAATGACTAGATGGTCTAGTCATTGACTGACTCTACGATTGGATATTGCGTAGGTTTCTGTGACATGACAACTTATTATTATGACATTATGAAAACTTATTATAATGTTTATATAATTTTGGTTTAAGTAGTTCAAATACATTGCTTTTTGGTTCAGTAAAATGTTTAGTTTGTCTATCTCGACTCGATCTACTATAACTGACTTGTTATCTAATTATCTTGCCAATTGCCATTTTGTGTTTTAACTCAAATGAAAATTCATACTCTATCTAGGTTTTTTATTGTGTGCTACTTTATTTGTTTCTTGATGTTCATATTTCATTAATTTTATACGCGTATGTAGATATAAATTATAATTGTAAAGGATATTATATCAGTTGATGGTTATAGGGATAGGGTCTCTAATAAAAATGAAATAGTTAACTTTACATTTTTGCTAGAAGTGTTACTAATAGTTAGAGGTATCTATAAATATTTTTACCCACTTTTTACTTTTATTTAATGTTTTTATTCCTTTAAGTACCTTGTCATAATCATATAGGTTAAATATTGTTTAAATATGGTGTTTACTAATGCCTTAGATATATATATAAATTTGGATAATAGAAATCATTAATTAAAGCAAAAACTTGTTTCTTTGACAATATAGCTTTATAATGCTTTCAACTTCATTACAGAAGGATGGCATCAGAAAGAATAGAGAAAAATTTTGATCCAAACACAATTGAGGTAAGTGAGGACTTGGTGTCTATAGCTAGATATCAGCTGGACTTTCTGGAAGCAGTTGACCACAAGCCCATATTGAACAGTGATGCAGTGCTAGACAGGGCGCTACACCGCTATGAAACCATGTGGCTTCCACTGTTGTGGAGTAATAAGGACAGCTGCCGATTGATGAAGCCACCATTTGATGTGGCCTGGATTGCCCACTGCCACCAGCTGGCTCCCAGGTGCTACAGGAGTGACGTCATCAACCTGATTGGTTAGTCGTGGCAACAAATTTAATATAGCCTTTTGTGAAATTAATTTTCTTGTGGATAGAGAAAGCTGTTAGCTGCCATGGATTTTATATGGTGGGGGTGACAATTTAAGAATCCAACCTGACTAAATCCCTACATTTTTTTGAAAATCGGTGCTGTTAACGCATTTTGGTGCCGCAGACAGTCAACTTAGCACCGCAGACACTCATTTTAGCGCCGCAGACTCATTTTAGCGCCGCAGACATTCATTTTAGCGCCGCAGACACTCAGTTTGGCGCCGCAGACACTCATTTTGGCACCGCAGACACTCATTTTGGCACCGCAGACACTCATTTTGGCGCCGCAGACACTCATTTTGGCGCCGCAGACTCATTTTGGCGTCCTCAAGCAAATGACTGATTTCGATAACGGGTCACAAGAAGGGGCGGGGGGACAAAGCATTGGCATGCCCCGCCCCAGCATAACTTTTACTGCTTTTACTGGGGGACATGTTCCCCCCCCCCCCCCCAGGGGCGGCGCCCCTGTTTGCTACTATCGAGGGGATAATAGATAGTTAACAAAGTGGCGAATGCACAAACACTGCAGGTGTAGGGATGAGAGCTGGGTAAGAAAGAAATTCAGGTTAAGTAGCAGCCAATCGAAAGGAAGCTAGAGGTGAGGACAGACTCAAAAAGTAAATTGACAGATATCGGAGCACTGATAAAACCAATTCCTGCCACTGCATGCAAACTTCAGGCTTCGTCCCGGACACGCAGTCGCCCACTCCGGACACCGTGTCCGACGAGCTGAGCCGCAAGCTCTGGTCCAGCGCTCATCCCAGCGAGCCCTTTGACCTGGACTTGACTGCCGTGGCTGCCGCAGCTCCTGTGGATGGCGCTGGCAGCGGCTTCGCCAAGTCGCGGCTGACCTACGACATCCGCGGCGCGGCGCAGCGACAGCGGGGCTTCTTCTACAATGTGTCCCTGCCGCACTACAGGGACAGCCAGTTTCTTCAAGCCAGTCTCAGACGGTACAAACAGTTCCTCAGGCTGCAGCAGCTCTGCCCCCAGGTGAGCCGAGTTGGTACAATTCATTAATCCTTGATTAGTTGATTACCATTAATATTAATACCATGTCCTCTCCCATCTGGCCTCTCCCCCTGGCCTCTCCCCTCTGGCCTCTCCCCTCTGGCCTCTCCCCTCTGGCCTCTCCCCACTGGCCTCTCCCCTCTGGCCTCTCCCCTCTGGCCTCTCCCCACTGGCCTCTCCTTTCTGGCCTCTCCCCTCTGGCCTCTCCCCTCTGGCCTCTCCCCTCTGGCCTCTCCCCTCTGGCCTCTCCCCTCTGGCCTCTCCCCTCTGGCCTCTCCCCTCTGGCCTCTCCCCACTGACCTCTCCTTTCTGGCCTCTCCCCTCTGGCCTCTCCCCTCTGGCCTCTGGCCTCTGGCCTCTGGCCTCGATCCCCTCTGGCCTCTCCCCTCTGGCCTCTCCCCTCTGGCCTCTCCTTTCTGGCCTCTCCCCTCTGGCCTCTCCTTTCTGGCCTCTGGCTTCTGGCCTCTGGCCTCTGGCCTCTCCTTTCTGGCCTCTCCCCTCTGGCCTCTCCTTTCTGGCCTCTGGCCTCTGGCCTCTGGCCTCTCCTTTCTGGCCTCTCCCCTCTGGCCTCTCCCCTCTGGCCTCTCCCCTCTGGCCTCTCCCCTCTGGCCTCTCCCCTCTGGCCTCTCCCCTCTGGCAGAGTATTCAATGTAGTAAAAATACCAAGCCAGGATATACTTCAGTATCAAAACACTGCCCAGGAGTTCCTGGTGCCCTGCTACGACATTGACCTGATGTGGCACTCGCACCAGCTCACTCCCCTGGCGTACGAGCGAGACTGTCTGCGTCTACTCAACCGGGTGCTCAGCCACGATGACAATGTTGGCGACCGAAGCGACGGCAGCAGACTGTCCAAGGCGTACGCCAGGACTGCTGAGCTGTGGCTGCAGCACTTTGGCCAGAGCTACGCCAGGAGCGGGTATTCAAGAAAATTCATTTTTTCTACTCAGTATTTCTTTTTATGTCAATGAGTAGAATCTTTTTGAAAACTCAAAAGTCCCATAATACTACTTTAAGGTTTTACGTCTCCTTACACGGAGCACTTCTAAGAGTCGTAGTAACCAGCACTTATTAGCCAACACTTTTTGTCAGCAGCCTATAAGACTCATTCACACCCACCCCATTTCTCTGTCCCCGTTCGTCACCCACCCCATTTCTCTGTCCCCGTTCGTCTCCCACCCCATTTCTCTGCCCCGTTCGTCACCCACCCCATTTCTCTGCCCCGTTCGTCACCCACCCCATTTCTCTGCCTCGTTCGTCACCCACCCCATTTCTCTGCCCCTGTTATCGACCACCCACTTTGCCGCCAAATGAGGCATCAAATCACCCGACCGATATAAAAATGAATGAAATCTGATAATCACGAAATTTGGCCCTAGTTAATGTTGATATGAAGTAGTAACCTTTAGTAGTATTGTTCCAAAGTCAGTACCAACTAGTTTTTTATATATTCTAAAGAGTTACGTTTTCTTAATCCAAATCTCTAATTACCTCCAAAGCTATCGGCAAATCTTCAGTTACGAGTAGATTTCTGACGATGAAACCCCATAACAATCCGTGACGCCCTGCAGCTGCATGTACCGCGGCGAGTCCCCAGCTGGCAGGCTGTCCAAGTTCAACCTCAGCAGCCTCCAGTCGGGCTGCCAGCGACGCTACCAACTCAGCCTGACCCGCATGGAGCTGACTGCGCCTCCAACTATCGACCGTTACAAAGTGGTCCTGCTGGCGCCCAAACTGCCGCCTTGCAAGCCTGGTAAGAGGAGACGTCTGGTCGCCATGACGCAGGCTCAGGGAACTGTCGTTGAGTCTCCCGTAACCGTCTTTGATTACCTTGTTAACGGCGATGGCGACCAGCCTCTGCTGCTAGAGCTGATTGACAAGCGAAAGAGCTCGACTGGATTGTGCGGCTGCGGCGGTACCATGCTTGGCAATTGCAAGGTGAATGCAATGGTTGCAATTTTGTATACAGTTTGAATGAGATGCGAATGTCTAATTCTAGCATTGCACTGATAGTTCCGTAGGGCTCTGAAGTTGTGTTAAGGCTAGCTGGCAAATACAAAGTAGTATCGGTCTCGGTCTATGTCAAGTTTGATCTTACTTTTGGACACGCGCAGGTGTTGAAACTCAAACAGTAAACCAATTTCTCACCGCAGGTCGTTGTGTCAGACAGCCTAAAGCAGTTGCCTCCCGAGGCAGTTGATAAGCTGGTCTGCGACGCTTCGTTTTCTTACGAAGCTCCAAACTACGGTATCAGCAACTTTGCGGCTGAGCTGACCTTCTCGTCAAATGTGCCTTCTATTTTCCAGTGCAATTTGCGTCTTGTTCCGGGCGTCTGGATTGTTGCGATTATGCCGACGGATGTGCCCAGCCTCTGGGGGCCTGTGCCGCTGGGTCAAGTGCCCCAAGGTCAGGAGCATCGTTGCATTGTGGCGTCGCACAGGTAATAATAGATCTGTAGTTTCAGCACATGTCCAATCGAAGAAGTCATTGGTATGTGCTGTAACAATCTACACATTCTCTTCCAGCCTAGTCACGGAGAGCTCGCAGTTGGTTTTCACAGTTCGAGTGATTCATTCGCAACAACTGGGCCAGTCGGTAGTGCAAGTGTTTAACGGTGACAGCATGGTAACCGTAGCTCACATGATTGGCGTTGACCAGTTGCCCACGCCGTCTCAGGTGAGTCTTCAACAAACTATTTTTTCTCTTGTTTACTCGATGCAGATTCTTAGTAGGCTACGCAAAAATACCAGGTTTCCTTTAAAACCGCGCTCGGATTTTAGTGTATTTGACTAGCGTTCGCCCCTCCAGGGGTGCTGCTTGGAAAATGATCAAAGATCACTATATTGATTTTCCACCTGAATTTTTCTGGTGTACAAATGCAATGGTGTCCTAGCTTTGATTTTTGGCATCCTTACTATGGATCTGCGTTGCCAAAATTCATCAACGTTTTCCAGACGAATTTTACTTAAGATAAACTTGAAACGAAAACACTGGTCAGGATTTACGAGGGGATTGCTGAGATGTCAATATTCTTGACGGGGAGGAATGGCCGAGACGTCAAGGTTGATATGTCAGACGCTACACATGTATAGTTTATTCAAAAAAATTCATTAAATTCTTCGCTGGCTCTCTAACGGGGGGGGGCGCTGATTGCTATTGTGTTTCTAGAAGTAGTGTGGAGTTCCTAAAATCGTTCGCGCTGATAATTTGCATCTTGAATTTTATTTTGGCATCAAGTATTTAGGCCCACTACGCGAACACAACACAGTGTCAATGTCAACCAAATTTGAAGTTGAGAAACGTCTCTTCTGGTGAAATTGCATATATGGCCTTTTTCATTTTGTTTAAACTCTTTTCAGATCACTACAGCTAAGCGCGGCCCGCCCAGCCTCAATCCGGGCGTCAGGCAGCGCGCCTTCATCATCAAAGATGCCGCCGGAGACTGGGGTCTGTTGCTAGGCAACTGGACTGGCCGACGTCGCGGTGTTCCGGCGACGCCCATGACGCCACCCATTCGAGGAAGTCCGGGCTACCTAGACCTGATTCTGCACAACCTGTCGCCTGATACATCAGGTAACACCAGTCACAGGATGCGTCTGCCAAACTCGGACAGCTCAGACCAGCACGTGTTTGACTTAGGCGGTATCTACGTTGACCTCAGCAGAGGCAGCGCCTGCATCGATGCTCAGTGCCGCTCCGCACCTCAGCTAGTTGCGGCGGCGTTCTGTGCAGCAACTCTAGAGGCCATGTGTCAGCCGCTGCCACCAGCCGCAGCCACAGCCACTGGTCAGTTGGCCGACAGTGTCGATTGCCAGAACTCTCAGGTAGCCAACGCCGCTCAGAATCTTGGCGAGAAGATTCGTGTAATCGGCTCACCGAAGCTTCAATCGTTGGTGACGCACCCGACAACAACTGTGACCCGAGGCCGAGCCACCGTGCGTCGGGTTGACCCGTACTCGGTAGCTTTCTGCCAGGCTACAGGTGTGCTCTACCTGGACTGGATGCCGCTCCGGTGGCACTGGCACTGCGGCCACTGGTGGCAGAGGGCTCGGCAAGGCAGCGGCAGCAGCGGCGGCAGCGGCCACAGTTTCGGCTGCGAAGCTGACGCCGTCGGTCTAGCAACAATTGTTGCTACTGGCGGCTTCGACGATCTTCAACAATCTGTTGAAGAGTGCGGCGGTGGACTGGACGCCGTCACTGGCGAGGTGACTTTCGATGACGAAGTCGGGATTGGAAACGACTGCTTTGACGCCAGCGGCGGTTGCGGCAGCGGTGATGATACTGGCTTTGACGCCGGCGGCTGCGGTGGTTGCGGCGGCGGCTTCGGCGGCTTCAGTGGCTTTAGCGGCGGTGATGATACTGGCTTTGACGCCGGCGGCGGCTTTGGCGGCGGCGGCGATGATACTGGCTTTGACGCCGGCGGCTGCTTCGGCGGCGGCGGCGATGATACTGGCTTTGACGCCGGCGGCTGCGTCGGTGGAGGCGGGACATGCGCCGGCGGCGGAGATGGCGGCGGTGGCGGCTGCGGAGGAGGCGGTTGCGGAGGAGGCGGTTGCGGAGGAGGTGGTTGCGGAGGAGGCGGTTGCGGAGGCGGTTGCGGAGGCTGACAGGTACACCGCTTGCACAAGTTTATTATGATTTATTATGTCTAATAATTCTGTTCCTTGCGATGGAAAACACCTATTGAAAACATAAGGCTGCTACATTTACATGTAAGCTTTCAAAATACGTTTGTATCAACCCCAAATCTCTGTATTTAATTTCACAAGATGTTTTACAGTTATTTTTGTTTTAACAGCTGCTGGATGCCTAGATGTAACTCTTGCACTTCAGTTCAAATCCATTTTTTGCTCAAGAATTTTTACCATTTTATGATGCAATCAATCATTGTTAATATATACAGCTAATTATAATGGAAACCCAGCCACTCATTTTGCGTGTATATGCCTACGTCGACTGTACGTCAAGAGACATTATAAAATGATATCATAATTTAAAATCAATTTTGTTTAAACGCTAGATGTTAAATCGCAGTCACGGGAACTAAAATTCTCTGAAAAATATTTTCTTTACATTGACGCGTCTAGGATTTTAATAGCTAGCTTTAGACGATAGAACTAATATTTTTTTGGTTTACTTATTTATTCAAGAAAAGACAATCGTTCTAGCAAAAGAGCCACGCAAGGAAAACTAAAACAACGTAGTTCCTCTGTGTAACAGAGGAAGCGACACTCAAAATCTATGGAAAATGTTTTGAAGGCCACTTTTCGCCGAAAAATACACTATGGAGATAGGAAGTTTTCATTTTTTCAGCACCAAAATTGTTATTGCTTTCGATAGGAGGCAGACCCAATGTTGATCTTTTGATATGTTATGCCTTTCCTATAGCTCTATTGATATTCATAAAGCTTTTCGGTCAGAAAATTAGGAATCGAAGTAATTTTTTTATTCTACGCACAGTTGCATGTGTCATGTGCCCAAAAACCATTAAAATGGCACATTGGTTTTATGAATCTATTTTATCATTCTTGGCTGGCTGTGTAGCAATATGTGTAACAGAGATGATAAATTAGATTCATAAAACCAAATATTCGGAGCTTTGCCATGCATATCTATGATATTTAGATACAGGAAATGTACGTAGAATAAAAAATTAACACATAGAATCCTAATTTTCTGAATGTTATAGGGGGTGTTTAATTATTATAAACGATCTCACCGACGTCACCAAGTTGTCGGAGGGGTATTTGAACTAAGTTGGGAATCCTACAATTTCCACCAAATTGTGGTAGTGCTCTAAAGTTACAAGTTCTATCCTAATAGCTAACACCAAGTTGTTGTAGGTGATTTTTATGCCTATTCACAATTTCACTGCTATTGCCAAGTGGTACTGGGGTGAAATTTGTTATGATTCTAGAATTTCATAAAATTAGCTATTAAATTAGTTATGAACTACTAAAAGACTGGGTCACGGAGTTAGGCCTATGGGCTTTCACGTAAGCACGGATTGCCCTGGTAGCGCGCAGTGCCCGAGCGGCAAGACACTGTTTAGCTAGAAAAGGGGGGGGGTGACTAAGTCCTAAAGCAGCGCCCTCCAATGGATCGAGGTTGCCCGGTGAATTTCAGTTTCCTCTTACGGATTTGCTTTTGTCATATACGACTTCCCATTGGTTGTTCAATTCGAATATTTCTATTGGGATTTTTCTCCCTCTTCAATTGGCTCTCTACGCCTCTACTGTTCGCGGTTCCGCTATTGGCTTTTAGACTGATCGTCTTGAGCTTTCGGTAAATTCTACCTGGCCAATGAGCATTCGCTCTTTATTCTTGGCAAATGAGGAAGGCTTTAGCAAAATTCGCTTATTCAGTTTGTTAGGCAGATAGCCTTGAACCAAAAACTCGGTTGCCTCTCTGGGCGCTGAATTCGCGTCTATTTATACTACCTAGGTCTACCTAGAATTTTAGCTATGTTTGAAGTCTAAATTTAGTCTATACTACCAAAAAGAGGGGGAGGGGGGAGGAAGAGCGTATTCAAACAAATATCTTCCAAAAAAAAACGGTCACTAAGAAAAACGGCGGGGATTCAAAATAAACCCTTTCTCATGAACGAAAAGCTTTTTGAAGTGACAACCGCGCAGGCTAGGATCATCGATAAGCCAGCCATATAGGATATAGCATTGCAGTGTTCCTGTTTATGCTCTAAAATTTAAACACACGGAACGTTACAGGCTAGAGCCGCGGTGTCTACATGCAGCCACAATTGGCAGAAATACGGCAGTCGATGTTTAGGCGGCAGAGCTGCTTAAAATATTCAAAAAATCTGCACTGCACACTATAACACAGATCCACAGTCAACCATGAACGCAATTATGCTGATATGTTTAATGTACAATACACATTCTTTCGAGTCTGCATGTCGACTGCTTGACCATAACTTTTGATATGTACTTCTTCAATATGATCGAGTATGAGTATGAGAGCGGTCACCGACAACTGCAACATAACATATATCATGTGGATGTTCTTGGGCCAAGGGCCTTGAGTCCTTAAATGATTTCGATGCTGTCCTCTCCCACCTCGATCAATTATACCTGTACACATGTAGTGCACCGGTGTCTATTTTTATGCTGCCTTTATTTTTATGGCGAATTTTCCGGACTGTGTGAGGTCTGTATGTAAAATGCACAGTCTTACAAAAAACTGAGATTTTAACATTTGTCGAATTTTTGTCTACCTAGAATTTTAGCTATGTTTGAAGTCTAAATTTAGTCTCACGGAAATTATAGTGTTGAATGAGACCGGATCAAGACAACGAACTGGCAGTATCAGCCCCGTGATGGTGACTGGGGCCAATTAGTAGGCCAGGATCCTATACATGTACTTACATGTAGACTACTAGACTAAAATATTCCAGCAGTCCTTTGGCCTATATAGTATAGTTATATTACATGTACATGTAGAACTAGGACGGTGTTGACGCGTACCCGCGCAGTTCTACTACATTCGCGGTGGCCTAACAATTAGGCCAATTAACAACTATTGATCGATCTGACGCTACGGCCATGCACAGTTACATGCAAAGTTATCAGGAAAATGTGTGTTGCATGCGCGTTACTCGTAACTGCCAGGGCAGCCGAACAATAACAATAGGGAAAATTTGTATGCCATTGTGTGCATACAGGTGCACGTCAAATATAAACAATTACTCAACTTTAGAAATCTTAAACTTTTTGCCAACTTTTGGTTTATGTATGACGTGAATGCATCATCCAGCGGACGAACACCGGGGATCAGACGACCACTCGCGGTTGAGGTAAAAATTTCTGCTGGTCGAGGCACCAACAGAGGAGACATATGGAACTGCGACTTCATATGAGTTCTAGGATTTGATTCAATTGAGTTGGAGACGTACCTGGTGGCACGCCATGCAATTAGAAATTGTATATTTTGTAGTTTTCTGTACGTTGTCCCTATAAGTAACCTAAAGACGAGGCAGCTTAGCGGAACTGAAGTGGCTTATAGTTACTGCGTTAGTTATGACGTTTTGTTTGTTTCTAACAATAACGATTATTTTCCACGAAACGACGTTCGGTGAGACAAATGTGTTCATCTGACTTTATTCTACATTGAGCTGTACTGGAGGACCATTGTTTTTTATTAAGAGTAAAACAGACCCAATTTAAAGTAAAGCAAATTGAATTTCTTATTTGCGCACTTTATTTCACATTTGTCTTTGTATTAGCTAGTGGAGTAGTAAAGTAAAGCTTAGGCCTAGTCATGTCATGTTAGTATAGGCCTAGCTATAGCTATAAAAATATGGACGGTATAGTATAGAATAGAATATAGACATATTGCTAGCTATCCAGCTGGCCCATTGGTATTACATGGGATGGCACATTGTCACTCATTGCTAAGATATAGGCCTAGGGCCTAGATGCCAAGCAGCCAATGCTATGCTGCTTCTGCTATCAATATAGCCATAGGCCTAGCTAGGCAGTTAGGCCTAGTTTAATTTGACTTCATTTCTAAGAAATTTGACCATATTATTCACTTTTATGAGTTGACTTGTATTTGACTCATTGTCATTACAGTATCTTGTGTCAATTATAGTTATGTAATTAAAGTTTGTTTGAAATAGAAGCACTTAGTTTATTATAACAAGTAATGCAACTATAGTATGGGTGCAATAGGCCTACAGTTAGCAAGTAAATTTTCTTCAGTAATAAGTCCAACAAATACATAAATTGGTACAAATTATTTAAATATAAACTTTAATTTTATTATAGGCCGAATATAATGATTATATAAAATGCCTTTTGGCCTTTATATTGCTTTTTTGGTAGGCCTGAGTTTGTCATATTTAAATATTAAAGTCATAGACTTAGTCAAGTCATCATCATTATTATAAATGTATAGACTAACAATTTTGAATATGATATTTTGATTAAGGGGTATATCTATTTAATATAGATTGCTTGGCCTTGTTTAATGGCTAAGAGGTGATGGCCTAAGTCTATAAATAGACATTTTAGTGAGGATTTTGGGAGCATGAAAAATAGAAAAAGATTGGAAAAAATGCCTTTTTAAGACAATAAGAACTTATTATTTGGAAGAGCTTTGAAGCAAAGAAATCATCCCTACTTTAAAATGAGACCAATAGTATGAAGATTCGTTTGGTATAATTGGAAGAATGGTGACCAAAAGGATGATGAAATTTTGTGCAAAATTCAAATTTATGATCTCAGAAAAAAACTAGGCCTACCTCTGTATCTGAACTTAATTTATGACAAGAACCATTATTTTGACAAATTTTTTAACTTTCAATGATAAATATATATAGCATTACATATATATATCAATAGGAGATAACTTTAAAAGCCAAAATTTTTTAGATTTTCATATTTTTTATAATTAATAAAAAACTTTAACATAAATTTTGGACTAGAAGATAGGGCAGCATTATAAGTGCATCATCAGTTTTGTTACACTGTTTTTAACATAGAAAACAATGTAAAAAGTTATTGACTTATCTCAAACCACCTTTTCCAACTTTTCATTTAAAGATATACCCCTATGCATTATAGCTTGATATCCATGTTTGGTAATAAAAAAGTTATGCTTACTTAACTGCAAAAAATGACTTATTTTTGCCTTTCTAGTTCATAGTGGAAATGGAAATTTTACATTACAAAGTTTAAGTTAGCCAAATTTTTTTTACTAAAAATGCCATTATTTTTTTATTAGTAGACTAAATTTCACTAGATGTCAAAACACTCCTGTAGTCATAATCTATCTAATAAAACAAAGAAAAATAATTTTTCTAATTTTCAAAATCTCACTAAAATGCTACTATTAAATATAATTATTTATTATTATAAGCTAGTATTCTATCATAAGGGGAGTCTATGTGCCATAGCTTTAGCCATAACTATGGCTTCTTTCCATTTTTTACATTCTATTCCATAGCCATAAGGACCTCAATATTACTATATTTTTAAATCAATGGTATAGTTTATATCAAGTATATTTGTTCTACTCTACCTGTTTCTAATAGTTAATAATTCGAAAAAAATAATATTAAAGTGGGAACGGAGAAAAATAAAAATAAATTTGGCAGTTGTTGGCTAGTTTTTGTAAGAATTGCAACTTCAAATTGCTGCCATTCATAACTTGGCACCTGTAAAGCCAGAAAGTTGCACAAACTTGTTTAGGTCAACTTTCTCCTTTCCCCTTAGATATTCCATCAGCTGGGTCTTTAATTTTAGGGGGGAGGGTAGTCATATTCGCAGTTGAGTGGTCATTTAGTAGGCACAGTTGTTCAGTTAGGTCTTCAAACACCGTTAATTCAATATGTCAATTGCTTAATGAATTACTTTCAGTAGAGTAGCACCGCCACCACTGTAATTTTGTATTATAGAATATTAAGATCTTAGAGCTCATTCAGAATTAAGATTTATTTGGTTGCTTTATGCCCCACAGGCAAATGACTCAAGATAAACTAATAGGGCTTCAAATATTCAATGAGAATAAAAATTGGTTGCATTTATTAAGTATTATAATGAAATTAATTTGACCAATTGTTATTATTTATAGACTTTTGGTGGTGCTTGTTGTTGTAAGCTATTAATGTCAAGAACAAGTTAATGGAAAGAAAGCAAAAAGGGGGCAAAACCAAACTCAAGGGAAACTCAAGGCAAAACTAAAGGCATACATAATATGTGGCCAGATCCAGCCATATAAATAATGTGTAAAAATATTAATTGGCATATAGGGCAACTGAAGTGGTGGAAATGGGCAACTGCAAGGGCAAGGGATAGGGCAACAAATGGGCAGCAGAAAACATTAACAACAAAATGACAAAAAATGAAAGCACACTAGAAAGGGCAAAGGATGGGGCAACTAAAGGACAGGGAGGACTATTAGAAAGGACAAATGTCATAGTGTGAGTCATTTGCAAAAGTTAGACATTGAACTGAGTGGTATTCAGTTGTCAAGAAAGTTCTCACAGTTTCTAGAACCTTCCTCCAAACTGAGTTTTTTAAAATATAGTAAGGACTTTAAGAAACAAAGTAATTGCCATCTGAATCAATCACATTCTGCCATTTTTCAGGTAGAGACAATGCTATCAGCGTAGAATTTCTCAGGTTTTGAGGCAAAAAACTCGTTGAGCCAGTTATCCAGGGCTTCCTCATCAGCAAAAGTTTTGCTCATCAAGGCATTTGTCAGGGCCAAGAAAAGATAGTAATTGCTAGGTGCCAGGTTGGGAGAATACAGAGTATGAGGCACCAGTTCCCAGCCAAGGTCCAATAACTTTTGGCAAGTCATCTTGGTAGTGTGGGGACGGCTGTTATTGTATAGTCCTGAATCAGACCAGGCCATGATTTGGTTGCTTCTGTGTGATTGCGGTGGCCAATCTGTCCAGCTGTTGGCAATACAGGTTGGCTATAATCAATGTGTTGGGTGGCAGTAGCTCATAGAGGATCACACCTTTACAGTCCCACCAAACATACAGCATGACCTTGCGGGGATAGAGTCCAGCTCTAGGCTGTGGCTCAGGGGTTGCATCAGCATTCACCCATGACTGTCAATGCTTGATGTTCACATATAAATACCATTTTTCATTGCCAGTAACAATTGACTTCAGCCAATTGTGCATGTGCCAAAAGGAGAGAAGAGTAGTGGCCATCTCTGCCCTACATTTGCAGTCCCAGTTGGACAATTCATGGGGTACCCATTGAGTCAACTTGTGCACTTTGCCCAGTTGATACAAGTAAATGGCAATTGTTTGATTGTTTACCCCAAGGACTTGCGCCAACTCATGTGTGGTTTGTCGGGGGTCAGCTTTAATGAGTGTGCACAGGTAGTCATCATCCACCTTAAAAGGATGCCCTAACTGGAGCAAATCTTTGAGGCTGAAATCTCCCTGGCAAAACCAAGCAAACCAATCTTGCACAGTGCATTCAGACACAGTACTAGCACCAAATGCACTGTTAATGCGGCAGCTCAATTTGGCTACTTACCTGCTTTGATGCCAAATTTGAAGTCATAGAGTAACAGACCACAAATATAGGGTCAAGAGAGATCCATGTAGTTGATCTGGCTTTGATAGCAACAATCATAAAAAGTAGTCTATCAAAATTGCACACACCCACCCTCAATATATACCCACACAGTAAGCTTCTAGAATGTTCCATAAAGTTCTGGTATCAAATTTTCTAGAAACTGCAAGAATTTTCTCAACAACCAAATAGATTGTCTTACTACAATAACTAGAGCTATGGAAATCTATAGAATATGAATGTAATTATCATATTTCTATAGTTGTAGCCATAAGAGCAGAGCAGCTATACAACATAGGCATATCCATAATTGCTATAAGCATTTATTTTATCATATTTGCCAGAGGATCCATAGCCATAGCTGCAACTATAGTGAAACACTATTATAAGCCTAGACTAGGCTAGGCCTAGTCTATGCATTACGATTCTATAATCTATAGTAGTCTATAACTAATAGGCCTAGACAGTGTTTATTTAGCTAGCACCAATCAAAAAAACTTGCTATTATTTAGCTGACAGTCACCTCATTGCTAGGTGCTAGTCTAATAAACTTATTAAATAATAAAATAAATCCCAATGACAGTAATTTGAATTTTCAGTTGAGAGTGCCAATGCCAAATAAGAGTGCAAACTCTTATAGGCAATGGGATTATTTATTATATACTAATTAATATTGAGCAATAAAAGAAACTACATTATAAGAGTTATGTAAACTTATAAATACATGCAGTAAAGAGTACAATAAAAGATAAATATAATACAGATTTTGTAATATAAAAACAGCAGAAATAAAATTGTTTACTTTTGTTTACTTTTAAATTAGATACACAGATATATTATATTATCCTCCTCTTAGAAAAGACAATGTCCATATTGTCAATATAAGTACACGAAAAGAGTAAAATACAAAGTAAAAAAAATAACAAATATATCATACATGCTACAATAAATGCTAAATTTGAAAAAAGAAATATCAAACTTGCATTCCCAACTAGACATTTGCAATGAGGTGACAGAACACATTAAAAGAACAAATGATCTGGTACCAAAAGAGAAGCCAGTTATAACACAAACGCCAGAACCCAACAGGGTTAGCAAAGCCCTGGGTTCTCCCCACTACAACCAGCGCAAAGCATAGCATGAATCAAGCAAAAAACACTTTATAGCAAAAGGAATTATTTGTACAATTTTGTGATACACTGCCATTGGGTGACCTTCACAATGAGTAGAAAATATAGTACAACTCTAGCAAAGTTATTTAAAAAGTAAACTATACCATGGCCATGATGGCACGCTGCTGATTGGCTGCAATATTGTACATTTGCAGTCAATCAGATAGATCCAGCAGAGTCCTTTATGGAATTTGAGTCTTGGACTGGTTGCCAATGTAATAATAATCTTTTTGGAGTCAAACAATTCAAACAATCAAATCAATTTAATTTCATTGTGACAACAGATAAATGAACAAATGTGTCCTTGGCATGGGTGAAATGCACTTTAATTTATTTCATATCTTATTTATAAAAAAATTTTTTTATAAATATTTGTATAATCTATTTTTGGAATTAAAGTAGTTAGAAATATTATTGAAACTGGATGGACTCAAATTCTGGGACAACTACACAATTTTAACAGCTACCATAGCACCTAGAAACCTAATACCAAACATAGCACATTTGTGTTTCAAATACAAAATGAGTTACCATATAGTAAAACAATAGTAATAGAGCATGTACAGTAAGTATTGCAGAATAGGAACACACTACTGAATAAATACTGACTAAAATAATTAATAGATAATTTCTAGGAATGCAGGATACATTATAAAAAAGTACAATCATTCGAATGATATCTAAAAATACTTTACAATTACTATTTTTAGTTAATAGGTCTAGGCCTAGTCTTTGAGTCACTATTGGTCAGATTAGCTATCACTATTTAGCCAGGGGTGTTAACTAATTTGCCTTGGCAATAAACATGTTTAGCAATAGAGATTCACTAGTAAAAATATGGCAAAAGCAAATTCAGCAGCAATGTAGTCAAATTTTGGCTATAATGAACAAAGAACAATTGTATAATCTTTTAGTACAATGGTATTAGTCAATATAAATTGGCTTTCCATTTAAATGAGTTTGTTTGATTTTTTATTTATCTTGTACTTTTAAATGTGCTTTCCAAGAAATGTATATTCATCTAGTCTTATCAATGACTTAATTATTAATTTTAATTAATAATTTTTAGCTACAAAAAGGAGTTGAATTTTTATTTTTTCTTCTTGCCTACATCCTAAGCCTAATATTTTAAGTGTATCTACTCTACCTATTATAAACTTATAATATGAACTTAATTTTGTACTTCAATAGCCAAAAAATATAAAAAAATTCTACATATACTTTTGTGATGCTAGCTAATATTGGCACCTTGGACACTACTGACAGTATAGTCTACATCTGTGCCTAAGTCTTGAAATGTATGTTATGACATTGTTTTATCTCTTATGACTCACTCAATTGGATGGCAACATATTTTGTTGTTGTATAATAAGAGCCATTGCATGTTACTATGACACTCTTTGCATGCCAGTGGCTTAGGATCTTTTCTTAGTCTAGTTATAATATTAATTTGGAGCTAAATTGGAAATTTGGAATCTTGGCTTGGATAAGTTGTTATAGACTGGCCATGCAATTAACCATTGTGAACCTTTGTGAACCATTGTGAACCTATCCCCAAGGCATTGTAAAGTGTACATATTGTATGTGCTTGTATGTCAACTCAGGAGAATTGGCAAATTGAGCAATGCCTCTTGATAGATGTATGACAATATTTTTTAAAGGATGCCAGGGTGCACACAGTCCTATGCCTCTAACTAAAAAACATGCTTATAAGCAAAGCAAGAAGCCCACTATCCCACTGCTAGGGTGAAGAGAGCTTTGAGTTTTGGCTCAAATGCAGCTTAATTTCAATATCCAATTCCAGCAAAAAGGCAGGTTTTTTTGTGCCTGCAAAGCAAACTTTTTTTCCTAATTTTACAATAGCAAAACTATTCTCTGATGCCTGATCCACCCTGTTATTTCCAAGTTAATTGACCATTTTATCATTTTCCTGACTGACTGGCTGACTTCAAAGAAGTTATTATTCCAATGTGGAAAAGTTTTTTTACAAAAAACAACTTATTAAAGAAAAACTGGTTTTTCTCTTTTCATGCTGTTAATAATATGAATTTTCTAGTTAAATAATAGAAGTTAAATAATATCTTAACATTGCCTACTAATAGTAGGCTTATCTGGTAAAAATAAAAAATGGGTAAACCGGCAATTGATGGCTGCTACTGCTGACTCCGGGATTCCAGCGGCCGGCGCTGAGGTTGCGTTTCAATTTTTGCACTCGGAGCTGGTCAGCTTCTTGCTGCGCGAACAGCTGCAGGGTGGCGGCGGAGGTCCCGCCACTGTTCAACAGTGCAGAGCCCAGCTATCCAAGCTGGAAACCATGGGCTTTCAAGTTGGCCAAGCCTACGTTGAAAAGATGACTAAAGATTTGCCGAGATTTCGAGACGATTTGGAGATTGTGAAATTCCTCTGCAAAGATTTCTGGGCCAGTCTGTTTAAAAAGCAGGTGGACAACCTCAAGACTAATCACCAAGGTGTCTATGTGATTATTGACGAGAAATTTTCCCTTCTAGTGCCCATGGCCAGAGGTAAGCTGCTAAAAGTGCTAAAAGTGCTAATTTAAATTTTGCTTTGAATGTGATCTAGAATTTCCAATCTAACATTGTTTTACCTCATGAAGGTTCTCTACGAGCTAACTGAACTGTTTCACTTTGTCCTCATGAAGGTTCTCTACGAGCTATGCGAACTGTTTCATTTCGTCCTCATGAAGGTTCTCTACGAGCTATGCGAACTGTTTCATTTCGTCCTCATGAAGGTTCTCTACGAGCTAACTGAACTGTTTTACTTCGTCCTCATGAAGGTTCTCTACGAGCTATGCGAACTGTTTCACTTCGTCCTCATGAAGGTTCTCTACAAGTTACCAAAACAGAGCCCTATCCCAGATTTTTTAACCCGAAGGTTCGCCACCTGAATTTTTCACCTTCCCATGAAGGCTCTACCTGAACTGTTTCAGTCTCACGATGACTCACCTCATAAAGGCTCCCTATTTGGACTGTATCACTTCATAAGGTTCCCTACCTGGACTGTGCCACTTCATAAGGCTCCCAACCTGGACTGTGTCACTTCATAAAGGCTCCCTACCTGGACTGTGTCACTTCATAAAGGCTCCCTACCTGGACTGTGTCACTTCATAAGGCTCCCTACCTGGACTGTGCCACTTCATAAAGGCTCCCTACCTGGACTGTGTCACTTCATAAAGGCTCCCTACCTGGACTGTGTCACTTCATAAGGCTCCCTACCTGGACTGTGCCACTTCATAAAGGCTCCCTACCTGGACTGTGTCACTTCATAAAGGCTCCCTACCTGGACTGTGCCACTTCATAAGGCTCCCTACCTGGGCTGGGCCACTTCATAAAGGCTCCCTACCTGGACTGTGCCACTTCATAAAGGCTCCCTACCTGGGCTGTGCCACTTCATAAAGGCTCCCTACCTGGACTGTGTCACCTCCTAAAGGCTCCCTACCTGGACTGTGTCACCTCCTAAATGCTCCCTACCTGGACTGTGCCATTTCATAAAGGCTTTCTAACTGAAGTGTTTCACTCTAAAAGAATTTTTTCACTGAAACTGTACTTAAATATGTTTTAACATTTTGCAATATTTCAGTTTATCTTACCATGTTTAATTAACAATAGCATACAAAAATGCATTCTGAAACAGGTAAACAATACCTGGACCGGTGCCACCTGTACACAGCATTTCCCTGCGGTCTGATTCGCGGTGCCCTAACCAACCTGGGCCTCAGGGCCATTGTCACCGCCGAAGTTGAAGAATTGCCTCGAGTGAAATTTCAAATTCAGCTTGTTCAGCACTCGACCTGATAATATTGTTATGATTAGACATTTATCTGTTTTTTTCACATTGTCAGTTGTGTATACAGTCAGTATTTGCTAACTAATCAATAACTAACTACTGAGAGTAAAGTACATGCTGAACCACTGATTGAGGTTAGTTGAAACGTATGTATATTTTTGAACTAGCACAACAATTGCTATATTATTATATTCAATAATTTAGCTGCCCCTTTAAAATGTGCAGATTTGCTTTGCAAAGAAATTAAATATACTATGCTTTAAGTATCTTCATTGTTATGAGTTAACTATTCATTTATTTTAATAATCAATATACGATTTCAGCGCCTAATTACAGTTAACTTAGGTAGCAGTACCCTACCCAAGTACCTGGGTTTGCAGGACCCTACCCTACTTGAATACCTGAGATTACAGGACCCTACTTGAATACCTGAGATTACAGGACCCTACTTGAATACCTGAGATTACAGGACCCTACTTGAATACCTGAGATTACAGGACCCTACTTGAATACCTGAGATTACAGGACCCTACTTGAATACTTGAGATTGCAAGACCCTACTCAAATACCTGGGATTACAGTACCCTACTCAAATACCTGAGATTACAGTACCCTACTCAAATACCTGAGATTACAGTACCCTACTCAAATACCTGAGATTACAGTACCCTACTCAAATACCTGAGATTACAGTACCCTACTCAAATACCTGAGATTACAGTACCCTACTCAAATACCTGAGATTAAAGTACCCTACTCAAATACCTGAGATTACAGTACCCTACTCAAATACCTGAGATTACAGTACCCTACTCAAATACCTGAGATTACAGTACCCTACTCAAATACCTGAGATTACAGTACCCTACTCAAATACCTGAGATTACAGTACCCTACTCAAATACCTGAGATTACAGTACCCTACTCAAATACCTGAGATTACAGTACCCTACTCAAATACCTGAGATTACAGTACCCTACTCAAATACCTGAGATTACAGTACCCTACTCAAATACCTGAGATTACAGTACCCTACTCAAATACCTGAGATTACAGTACCCTACTCAAATACCTGAGATTAAAGTACCCTACTCAAATACCTGAGATTACAGTACCCTACTCAAATACCTGAGATTACAGTACCCTACTCAAATACCTGAGATTACAGTACCCTACTCAAATACCTGAGATTACAGTACCCTACTCAAATACCTGAGATTACAGTACCCTACTCAAATACCTGAGATTACAGTACCCTACTCAAATACCTGAGATTAAAGTACCCTACTCAAATACCTGAGATTACAGTACCCTACTCAAATACCTGAGATTACAGTACCCTACTCAAATACCTGAGATTACAGTACCCTACTCAAATACCTGAGATTACAGTACCCTACTCAAATACCTGAGATTACAGTACCCTACTCAAATACCTGAGATTACAGTACCCTACTCAAATACCTGAGATTACAGTACCCTACTCAAATACCTGAGATTACAGTACCCTACTCAAATACCTGAGATTACAGTACCCTACTCAAATACCTGAGATTACAGTACCCTACTCAAGTATCTGAAATTACAGTACCATATATAAGTACCTAGGATTGCAGTACCCTAATCAAGTACAATGGATTCTAAAACTCTGCGAGAGAGTATATACAATCATGCGTGGCGCCGTAATGAAGTAAATGGAGTAGAATGTACCTGAGGTTTTGTTGCCCTACTTAGTTCTGCCCTACCCACATGTACTAATTCTGCGCATGCGATTCCTGCGCCCAAAAATGAACTGGTCCAGCCAGCTCTATCGCAAGCTAAACGGCGTCCTCTGCATTTACAAGCCGCCTCACGTGTCGCCTCGTCAGTGCGTGAACGGCATTGTGCAGCAACTGTGCGACTCGCTTAACGACGGCCCGTTTGAACCAACTCGGCCATTTACTGAGGTGCGCCTCTAATACCTTTTAAATATTTCTGGGCCTTATTTTACTAGGGGTGTATCCCTTTTTTCTCTTCCCTTCCCTCCCCTCTCTCCCCTCTTCCGTTCCCTCTCTTCCCTCCCCTCTTCCCTCCCCTCTCTTCCCTCCCCTCTTCCCTCCCCTCTCTTCCCTCCCCTCTCTTCCCTTCCCTCTCCCCTCTTTCTTCCCTCCCCTCTCTTCCCTCCCCTTTCTTGCCTTCCCTCTCTTCCCTCCCCTCTTCCCTCCCCTCTCTTCCCTCCCCTCTTCCCTCCCCTCTCTTCCCTCCCCTCTTCCCTCCCCTCTCTTCCCTCCCCTATTCACTCCCCTCTCTTCCCTCCCCTCTTCCCTCCCCTCTCTTCCCTCCCCTCTCTTCCCTTCCCTCTCTTCCCTCACCTTTCTTGCCTTCTCTCTCTTCCTTTCCCTCTCCTCCTCTTTCTTCCCTCCCCTCTCTTCCCTCCCCTCTCTTCCCTCCCCTTTCTTGCCTTCCCTCTCTTCCTTTCCCTCTCCTCCTCTTTCTTCCCTCCCCTCTCTTCCCTCTCCTCACTCCCAGGCCCCAAGGCACGGTGTTTACATCCTGCCTGGCGATCAGAGTCAGGGCCACTGTTCGCCCTGGCTGCGTACGTATAAGTGTGCTTGCGCAGGGGTTATCAAGAGGCATAACAGCTTTGCCTTGATCCTCACAACTACTTGATCCTCACAAAGAATTTACAGAGCTTATTTTCTAATTCAAACTGACATCCGTCTCACCAGGTGATACGTCAACCAGCAGCTATTGAGCAGCCGTCGCATGAGCAAACTCAAATTGGCTCCCCAGCCTCCCCAGCAGCATCAGTTGAGTCCATCAGCCATCGCCTAGTTGCCAGGCCGGATCTGCGCAGTCTCAGCCAAGTGGCCGGCCCAGCCTTTGTCCCCGGCTCGAGTTTCCCCTTCACAGTGGCCGACCCGCTGTCCGACTGGTGCTCCGGCGTCCAGCTGGTCGGTCTCGGCCGTCGCGGCATCATCGCCTGCGAGCTTCTTGAGCGTCAGCGCCTATTGAAAGTGTACAGAGTCCGCGCTGTGCTGGGCAGGGCTACTCACGACTGTACGGGTGACGGCACCATCGTGTTGAGAACTACTTGGCGTCACGTGACTCCGGCTATGCTTGAGAGAGTCTGCACCGTGGTCGAGGCCGGCTATAAGCGGCAGCTGCTGGTAGGGCACTTCCATCAACTGGTGGTCTATTTCAATAGATTAAGACTAGATTCGAGTAGATTGGGACTAGATTCGAGTAGATTGGGACTAGATTCGAGTAGATTGGGACTAGATTCGAGTAGATTGGGACTAGATTCGAGTAGATTGGGACTAGATTCGAGTAGATTGGGACTAGATTCGAGTAGATTGGGACTAGATTCGAGTAGATTGGGACTAGATTCGAGTAGATTGGGACTAGATTCGAGTAGATTGGGACTAGATTCGAGTAGATTGGGACTAGATTCGAGTAGATTGGGACTAGATTCAAATTGATTAAGACTAGATTCAAATTGATTAAGACTAGATTCAAATTGATTAAGACTAGATTCGAGTAGATTAAGACTAGATTCGAGTAGATTGGGACTAAATTCGAGTAGATTGGGACTAGATTCGAGTAGATTGGGACTAGATTCGAGTAGATTAAGACTAGATTCGAGTAGATTGGGACTAGATTCGAGTAGATTGGGACTAGATTCGAGTAGATTGGGACTAGATTCGAGCAGATTGGGACTAGATTCCTTCTAGTCTCTTAGGTAAAAGCAACCGCAACAATTCCCCTCGCAATTCCCCCCGTAGGCCGGTCTCCGCAATAATACCCGGGCCGCCTACGCCGCACTGGCAGCCGAAGGCGGCAGCGTTCACCGCGCCGCCCGTCAACACCTGGGCGGTCCCAGCGTGTACGCGATGCGCCTAGTTGCCTGGGATCCGCCTGGCTTCGAGCTGGAGTTCCACGTGCTGCACGAGACGCCCGGCTTCCTGCTCGAGCTGGTTGCCGACGTCGGCACCCGAGTGAAATCGTCGGCCTTCTGCGCCAGGATTCGCCGACTTAGGCACGGCCCGTTCAGCGCCGCCAAGCACAGCTTGCTGCCAGAAGAGGTCACCTTGAACTCGGCTATCAGCAACTTGAGCTGGTTGCCAAGGCTGATGCCGAAGCTGGTTGTGGGCGATGAGGAGCTGCCGGAGGCTGTGCTGACCGCAGCGGAACCGTTGGACTCTTCGCTGAAGCCGGCGCCGTCAAACAAGAAGCAGCGTCGAAAGAAGAGCCGGGCGGCAGTCGAGTTGAATGAGACAACAACTGAAAGCCTGAAGATGAGTGACTGATCTGGCGGAAGCCGGGTCGAGTCTTTTTTAATTAGACTAAACAGAGTTGGCAACCAGCTGCGGTGCCTTTAATCATTATAAGACTTTGTGCATGATGTAAATAAAAATTGTGGATGTGAACTGTTGGCATTTTATAGCTCATGTTTAGTATTTTTATGAAGCTTTTACAGTTGTTTATTATTTGTTTATTTGTCTGTCTCTGTGTCTGTCTGTCTGTCTGTCTGTCTGTCTGTCTGTCTGCTTGCCTGTCTGTCTGTCTGTCTGTCTGTCTGTCTGTCTGTCTGTCTGTCTGTCTGTCTGTCTTAGTGTCTTAGTGTCTGTCTGTATTAGTGTCTGTCTGTCTGTATTAGTGTCTGTCTGTATTAGTGTCTGTCTGTATTAGTGTCTGTCTGTATTAGTGTCTGTCTGTATTAGTGTCTGTCTGTATTAGTGTCTGTCTGTATTAGTGTCTGTCTGTATTAGTGTCTATCTGTATTAGTGTCTGTCTGTATTAGTGTCTGTCTGTATTAGTGTCTGTCTGTATTAGTGTCTGTCTGTATTAGTGTCTGTCTGTATTAGTGTCTGTCTGTATTAGTGTCTGTCTGTATTAGTGTCTGTCTGTATTAGTGTCTGTCTGTATTAGTGTCTGTCTGTATTAGTGTCTGTCTGTATTAGTGTCTATCTGTATTAGTGTCTGTCTGTATTAGTGTCTATCTGTATTAGTGTCTGTCTGTATTAGTGTCTGTCTGTATTAGTGTCTGTCTGTATTAGTGTCTGTCTGTATTAGTGTCTGTCTGTATTAGTGTCTGTCTGTATTAGTGTCTGTCTGTATTAGTGTCTGTCTGTATTAGTGTCTGTCTGTATTAGTGTCTGTCTGTATTAGTGTCTATCTGTATTAGTGTCTGTCTGTATTAGTGTCTATCTGTATTAGTGTCTGTCTGTATTAGTGTCTGTCTGTATTAGTGTCTGTCTGTATTAGTGTCTGTCTGTATTAGTGTCTGTCTGTATTAGTGTCTGTCTGTATTAGTGTCTGTCTGTATTAGTGTCTGTCTGTCTGTCTGTATTAGTGTCTGTCTGTATTAGTGTCTGTCTGTCTGTCTGTATTAGTGTCTGTCTGTCTGTCTGTATTAGTGTCTGTCTATCTGTCTGTATTAGTGTCTGTCTGTCTGTCTGTTTTAGTGTCTGTCTGTCTGTCTGTATTAGTGTCTGTCTGTATTAGTGTCTGTCTGTCTGTCTGTATTAGTGTCTGTCTGTATTAGTGTCTGTCTGTCTGTCTGTATTAGTGTCTGTCTGTATTAGTGTCTGTCTGTCTGTCTGTATTAGTGTCTGTCTGTCTGTCTGTATTAGTGTCTGTCTATCTGTCTGTATTAGTGTCTGTCTGTCTGTCTGTTTTAGTGTCTGTCTGTCTGTCTGTATTAGTGTCTGTCTATCTGTCTGTATTAGTGTCTGTCTGTCTGTCTGTTTTAGTGTCCGTCTGTCTGTCTGTCTGTATGTGGTTGATGGACATTCAAGAAGTAAATTTTTCATATTGCAGCCACTGCCAAGCTAACGCTACTGAGTAAAAGAGATAAGGAAACCAGGCACTGAAGGACAAACTTTATCAGCATGGCGACAGCCTCGCCCGTGGCAACAGCCGCCGCCGCGGTGGCTCCCGGCTCCAACAGAGGCACTCCTCAGCATCAGCACCATCAAAACCATCGCCGCCAATTCTACGGGGTCCGAATCCCGGTTGAAGAGGATCCCGAAAATTTTGTCCCAGTAGCCAATGCCGACAGTCCGGCAAATGCGACCGGCGGTTCCGGTGAGAAGTTTTTCACAGCCTCAGTCAGCTCCATCGATCGCGAGTTCGCGCCCAAGCCGCCGTTCCGGTTGCCGCCGTCGTGGATTCCAATTGACCACACCAGCGGCCTCACTATGTACCTGCACAAGCCCACTAAGGTGGTCACGCTGGCCAGGTGAGTTAGGCACCTCAGACCCATCCTCAAACCCATCCTCTGACCCATCTTCAGACCCATCCTCAGACCCATCTCCAGACCCATCTCCAGACCCATCTTCAGACCCATCCTCTGACCCATCCTCTGACCCATCCTCAGACCCATCCCCAAACCCATCCACAGACCCATCCTCTGACCCATCCTCAGACCCATCCTCTGACCCATCCTCAGACCCATCCACAGACCCATCCTCTAACCCATCCACAGACCCATCCTCTAACCCATCCTCAGACCCATCCACAGACCCATCCTCTGACCCATCCTCAGACCCATCCTCAGACCCATCCTCTGACCCATCCTCAGACCCATCCACAGACCCATCCTCTGACCCATCCACAGACCCATCCTCTAACCCATCCTCAGACCCATCCACAGACCCATCCTCTGACCCATCCTCAGACCCATCCTCAGACCCATCCTCTGACCCATCCTCAGACCCATCCACAGACCCATCCTCTGACCCATCCTCAGACCCATCCTCTGACCCATCCTCAGACCCATCTTCAAACCCATCCTCAGACCCATCCTCTGACCCATCCTCTGACCCATCCTCAGACCCATCCTCAAACCCATTCTTCGACTCATTGTCAGGCCATTTATCCAGTCACATCCTCGAACTCAACTTCGGACCACTTAGATGTCCATAGTACCTATCAGTTGTATCCGTAGACTCATATCTAAGTTTAATTTTTTTTTATTTTCTAGCATGATTCCTACTTACAAACATTGTTAAAACTTCAGGCCGTACTTTGCCGGCTCCGTGGCCCTGCGCAATCACCTCATACCAGTGGCCTGTCTGCCCTGTCTAGGTTACAGACGCGGCCTGGAAGCTGCTGGTCTGTTGTCCTCAAATTCGGCATCATCAAAAGCTTCTAGAGGCGTTCAGACCGACTGCGACACGGTCGACATTGTCCTGCCTTTGTCGACGGACTCTCCTCAGTCGGCTGAGCCGCAGCCGCAGCAGCAGCCAGCGCAAAATGGCATTGAATCTGGGAAAGAACAACTAGAAGTGCCAAATGCTGCCGTTGCCGAAGATTCTCCCGTCGCTCCCGCTGCTCCCGCCGCCCCCGCCGAAGATTCTGACGCCGAGGAAGGCGAAATCACTTCGTCGGAGGACGGTAACGATAGCGATGACGCCGACAAAGACAAGAAAATGAAAGATGATGGCAGTAGTGTTAATAACGGTAGTAGGAAGCGGCCGGTCGAAGTGGCCGCCACATCGGTTGACAATAAACGACCTCGATGGACATCGTCAACTTCGTTGGAGACCCCGACACAACCGCCGTCATCTCCGCCGCCGCCACCGCCGCCGCCACCGCCGCCGCCACCGCCTCCTCCTCCGTCGTCTTCTATCAGCATCTGTCCAGCGTCTTCCAGCAGAGGCGGCGCCGTGTACCTGAGTCACGCGGAGGTGCGGGAGTACTGCCGCCGGCTGTTCCGGTACAAAACTGAACAGAGACAGCTGTGCCAGCACCCGGGACAGTCGAGGTTGGTTCCGCTTGCGGAAGAGATCGCCTACTCAATAGTAGCATGTTCTACCATGCTGATGGGGAACTGTTCAAATGCCTCACTTTTTGAAGGGCTCATCAATTTTCAGAGTGGTACTGAACCTGAACGGCCCCGATGGGGGGCCAGTCAGCTAGTCTAAATATACTAAAAATTCTAAATCAAACATATTCGTCAACCTTTGCAGACCGGTCCAGCTGCCTCAGGTGCTGCCGCCGCAGGCATCCGCTGCCGTGGCAGGCTCAACCGAAGACACCCCGGGCGATAGTAGCATCGAATGCTCGCCGCAGAAGCCTTCTGCTTCTGCTTCTGCGTCAACTTCACCGACTGCTGCTCAACAACAACAGCAGAAACAGCAGCAGCAGCCGCCTGGCCATCCGCAGCAACCATCTCCGTCTCCGTCTCGCGTATCCTACCAAAACTCAAGTCGTCCCGGCGTCCGTGATACTTTAAACAGCAAATTAATTCTGGTGAATTCGGATACTGGCCGGAGGGAGCGGCTCATTAATCCGGTTGGCAAAATGCCTGCCAGCGTTATTGCCGATTTGCAGGTGCGAATGTTTTCAAGTTTGGGCAGGAGATAAAGTGGTGATAGAAGTAGATAGAGGGGTTGGCGGAGAGGTAGATAGAGGAGTAGGCGGAGTGGGATATAGAGGGGTAGGCAGTGAGTGACATAGAGAGGTAGGCAGTGAGGGAGATGAAGGGGTAGCCAGTGAGGGAGATAGAGGGGTAGGCAGTGAGGAAGATAGAGGGGTAGGCAGTGAGAGAGATGAAGGGGTAGGCAGAGAGGGAGATAGAGGGGTAGGCAGTGAGGGAGATGAAGGGGTAGGCAGTGAGGGAGATGAAGGAGTAGGCAGTGAGGGAGATAGAGGGGTAGGCAGTGATGGTGATAGATGGGTAGGCAGTGAGGAAGATAGAGGGGTAGGCAGTGAGAGAGATGAAGGGGTAGGCAGAGAGGGAGATAGAGGGGTAGGCAGTGAGGGAGATGAAGGGGTAGGCAGTGAGGGAGATGAAGGAGTAGGCAGTGAGGGAGATAGAGGGGTAGGCAGTGAGTGACATAGAGGGGTAGGCAGTGATGGAGATAGAGGGGTAGGCAGTGAGTGACATAGAGGGGTAGGCAGTGAGGGAGATGAAGGAGTAGGCAGTGAGGGAGATAGAGGGGTAGGCAGTGAGTGACATAGAGGGGTAGGCAGTGAGGGAGATGAAGGAGTAGGCAGTGAGGGAGATAGAGGGGTAGGCAGTGAGTGACATAGAGGGGTAGGCAGTGAGGGAGATAGATGGGTAGGCAGTGAGTGACATAGAGGGGTAGGCAGTGAGGGAGATGAAGGAGTAGGCAGTGAGGGAGATGAAGGAGTAGGCAGTGAGGGAGATAGAGGGGTAGGCAGTGAGGGAGATAGAGGGGTAGGCAGTGAGGGAGATAGATGGGTAGGCAGTGAGTGACATAGAGGGGTAGGCAGTGAGGGAGATGAAGGAGTAGGCAGTGAGGGAGATAGAGGGGTAGGCAGTGAGGGAGATGAAGGAGTAGGCAGTGAGTGACATAGAGGGGTAGGCAGTGAGGGAGATGAAGGAGTAGGCAGTGAGTGACATAGAGGGGTAGGCAGTGAGGGAGATGAAGGAGTAGGCAGTGAGTGACATAGAGGGGTAGGCAGTGAGGGAGATGAAGGAGTAGGCAGTGAGTGACATAGAGGGGTAGGCAGTGAGGGAGATGAAGGAGTAGGCAGTGAGTGACATAGAGGGGTAGGCTATGAGGGAGATAGAGGGGTAGGCAGTGAGGGAGATAGAGGAGTAGGCAGTGAGTGACATAGAGGGGTAGGCTATGAGGGAGATAGAGGGGTAGGCAGTGAGGGAGATAGAGGGGTAGGCTGTGAGGGAGATAGAGGGGAAGGCAGTGAGGGAGATAGAGGGGTAGGCAGTGAGGGAGATAGAGGGGTAGGCTGTGAGGGAGATAGAGGGGTAGGCTGTGAGGGAGATAGAGGGGTAGGCAGTGAGGGAGATAGAGGGGTAGGCAGTGAGGGAGATAGAGGGGTAGGCTGTGAGGGAGATAGAGGGGTAGGCTGTGAGGGAGATAGAGGGGTAGGCTGTGAGGGAGATAGAGGGGTAGGCAGTGAGGGAGATAGAGGGGTAGACAGTGAGGGAGATAGAGGGGTAGGCAGTGAGGGAGATAGAGGGGTAGGCAGTGAGGGAGATGAAGGGGTAGGCAGTGAGGGAGATAGAGGGGTAGGCAGTGAGTGACATAGAGGGGTAGGCAGTGAGGGAGATGAAGGAGTAGGCAGTGAGGGAGATAGAGGGGTAGGCAGTGAGTGACATAGAGGGGTAGGCAGTGATGGAGATAGAGGGGTAGGCAGTGAGGGAGATTGAGGGGTAGGCGGAAATAGTTTTTGGCGAAGAGGGGTATAGAGAAGAGTTGGAGAGTCGGGGAGGGGCATTAAGAGATAACAGGAGAGATGCTGAGAAATAGATGGAGATAGAGACATAGACACCGGCAAAGGAAGTCGATCGATAGTAAGGATGAGAAAGCATTGCTCCCCAAACCTAAGTTATTAAGAGTTTGTTGAAATGTTAACAAAAAACTGCCTGCACCCCGCGCGTTCCAGGTCGCACCCGACCGACAATTTCGCTACGAGTACCAGCGCATATCCGACACGGAGCTCCGCTGCAACCTGCTCAGCCACGACGGCCGCCAGCTGGGCACCGGAGTTGGCAAGAACAAGCGCCTAGCCAGGCACATGGCTGCTCTCAGCGGCCTGGAAACTCTGGCGCCGAACTTCGATCAGTTCAAGGACGACTTGTTGAAGCATCCTTCTTTGGTCGGGACTGGGTCCGCCGCTGCCGCCACCTCTGCGGATAAAGAGTCTGGTGAGTTTGGTTGATATTTGATCTGCCTGGGTTTGATTGACCTACCTGAGTCTGGTTCACCCACTTGAGTCTGATTGACCCACTTGAGTCTGTTGACCTACCTGAGTCTGGTTCACCCACTTGAGTCTGATTGACCCACTTGAGTCTGTTGACCTACCTGAGTCTGGTTCACCCTCTTGAGTCTGATTGACCCACTTGAGTCTGTTGACCTACCTGAGTCTGATTCACCCACTTGATTCTGATTGACCTACCTGAGACTGATTGACCCACTTGAGTCTGTTGACCTACCTGAGTCTGGTTCACCCACTTGATTCTGATTGACCTACCTGAGACTGATTGACCCACTTGAGTCTGTTGACCTACCTGAGTCTGGTTCACCCACTTGAGTCTGATTGACCCACTTGAGTCTGTTGACCTACCTGAGTCTGATTCACCCACTTGATTCTGATTGACCTACCTGAGACTGATTGACCCACTTGAGTCTGTTGACCTGCCTGAGTCTGGTTCACCCACTTGAGTCTGATTGACCCACTTGAGTCTGTTGACCTACCTGAGTCTGGTTCACCCACTTGAGTCTGATTGACCCACTTGAGTCTGTTGACCTACCTGAGTCTGATTCACCCACTTGATTCTGATTGACCTACCTGAGACTGATTGACCCACTTGAGTCTGTTGACCTACCTGAGTCTGGTTCACCCACTTGATTCTGATTGACCTACCTGAGACTGATTGACCCACTTGAGTCTGTTGACCTACTTGAGTCTGATTCACCCACTTGATTCTGATTGACCTACCTGAGACTGATTGACCCACTTGAGTCTGTTGACCTACCTGAGTCTGGTTCACCCACTTGAGTCTGATTGACCCACTTGAGTCTGTTGACCTACCTGAGTCTGATTCACCCACTTGAGTCTGATTGACCCACTTGAGTCTGTTGACCTACCTGAGTCTGGTTCACCCACTTGATTCTGATTGACCTACCTGAGACTGATTGACCCACTTGAGTCTGTTGACCTACCTGAGTCTGGTTCACCCACTTGATTCTGATTGACCTACCTGAGACTGATTGACCCACTTGAGTCTGTTGACCTACTTGAGTCTGATTCACCCACTTGATTCTGATTGACCTACCTGAGACTGATTGACCTACTTGAATCTCATTGATCCACTTGAGTCTGATTGACTCACTTGATTCTGATTGACCCAGCTCGTATTTCAATCTATCCTTAACCAACGCGACAGCACGAAATCCATCTTTAACCTACTTAGGCTACCTGAATCCATATTTAACCTACTTAGGCTACCTGAATCCATCTTTAACCTACTTAGGCTACCTGAATCCATCTTTAACCTACTTAGGCTACCTGAATCCATCTTTAACCTACTTAGGCTACCTGAATCCATCTTTAACCTACTGGTACTTAGGCTACCCGAATCCATATTTAACCTACTTAGGCTACCTGAATCCATCTTTAACCTACTTAGGCTACCTGAATCCATCTTTAACCTACTTAGGCTACCTGAATCCATCTTTAACCTACTTAGGCTACCTGAATCCATCTTTAACCTACTTAGGCTACCTGAATCCATCTTTAACCTACTTAGGCTACCTGAATCCATCTTTAACCTACTGGTACTTAGGCTACCCGAATCCATATTTAACCTACTTAGGCTACCCGAATCCATCTTTAACCTACTTAGGCTACCTGAATCCATCTTTAACCTACTTAGGCTACCTGAATCCATCTTTAACCTACTTAGGCTACCCGAATCCATCTTTAACCTACTTAGGCTACCTGAATCCATCTTTAACCTACTTAGGCTACCCGAATCCATCTTTAACCTACTTAGGCTACCCGAATCCATCTTTAACCTACTTAGGCTACCTGAATCCATCTTTAACCTACTTAGGCTACCCGAATCCATCTTTAACCTACTTAGGCTACCCGAATCCATCTTTAACCTACTTAGGCTACCCGAATCCATCTTTAACCTACTTAGGCTACCTGAATCCATCTTTAACCTACTTAGGCTACCCGAATCCATCTTTAACCTACTTAGGCTACCCGAATCCATCTTTAACCTACTTAGGCTACCTGAATCCATCTTTAACCTACTTAGGCTACCCGAATCCATCTTTAACCTACTTAGGCTACCCGAATCCATCTTTAACCTACTTAGGCTACCTGAATCCCATCTTTCAGATACAGCATTGACGCTTCTGATTGCATATTTTTTACCACTAAAGTCTACCTATAACTACGAGTAGCTACGAGTTGCAATCAAAATCGACAAAATTCCAATCCCAACCTGCACCCATTAATTTGACAATCCGCAGGCGGCGGCAGCTCAGTGGATCAGACAAAATCGGATAAAAAATCACAGCAGAATCGCGGGCGACCAGACGTCGGCAACAAGTCGGTGCAAAACACCGGCCGCCCGCAGCAGCAGCAGCCTCCGTCGCCCTCGTCGACAGCCGCCGCCTCCGCGGATTCGTCGGATCAGCCAGCCGAGGTGCCCGACGATTTCAAATCGATTGGCAGCTCGGATCCCAGAGCGGTTGAGCTGTTGAAACGGCACAAACTGCCCAGAATGCGCTGCCTATTAAGCGACTATATGCGCCGCTATTGCATAGAGGAAAGCGAATTAAGAATCGAATACTCCACCTGCGCCCCGGCAACTAATAATCCAGCATCCGGTCGGCATCATCATCATCATCACCGGCCGCATCAGCAGCACACCTGCTGCCTGACCCTGCGCGGCAGTCAGTCCGGCCAGTGCGTCGGCCGCAGCAAAGCGGCAGCCTACGACTTGGCGGCGCAGCGCCTGCTGGCCCAAGCCTATCCCATGGCTGGCAGCTTCTATTCCATATTGAAACTGGTCGGGCCTTTGAGTCACGCTGCCGCTCTGGCTGGTCAGAAAAATGAATTTGCCGAGGTTTGTCAACACTTCTTTTGCCCAGATCTTCTCTTGTCTGGATTTTCGCTTTTTGGCCTTTTGTTTCATTTTTAAATGCCGACAAAAGATAGAACTCATTTTTCGCTACATACCTTTCCTTTCTCTGCCCCTATATCCTTCCTCTGCCTCACCCTCTATATCTACTCTCCTACTCTATCTCTCTCTCTCCTTTACTTCTCCCTACTCTACTCCAGTCCCCCAGTCCTTCTACCTTCTACCTCAGTCTCCCATCCCTCCTCTACCCCAGTCTCCCATCCCCCTCTATCCTAGTCTCCCGTCCTTCCTCTACCCTAGTCTCCCGTCCTTCCTGTACCCCAGTCTCCCGTCCTTCCTGTACCCCAGTCTCCCGTCCTTCCTGTACCCCAGTCTCCCGTCCTTTATGTACCCCAGTCTCCCGTCCTTCATCTACCCCAGTCTCCCGTCCTTTATGTACCCCAGTCTCCCGTCCTTCATCTACCCCAGTCTCCCGTCCTTCATCTATCCCAGTCTCCCATCCCCCCTGTACCCCAGTCTCCCGTCGTTCATCTACCCCAGTCTCCCGTCCTTCATCTACCCCAGTCTCCCATCCCCCTGTACCCCAGTCTCCCGTCCTTCATCTACCCCAGTCTCCCGTCCTTCATCTACCCCAGTCTCCCATCCCCCTGTACCCCAGTCTCCCGTCCTTCATCTACCCCAGTCTCCCGTCCTTCATCTACCCCAGTCTCCCGTCGTTCATCTACCCCAGTCTCCCGTCCTTCATGTACCCCATTCTGCATCGAGCATAAAAAATAGAAAAATGTCAAAGTTAGACATCAATTTTCATGACCACACGGTCAAATTTAAAAACTTTTGCTTGTCGCTGTAAATTGGCAATGTATATATCTGGATGTCAAATTCAAATATAGTTAATTGACTCCAGCAGACAATAAGGCGGCACACGAAATGGCTGCACAACCTTTCCTCTCCTTATTTTATCATAATTGTCTCGTTTATTATATTTCAAATGTCTATTCTGTAATAGTATTTATGAAACTTCAGGTCCAAGAGCAGCTGAAGAGCTCAGACCGAGGCACTCTAAAGAAGGGCCTGCTGGACATGCTTCGACGGAAACTGCGCGAACTCGGCCGGAACTGGACCGAATACGGACCGCAGTTTAAAGGAAAATTCTACGACATACCGGAGCTGCTGCCCCGGATCGAGCCCCATCCGGACTCCGCTCTGCCAACGTTCAGCATGGACGAGACCGCGGCCGCCGCGTCAGCCAAGACTGAACTAGTGGAATCCGATCCTATGGAACCTGCACCCCACGTAGCCATGGATGTGGAAGTGCCAACAAGTGGAAATCAGCCGGAAAGTCAACTGGAATTGGCGTCGGAACATCAAGATTAGCTGGAAATACAAAGGAATCAGAATCGAAGCTTGAAGCGTCATTTGCAATTAATTTCTAAAGTGAAGTTTAGAAGTGATAATAATATTAATAGAAGTAATAAAAGACAGTAAAAATATCGGTAACGAAAGTTAAATGGAGGCCATCCTCGAAAATGGGACAGAAGCTGAAAACAACATTCTCTGAAAAAAGGCAGTAATGGAAAAAAATCGTCAGAAAAAAGACTGGAACTGAAATCGTGGTCTTGGAATTGAAAGAATCGCCGAAAAGATATTTTTAAAAATGCACGATATTAAAAAATCAGACTGCAAATAGACAAGTTTAAAGAATCCTTATTAATGAAACAGAAGCTGATGACTTCCTTGGAAATGAAACATAAGCTGAAGGAATATTTGTACTTAAAGTAAATGAGACAAGCTAAAGACATTAATGGAAATGAGACATGAGCTGAAGACATCCTTGGAAATGAGACATAAGCTTGAAGACATCCTTGGAAATAAAACAAAAGCTGAATACATTCTTGGTGATGAGACAGAAGCTAAACCCATTGGAAGTAAAACAGAAGCTAAATACATTCTTGGTAATGAGACGGAAGCTGAAGACATCCTTGGAAATGAGACGGAAGCTGAAGACATCCTTGGAAATGAGACGGAAGCTGAAGACATCCTTGGAAATGAGACGGAAGCTGAAGACATCCTTGGTAATGAGACGGAAGCTGAAGACATCCTTGGTAATGAGACGGAAGCTGAAGACATCCTTGGAAATGAGACGGAAGCTGAAGACATTAGAAATGAAACAGAAGCTGAATACATTCTTGGTAATGAAACGGAAGCTGAAGACATCCTTGGAAATGAGACGGAAGCTGAAGACATCCTTGGTAATGAGATGAAAGCTGAAGACATTAGAAATGAAACAGAAGCTGAATATATTCTTGGTAATGAAACGGAAGCTGAAGACATCCTTGGTAATGAGATGAAAGCTGAAGACATTAGAAATGAAACAGAAGCTGAATACATTCTTGGTAATGAAACGGAAGCTGAAGACATCCTTGGTAACAAGATAAAAGCTGAAGACATTAGAAATGAAACAGAAGCTGAAGACATTCTCGGTAATGAGACAGAAACTTAAAGAATCGTCGAAATGAAACCGAAGGGAACCGAAAATACAGTCGAAAGTACGAGCTAAAATTGATCATTAAAATTTTCTCCAAATCAATTATTTGTGTACTTTAATTTAGCTAAAGCCATCACCCACAACTTTTTAAATTGGTTTAAGTTTAATTATTCCAGAATGGCGCCTGTCTCATCGCCCATGAATGTACTAGTTTTGCTACTAGCAGTAGCGCTGTTGGACTTTAGCAATCAATTTATTGAACAAAACTCCAATACTTTTATAATTTGTTTTAGTAAAATTTTATTCTCTAATCTTGTACGCTTTATAAATTGTTTTTCTAATTGTGCCCAAAGCCAACGCAAATTATGCATCCAACGCGCGCATTATTCAGAAACTTTCTAAAATTCTTTTGCTCATTAATAGGGCTATAAAATATTTTTTATTTGTCTCGTGTATACTGCGTGCTCAAATAAACGGTCAAACTGTGCCTTTGACTTAAGCATGGCTTGGTATTTTATTATAATTTAATTTGAATATATTATGGCTTCTTATATATAACCCGTATAAAAGTGGGACTGTCACTTTTGACTATGTGACAGTTTTGTGAGACACTCAAATGACGGTATCACATGTGACCCTTCATTGTGATACTCAAATGTGACAGTCAAATAAACTGTCACCACTGTGACCGTCGATGTGACAGTCAAATAAGCTGTCACAAGTGTGACCGTCGATGTGACACTCCACATTCATTCAACACGCACATTCACAAGCTATTGTGATATTGTGACGATTTATTTGGCAGACTCGAAAATGGTTAACGAGACAACACGGCAGAGGCACAATTTGTAGCGGTAGCACTTGAGACTTGATGATAGTACAACTGATGCGGGCAATGGCCGCAGTCTTATAAGAGGATAGTTAAGCTTGCTATTATCAGTTCTGCCTGGGCGGCCAACAGCGATAGGGCAGAGTAATTGCTGAATCCGGAAGAAATGCACTGGCGGTTACACAACAATAAGATGGATAAATTCTGGTAGGCGAAAGAACGAGTCGAGGAGCCTGAGGCAATGGTAACAGCGTGATGACAGTGAACGTGTGGCGGCGGTGCTCGCAGCGAGAGCTCGAACAGACAGTAGAGTGGCGTGACTGAGGCTTGGCAGAGGCATATGAAAAGCCTACTAATAGAAAAATTGCGTTTGATCGAATAAATTGAACATCGCGCGTCTTCGAAAATGAACGAACATTTCTTGGAAAGCACATCAAGCAGAGAATTAATGAATAACATTAAATCATACATAAACGACATAAATCATAAGAAATATAGTGATTGGTGAACAAGGACTACTTAAGTCGACTTGAGTAAGTTTAAGTAGTCCTTGATGGGAATCTCTGTCGCCGAATTGGTCAGCAACTAAATATTAGAGCCTAGACTCCTCGAGAGGTTTGATGTAGGGTACCGGTAGGGGTGCGCGGTCATTTCGTCTGCCGCTTTTTCGTCTGCCGGCAGACGAAACGACTTTTTAAAAATAAGCAGCAAAATAAGACGAAACGACCGTCAACCCCGGTAGGGTAGGCCTAGTCTATGTCGTTACGCTATCTCGTATTTAAATATATAGTCTTGAATATCTATCATCTTAAACAGAATCTTAATATTTTACTGCCACGTGTAAAACTATAATATTCCAGCCATATTTCATATTGCCCAGGCCATAGGCCTAGCACTACTAGAATCTATATGAGGCCCATTTAGGCCCAGATAGCTAGGCTAGCAAATGTGTTCTAGCACTTTTAGGCCTAACCCTAAGGCTTAAGCACTATGATGATTTGACAAAAAACTTCTATATATATTGTAGATGGAGTAAAAAGGTGGAGTAAAATTAAGATAGGGGCCTACTTTTAATAAACTGTATTATCAACTTAGAAACTTTTAAAATATACCTAAATTGGCTAAAAATTAAAAAAATTACAATAAAACTAGGTTACTAGCAAACTCTAATTTTTATTAATGTGAAAATGTTCAGCATTTTGCCATTAGTACTTTCAGTAGGCTAACAATTAAGTATTGTTGCTCTGAAAAAAGATGAAATATAATCTTACAAAGGCAATTGAGTGTTTCTTTTATTTTCTAACTTAATATAAGTTAATTTGTAGTTATTTAAGCACTAGGTTATCTTTTTGATTCAAAATATTTTGTTTTCTAGACTTTTTGTTAAAACTATGGCTATGGCTATGGGAATTATGGGAATATGGTACATTGGGGTCCTTACGGCTACAGAATATAGAGAAATAGATGGAATAAGCCATAGTTTTGCTTATGGCTATAGCTATGGTATATGGACCTTCCTTATGGCAGAACACTAGCCTACACTACCGAGGGGCTGTAGCCTAGTGGTAGTGTAGCTGCTCTGGTGTGCCAGCAATCCAGGCTTGATTCCAAGTATAGTCACATTAATTTAATTTGGGGCTAAAATGGAATCTCGGCTTGGCTCTGCTTGTGCAATTAATGGCCTTGAAAGCTAACCCCCCAAGGTGCAATGAAGTGTACATGCTTAACAATAATATAAAGTTAGGGCCATTATAATTTATATACTCCTGTGTGTGTGTCTGCATACATATCCGCACGCTTGTATGCCTGCTCAGGGAAGTTGGCAAAATGGGCAGTAATGCCTCTTGCTGGTTGTGTGCCTATGTTGCTTAAAGTGTGCCAGAGTGCACACAACCCACCTGCCTCTAATAAAAAATAATAGCCTATACCATTTCTAGGCTTTATAGGGCCTACTTAGCCTAATATTATATTATCATTTTTAGTTTAGCTTTTTATCTTCTATTCTATGGCTATACTGTCTGTTGAAAAAATAAATCTATTATTCTTACAATAAAAATGCCCAATGCAAAAAAAAACCTTGGTAACAAGGTTTTTAATTTAATTTAAGGCATTAATTTTATTTTATTTTATTTTAATTTAATTTAAAATAAAAATAATTTAATCAAATTATTAATCAAATTAATTTAATTAATTTAATTAATAATTTGTAATTAATAAGACTATATAATTAATTTAATAATTAATTAATTTAATAATTTAATTTAATCAACTTAATTTAATCAAATTAAATTAAGCCTTTGGCCATAGTCCAGATCATGGTAGGTGTATGTCAAAATGAAAATTCATGTTTTTTATTTTTGCCAATGTAAAATTAGTGATTATTTAATAAAGTCAATAGAACTTGAAAATTTTAAGGTACACACTGCTATTTCTCCCTGCTAATTTAATATTAGGAGAGGGTTTATAGTCTTTAATATGCAAGGCTTCGAATATAAATAGTTAATTATGGTGCTTTGTGCAATTTATCATATTAAATTTGTGAATAAGGTTTATATTAGCACAATGGTTGCATATATAAGTAGGTGATCTTGTATTTCGCTGGCCTTGGTATAGTGTTCAATTAGGCCCTATCCTAGTAAACAAATATTGTTTTGTTTTACTACTGTAATAATAGCTTTGCACAATAAACCAATGAATTGATAAATGACACTTGAGCATTAAGGGTTTGACAATATCAAATTTTTAAGATTTTTAAGATGCAAAATCTATACTTTCAAGATAAATTTAAGATTTGATCAAGATTCAAGATTAAGCCTAATTTGCTTCTAGTATTATTTACACTATTTTATCTATCAATGTTAATATTGTTACTTGTTAAATGTATACAATGATGTTCATAGAAAAAGCTATGATTATTTAATATTGTTTATAACTTGATATATATATATCAAATTTAAATATGATATTGAATAACATTGGTAGTTTCCAGATTTTTGTGATATTATTTTTAAGTTTGAAGCAGTGCCACAGCATAGTGTCTCTGAGTACTAGATAAAGCAGTTTAAAGATAGTAAATAGAGCAGTAGCTAAAGTGTTAGATAGAGCAATCGATAGTATAATAAAAGTAGCAATAGATAGAGCAGTAGATCAAGCAGTAGATAAAGTGATAGAGCAGTTTCAAATAAAAGCTAGAGGCTAGAACATTTTTTGATGCCCTTTCCTATCCCTTTTGGCCATAGACATCAATTTCTACCATTGCACTATGTTGTAGCACCAATTCAAACTTGAAAATAGTATTAGGAAACAAACTAGAATATCACTATAATCATAAATCTTGACTTTTTTTCAAGATCTTGAAACCAAAATCAAAATTGAAAAAAGTGCCAAGACCTTGACAATCAAAATCAAGATCAAGATCTTATCCAACCCCTATTGAGCACAGGGTGGTTGGTGGTCAACTTAAGCTCTTAAGGTGGAATCCACTAATTGTCCCCTTGCTTGTTCACTCCTATCCCAGGTTCAATTTTTGTATCTTTTTTACCAAATCTAGCTTCCTGGTGTCACTATGAGCAGAATAACATCATTTGTGTACAAATATTATTCAGGCTCCACTCTATGAGTTTAAGTTGATGGGCCCTTTGTTGACGAGGGGGGGATAGATTCCAGAGGGTTAAGACCCAAGAAGGAGAGCAAAAGAGGTTGGGCTTTGTATTTTGGTGAAAATTTGTTTGGTCATTTAAATGGGTAGAGATATTAAAAAAATTTATTTGATGTTGAAATTTTTCACTAATGCCAATTGGCACTGTGATTTTTGTATTCTTAAATAACTCAGTTTGTCTGCAGTGTAGTGTAGTATATTCAGAATAAAGTTTTATATAACTATAACAGTTACAGTTAGATAACAGTTACAATAACAGTTACTATAACAGTTACAATATAACAGTTAGATGTTAATGTAATCATTTTTGTATCTTCCACTACAGACAGCCAGCATTAAATAGTCGAAGTCTCATAGCCTTTTAAGTCTATTTGTATAAAAACTTGCTAACAACAATGAGTGGTGCCCGCTACACAGTTGAGTACACTGGCGGAGGAGGCCACTCAAATGAGGATGGCCAAGGCCGCTCAGAGCCAGCTTTCATTCGGCAATTCAAGCAGCGAGCTGGGATCCTGCCCGATGCCAAATTAGCTGACAAATTTGCCAATAGCGATGATAACAGCAGCAGTGGTAAAGGGCTTGGGAAGGCTAAGCCAAGAGATGATGGTGCTGATGAAGGTCGAGAGCCTGCAGCTAGGAATGAGGAAGAGATGCCGCAGATTGTGCTGTCAGCTGATAGCGGCATCTCTGAATCTGAGCTGGCAGTTGTGCAGGTAAGGTTATGGAATCTCTTGCTTGTTTCTGAGACTTGCTCCGGTAGTCCAAATTGGAACTTCAGTAATCTCAATTAGAACTCCACTAATCTCAATTAGAACTCTACTAGTCTCAATTAGAACTCCAGTAATCTCAATTAGAACTTCACTAATCTCAATTAGAACTCCACTAATCTCAATTAGAACTCCAGTAATCTCAATTAGAACTCCAGTAGTCTCAATTAGAACTCCAGTAGTCTCAATTAGAACTCCTGTAGTCTCAATTAGAACTCCAGTAGTCTCAATTAGAACTCCAGTAGTCTCAATTAGAACTCCAGTAGTCTCAATTAGAACTCCAGTAGTCTCAAATAGAACTCCAGTAGTCTCAATTAGAACTCCAGTAGTCTCAATTAGAACTCCAGTAGTCTCAATTAGAACTCCAGTAGTCTCAATTAGAACTCCAGTAGTCTCAATTAGAACTCCAGTAGTCTCAATTAGAACTCCAGTAGTCTCAATTAGAACTCCAGTAGTCTCAATTAGAATTCCAGTAGTCTCAATTAGAACTCCAGTAGTCTCAATTAGAACTCCAGTAGTCTCAATTAGAACTCCAGTAGTCTCAATTAGAACTCCTGTAGTCTCAATTAGAACTCCTGTAGTCTCAATTAGAACTCCAGTAGTCTCAATTAGAACTCCAGTAGTCTCAATTAGAACTCCAGTAGTCTCAATTAGAACTCCAGTAGTCTCAATTAGAACTCCAGTAGTCTCAATTAGAACTCCACTAGTCTCAATTAGAACTCCACTAGTCTCAATTAGAACTCCACTTGTCTCAATTAGAACTCCAGTAGAAATACCAGCTAGTCTCAAATATAACTTAATTAGTCTCAGTTGCAGCTCATAAAATTGCCTTCTTTTTCAAACAAAGCGTCTTAACCCCCCCCCCCCGCTAGGCTCGAATCCGTGAGGCCGGCGAGGAGGCCAAATTCGAGGAGGCCCGCAGCCGGGTTCGCTTCGTTCGGCCAGCCATTGGCGGCGACAGCGGCGGCAGCAGGAAGACCAAGCTGGGCGGTGGAGTGATCTCAGCTAGCAGCGGGTCCGGCGCTGGAGCCTCTGCCGCCGACAGTGAGGTCAGCTCAGCCAAGCGGCCTCGTCAGCAGTCCAATTCCGCCACATCTGGCTCAAATTCTAGGTCTTCTTCAAGCGTCTGCAACAAAAAGTTGCTATCGTTTGATGAAGAGGAAGGCGATGACTGAATAAAAAATTCGTTTCTTAGAAATATTGTTCAAGTATAATGCCTTTCCGAGCTTGGCTGGGTTTGCATTTTCGATAAAACCTACTCTAAGTAGAAGAAAGTGTGCGTTTCGTGTAATTTTAGTATTCTTATTAATTATGTACCAGTAACTTATAAAAATCTGTAAATATACAGCACTTTCTTTATAAATGCGTCCTTTAATTATCTTTTTTGTATCCCTCTCAACTTTTATAGGAGATTTGATGATAAAAAACTTGCTGCGTTGGGGCACCAGCTACAGATGGGGTTGGGGCACCAGCTACAGAGGGGGTTGGGGCACCAGCTACAGATGGGGTTGGGGCACCAGCTACAGATGGGGTTGGGGCACCAGCTACAGATGGGGTGGGGGCACCAGCTACAGAGGGTGTTGGGGCACCAGCTACAGATGGGGTTGGGGCACCAGCTACAGAGGGGGTTGGGGCACCAGCTACAGATGGGGTGGGGGCACCAGCTACAGAGGGGGTTGGGGCACCAGCTACAGAGGGTGTTGGGGCACCAGCTACAGATGGGGTGGGGGCACCAGCTACAGAGGGTGTTGGGGCACCAGCTACAGATGGGGTTGGGGCACCAGCTACAGAGGGTGTTGGGGCACCAGCTACAGATGGGGTGGGGGCACCAGCTACAGAGGGTGTTGGGGCACCAGCTACAGATGGGGTGGGGGCACCAGCTACAGAGGTGGTTGGGGCACCAGCTACATAGGGTGTTGGGGAACCAGCTACAGAGGGTGTTGGGGCACCAGCTACAGAGGGTGTTGGGGCACCAGCTACAGAGGGGGTTGGGGCACCAGCTACAGAGGGTGTTGGGGCACCAGCTACAGATGGGGTGGGGGCACCAGCTACAGAGGGTGTTGGGGCACCAGCTACAGATGGGGTTGGGGCACCAGCTACAGAGGGTGTTGGGGCACCAGCTACAGATGGGGTGGGGCACCAGCTACAGAGGGTGTTGGGGCACCAGCTACAGATGGGGTGGGGGCACCAGCTACAGAGGTGGTTGGGGCACCAGCTACATAGGGTGTTGGGGAACCAGCTACAGAGGGTGTTGGGGCACCAGCTACAGAGGGTGTTGGGGCACCAGCTACAGATGGGGTGGGGGCACCAGCTACAGATGGGGTGGGGGCACCAGCTACAGATGGGGTGGGGGCACCAGCTACAGATGGGGTGGGGGCACCAGCTACAGAGGTGGTTGGGGCACCAGCTACATAGGGTGTTGGGGAACCAGCTACAGAGGTGGTTGGGGCACCAGCTACAGAGGTGGTTGGGCACCAGCTACAGAGGGGGTTGGGGCACCAGCTACAGAGGGGGTTGGGGCACCAGCTACAGATGGGGTTGGGGCACCAGCTACAGAGGTGGTGGGGCACCAGCTACAGAGGTGGTTGGGGCACCAGCTACAGAGGTGGTTGGGGCACCAGCTACAGAGGGGTTGGGGCACCAGCTACAGAGGTGGTTGGGGCACCAGCTACAGAGGTGGTTGGGGCACCAGCTACAGAGGGGTTGGGGCACCAGCTACAGAGGTGGTTGGGGCACCAGCTACAGAGGGAAATTCCCGTGGACCGGAATTGACATATAATATTTTTTACAATGTTTGTTGCATGCTGCCGCAACTGTCTGCCTCCTAGCGGAAGTATCTTGTCGGTGTGTACCTGTGAAAAAACACAAAGAAAAATATAATATAAAAAATGCAGGCACCCAGGTGCCTGTTTCGAATCTGTTTTGAGCCTTTGCTGAAGCAGCCCGACAGTCCGAAGTATCTGCATCAATATGTGCTCAGTCTGAGACACCTGTTAGAATGTAACGATGAGTTGGGTTTTTCAACTCGAGCCCAATGGCTGGAATATTTGCAGTCGGCTCTGTTGGCCGCTTGTCGTCTGTTTGCGCTGTGCTCAAGGACTGCAGCCCAGTCAGCTTGGCCGCACATTTCCAAGTCTCATTTGAGCAAGATTCGTCGAGCAGTGATAGAAGGATTAACTCAACTGAATAGGGTGTTGCGCAATCCTAGTCCGGAGCTGGTGGCCGCCTGGAAACTGCTGTCCTCTGCTGGGGAATCCGTTAATGTGAGACTTTCTGTCTGTCACTCTTCGCTGGCACTGTTTGTCATGTCTCACACTATTTTCGCTTGCTATCATTTGGCACTCTCTTGTATCTGTCACTCTTTGTCATTTAGCACTCTATCTGTCACTCCTTGTCATTTAGCACTCTATCTGTCACTACTTGTCATTTAGCACTCTATCTGTCACTCCTTGTCATTTAGCAATCTATCTGTCACTCCTTGTCATTTAGCAATCTATCTGTCACTACTTGTCATTTAGCAATCTCTCTGTCACTCCTTGTCATTTAGCACTATCTGTCACTCCTTGTCATTTAGCAATCTATCTGTCACTCCTTGTCATTTAGCACTATCTGTCACTCCTTGTCATTTAGCAATCTATCTGTCACTCCTTGTCATTTAGCAATCTATCTGTCACTCCTTGTCATTTAGCAATCTATCTGTCACTACTTGTCATTTAGTACTCTATCTGTCACTACTTGTCATTTAGTACTCTATCTGTCACTCCTCATTTAGTGCTCTATCTGTCACTCCTCATTTAGTACTCTATCTGTCACTCCTTGTCATTTAATACTCTATCTGTCACTCCTTCTCATTTAGTACTTTATCTGTCACTCCTCATTTAGTACTCTATCTGTCACTCCTTGTCATTTAGTACTCTATCTGTCACTCCTTCTCATTTAGTACTTTATCTGTCACTACTTGTCATTTAGCACTCGCGACAGATACCAGAGTGCTAGATGACAGGGGAGTGACAGATACAAGAGAGTACAAGATAACAGGGAGTGACAGATACAAGAGAGTGCTAGATGACAAGTAGTGACAGATTGCAACTCCCCTGTCATCTATCACTCTCTTGTATCTGTCACTCCCCTGTCATCTAGCACTCTGACATCTGTCACTCCCCTGTCATCTATCACTCTCTTGTATCTGTCACTTCCTGTCATCTATCACTCTCTTGTATCTGTCACTTCCTGTCATCTTGCACTCTCTTGTATCTGTCACTCCCTGTCATCTTGCACTCTCTCAAATCTGTCACTCCCTGTCATCTTGCACTCTCTCAAATCTGTCACTGCCTGTCATCTAGCGTCTGTCACTCGCCAATCCCTAATGTTCGGTCACTCCTTTAAATGACGTCACCTCAACAGACGCAATTTATTAGCAACCTGAATTTTGCACCTCAGCTCGGCGAGCTCGACAACCAGCTGACAGCCTGGTTCAACAGGATCGGCTCCAGCGGTCTGGCTCTGCTCAGCGCACAGACGGCCCGGGCCGGAGCACTGGACTCAACGCCAGACTTGGAGAAGCGTCAGCTCTGTCAGGCCCGTCAGCTGTTCGAACACCTGGGCGTCAGGAACCTGCAGGAAGCGTCAGCGTCTCTAGGCAACGGCATGGAGCAGTTTCTGCGCTGTCTGTCAGCTGGAACTGAAGCCAGCGATACAGACTGCGAGCTGTTTCGCAACTGCGCTAATAAGCTGCAATCGGGCTTGCGAACTGCGCTTGACGAACTGGAGGCGACGGCTTTGAAGGCCATTGTTGCTGCTTCATCTGCTGCTGCATCTCCAACTGAACCTGCTGCGGTAATTAATCGGGTAATAGGCATAGCTCTACCCTACCATCGAAGGTTGTTTATTTCGATACATATCGGGTAATAGGCATAGCTCTACCCTGCCATCGAAGGTTATGTTTATTTCGATACATATCGGGTGATAGGCATAGCTCTACCCTGCCATCGAAGCTTATATTTACTTCGATACATATCGAGTGATAGGCATAGCTCTACCCTGCCATCGAAGCTTATATTTACTTCAATACATATCGAGTGATAGGCATAGCTCTATCCTCCCATCGAAGCTTATATTTACTTCGATACATATCGGGTAATAGCTCCTCCCTGCCATCAAAGGTTTTATTTACTTCGATACATATCGGGTAGTAGCTCTACCCTGCCATCGAAGGTTTTATTTACTTCGATACATATCGGGTAAAAGCTCCTCCCTGCCATCAAAGGTTTTATTTACTTCGATACATATCGGGTAATAGCTCTACCCTGCCATCGAAGGTTTTATTTACTTCGATACATATCGGGTAATAGCTCTACCCTGCCATCGAAGGTTTTATTTACTTCGATACATATCGGGTAAAAGCTCCTCCCTGCCATCAAAGGTTTTATTTACTTCGATACATATCGGGTAATAGCTCTACCCTGCCATCGAAGGTTTTATTTACTTCGATACATATCGGGTAATAGCTCTACCCTGCCATCGAAGCTTATATTTACTTCGATACATATCGGGTAAGAGCTCTACCCTCCCATCGAAGCTTATATTTACTTCGATACATATCGGGTAATAGCTCCTCCCTGCCATCAAAGGTTTTATTTACTTCGATACATATCGGGTAATAGCTCCTCCCTGCCATCAAAGGTTTTATTTACTTCGATACATATCGGGTAATAGCTCTACCCTGCCATCGAAGGTTTTATTTACTTCGATACATATCGGGTAATAGCTCTCCCCTACCATTGAAGGTTATATTTGCTTCGATACATATCGGGTAATAACTCTACAGCGCCATCAAAGGTTTTATTTACTTTACGTTTATATCAATTGGCTGTTAAATGTCGGATCGATACATATCGCCAAATAATACATTACTATGATTTTTAACTAAATGCACTGCTTACTCCTTAATCAAGGCGCCTGAGCAGCCTGCTGTTGTTGCGGCTCCTCTGCCCACGGCAGCTGCCACCAAGCGCAGCGTCCATCCGGCGGCCTCTCGTAGCTGCCAGCAGCCGCAAAAAGCGGCAGCCACGAGCGAAGAATGCGGTGGCAGCGGCGGCAGCGGCGGCAGCGGCGTTTATCGACGCCTGCTGCGCTGCAGCATGAACACTCCTGCCGTCAGCGAGTCGTTAATGGACATTGGAGTCGATGCTACCAGCACCCCGTCGCCTAGGAAGCAGCCGATGCTGCGACAGAATGCTGCTGTGAGCACTGTTTATCTATACTGTCTGTCTGTCTGTCTGTCTGTCTGTCTGTCTGTCTGTCTGTCTGTCTGTCTGTCTGTCTGTCTGTCTGTCTGTCTGTCTGTTTGTCTCTCCTATCTGTCTGTCTGTTTATCTATACTGTCTGTCTGTCTGTCTGTCTGTCTGTCTGTCTGTCTGTCTGTCTGTCTGTCTGTCTGTCTGTCTGTCTGTTTGTCACTCCTATCTGTCTGTCTGTTTATCTATACTGTCTGTCTGTCTGTCTGTCTCTTCTGTCTGTCTGTCTGTCTGTCTGTCTGTCTGTCTGTCTGTCTGTTTGTCTCTCCTATCTGTCTGTCTGTTTATCTATACTGTCTGTCTGTCTGTCTGTCTCTTCTGTCTGTCTGTCTCTTCTGTCTGTCTGTCTGTCTGTCTGTCTGTCTGTCTGTCTGTCTGTCTTTCTGTCTGTCTGTCTGTCTGTCTGTCTGTCTGTTTGTTTGTCTCTTCTGTCTGTATGTCTGTCTGTCTGTCTGTCTGTCTGTCTGTCTGTCTGTCTGTCTGTCTGTCTGTCTGTCTGTCTGTCTGTCTGTCTGTTTATCTATACTGTCTGTCTGTCTGTCTGTCTCTTCTGTCTGTCTGTCTGTCTGTCTGTCTGTCTGTCTGTCTGTCTGTCTGTCTGTTTGTTTGTCTCTTCTGTCTGTATGTCTGTTTATCTATACTGTCTGTCTGTCTGTCTGTCTCTTCTGTCTGTCTGTCTGTCTGTCTGTCTGTCTCTTTTTACTTGCCTCTGTCTGTCTGTGTCTGTCTGCCTGATGCCCAAATGTCACACTGGTTGCTAATCTCATTGCAGCCCGAGCAGCAGCAGCAGCAGCCGCAGGAAACTGCAATTAACAGCAATCCACCCGTAGTTGTTATTGACAACAGTGCCAATGACAGAAATAGCAGCAAGAACAAAGGCAATAGCACCAATCGTAGCAACTCAGACAAGCCAGCAGGTTCAGGTAACAACAACAACAACAACAGCAGCAGCAGTAGCAGCATCAGCTCGGATGGCATCAGCTCAGATCCCGACGATGTCCAGGTTGTCCAGAGCTCACCAAATGCCTCGTCAGCAGCGGCCGCCAGACCCGGCGCCAGCCGTCGCCCAGTCCTGGACCTGTCGCAGGAGATGCGCGGCCGATTCACCAGCTCCGCCTCCTCAGTCAGGCAGCGCCGGCCTTGGAACGAGCGCGACTCGTTTCTGCTGTACATCGGGCACGCGCGCTACGGATCTGACTGGGTAAACATTCGCAACCGGCTGCTGAGCCACGCCGCTCGCACCAATGTCCAGATTAAAGATCGCTGGCGCAATATGTTGAATCGCAACATCCCAGGCAGAATCAGCCGCCGCCTGCGGCAGTTGGGATTTAGCGATGAGGATGTCCGAGCTGTTGAAATTGAGGACTTGATGGAGCAGCTGCGTTCCGACTTGGATTTGCGCTCCATCTTTCTGTGACTTGAAGATCAGTTTAGCGTATTGGTCATTAGACTCCATGCTTGCGGGATGTGTTTGTTTTGTGTTTGACCCTGTAGTGTACAAATTTTCCAAAATATCTACTGCAGCTGTTATATATTCGTATATACTATCCATACTAGAATACATTGCTGCATTTACCTGCCTGACTTGCGAGACAGATTTGTCCATTGACAGCACACTCAAATTTCTGACTTAGAGGCCAGCAAACCTAGGATTCGACCAGAGAATATCGAGTTTAAACTCAGTGTCTATGGCCAAACAGTAGAGTACCGGAAGGAACGAAAATCGGCTTCACTTTAGACCTCTCTCCTCTCTATTGTCATTCTATGTATACTTGATATTCTCTGGATTCGATAGCCAAACTTATCAACAAAACATCGATATCAACATTTTATGTAGAAGATAATGCAACCCGTTAAAAGGCATGCGTTATCTCACTTAAATTCCTTCCTTTTCTAGGATTTAACCTAATGCTCGTAAATTCCGGAACATGTGACGTTTGTCTATGGCACTGCATTGCGTTGTTAAGGGGGCGGTGAGCCCCCAATATCAAATCTCTTCATATGAAAGTATTCAAAAAAATATTGGTCGTCTATGGCCTCACCCTAGATGCTGGTCTGTGTGCCACTAGCATAGTGCCACTTTTTCTAATGCTTTTAATTATTCTCATGTTTCTAAGAGTTTCGGTGTGAAACTATTCGAGGAGGACGTATATCATCGAATCTTTGTCTATGTTTTATGAGATTAGGCATGCCTTGTTTAATCTGGTACACACAATTAAAAGTTGCGTGTTGTCTATGGCCGAACCTGTCTTTATTCTATTTGCTTCTTAACTCGTCACAAGCGTCACTTGCCTTGTCCCAGAGTCGTTTCAGAGTTGCAGGCAATAAAACGCTTCAAAGTGACTCTTAGGTGACTCTAACAACTATCTATCAGTGTAAAGCGCGTGTTTGTTTAAAAAAAATTTGTGTTAAATAAACTTTGTTTCTCATTCATTGTAATCTTGCCAGGTAGTTTCATTTCTAGATAATTCTTATTTCAATGTATAGAGATGAATTTTATACAAGATAATTTGTATATTAATCCACCCTCAAAAATGTCTGGACACCTCAAAATCCGCCCGAAAGAATCTCCGGACACCCTAAAATCTCCGGACATCCCAGAATCCGCCCGAAAGAATCTCCGGACACCCAGAATCCGCCCGAAAGAATCTCCGGACACCCAGAATCCGCCCGAATGAATCTCCGGACACCCAGAATCCGCCCGAAAGAATCTCCGGACATCCCAGAATCCGCCCGAAAGAATCTCCTGACATCCCAAAATCTCCCTGAAAGAATCTCCGGACATCCCAGAATCCGTCCGAAAGAATCTCCGGACATCCCAAAATCTCCCTGAAAGAATCTCCGGACACCCAGAATCCGCCCGAAAGAATCTCCGGACACCCAGAATCCGCCCGAAAGAATCTCCGGACATCCCAAAATCTCCCTGAAAGAATCCCCGGACATTCCAGAATCCGCCCGAAAAAATCCCCGGACATCCCAGAATCCGCCCAAAAAAATCTCCGGACATCCCATAATCCGCCCGAAAGAATCTCCGGACATCCCAGAATCCGCCCGAAAGAATCTCCGGACATCCCAGAATCCGTCCGAAAGAATCTCCGGACATCCCAAAATCTCCCTGAAAGAATCTCCGGACACCCAGAATCCGCCCGAAAGAATCTCCGGACACCCAGAATCCGCCCGAAAGAATCTCCGGACATCCCAAAATCTCCCTGAAAGAATCCCCGGACATTCCAGAATCCGCCCGAAAAAATCCCCGGACATCCCAGAATCCGCCCAAAAGAATCTCCGGACATCCCAGAATCCGCCCGAAAGAATCTCCGGACATCCCAGAATCCGCCCGAAAGAATCTTCGGACATCCCAGAATCCGCCCGAAAGAATCTCCGGACACCCAGAATCCGCCCGAAAAAATCCCCGGACATCCCAGAATCCGCCCGAAAGAATCTCCGGACATCCCAGAATCCGCCCGAAAGAATCTCCGGACATCCCAGAATCCGCCCGAAAAAATCCCCGGACATCCCAGAATCCGCCCGAAAGAATCTCCAGACATCCCAGAATCCGCCCGAAAGAATCTCCGGACACCCAGAATCCGCCCGAAAAAATCCCCGGACATCCCAGAATCCGTCCGAAAGAATCTCCGGACATCCCAGAATCCGTCCAAAGAATCTCCGGACATCCCAGAATCCGTCCAAAGAATCTCCGGACATCCCAGAATCCGTCCGAAAGAATCTCCGGACATCCCAGAATTCGTCCGAAAGAATTTCCGGACATCCCAAAATCTCCGCGAAAGAATCTTCTGACATCCCAGAATCCGCCCGAAAGAATCTCCGGACATCCCAGACTCCGCCCGAAAGAATCTCTGGACATCCCAGAATCCGTCCGAAAGAATCTCCGGACATCCCAGAATCCGCCCGAAAGAATCTCCGGACATCCCAGAATCCGCCCGAAAGAATCTCCGGACATCCTAGAATCTGCCCGAAAGAATCTCCGGACACCCAGAATCCGCCCGAATGAATCTCCGGACATCCCAGAATCCGCCCGAAAGAATCTCCGGACACCCAGAATCCGCCCGAAAGAATCTCCTGACATCCCAAAATCTCCCTGAAAGAATCTCCGGACACCCAAAATCCGCCCGAAAAAATCCCCGGACATCCCAGAATCCGTCCGAAAGAATCTCCGGACATCTCAGAATTGTCGGTCCCTTAGAGCGGCCTCATAGTTTTTTTTGTAAAAAAGCTGGATTAGGCATTGAATTTCACAGAGCTGCCATTGCAACATTCGCTTCGAAAAAAACTTCTTTGATGCAGAAATTAACTGACAGCTACTCAGCATGGCATTCTGGAAGAAGCCAACAGTGCAGGAGCAGATGCGGGCCAACGATCGGGAGCTGAAGAAGACCCAGCGAGATCTGGAACGCGACCGGGGCCATCTGGAGCGCGAGGAGAAACGCATCGAAGGGGAGATTAAAAAAGCAGCAAAGCAGGGCAACAAGGAGGCCTGCTCGGTGCTGGCGAAACAGCTGGTCCGCCTGCGGCAGCAGAAGACCCGCAGCTACGCTATGGGCAGCAAAGTGTCCGCTGTTGGCACTCAACAGAAAGTGATGGGCGCCAATTTGAAAATGGCCGACGCTATGAAGACCACGACAAAGACTATGGGCCAGATGAATAAAGCGATCTCGCCGGAGGACACCATGAAAACTATGCGTCAGTTTCAGGAGTCCAACATGAAGATGGAGATGTCCGAGGAGACTATGAACGAAGCTTTGGACGACATTTTTGCCGGCTCGGATGATGAAGCTGAGCAGGATAAGGTGAGAGGCTGGACTGTGATCAATAGTAATCCCATAGGATTATTAGCAATAGATTTCATGTTTTTCCTATTAGATTTCATATTTATCCCAATGGAAAATCCATATTTTTCCACATTCAGGATCCATATCTATCGCAATTAAAAATTTATATTTATCCCAATTGAAAATCCATATTTATACCTATTCAGAATTCATATTTATCCCGATTTGGAATCCATATTTATCCTTATTCAGTGAAGAGTTTATTGGGTGGTGATGAGTCACTCAATAACTCCCTACGTCCGAAACGTAACGGATAACTCAATTCAAATCAATAATCCTCTAGGAATGTATCCTAGGAAACAAGGAGGCCTGTCTCAAATGTGTCGACAATCAATGGCTCTCGTAATCTCAATTAATCAACTTATTAGCGCTAGTAACAAATAACTAAATCGGGTAAACGCTTACGAATCGGTCCGGATTTCTTCTCTCAGAGATGGGTCTTCTTAGTTGACGTATTCCAAGGTATTCCTTGAGACCTCTCTGAGTCTGAAGGGGTCATGCATGTTTGATCGTTTCCATATATGGAATTAAGCAAATACAACTCCCGAGAACCGGTTCCTTGATCAAATAAACGTCGGTCCTACGTAGGGCTCTGAGTCACTTCTGTTTGCACGTGACTCATTCTAAAAATAGAATTTATAAAAATAGATATGACTCATCATGACTCATTCTAAAATTAGATTGCGAGTTTAAATTAATTTTATTAGAATATTATATTAGGTAGTGCGTTCTGATATGATTTACAGTTCTCTACATCAGAATCCATATTTATCCCCATTCAGAATCCATATTTATCCCCATTCAGAATCCATATTTATCCCCATTCAGAATCCATATTTATCCCCATTCAGAATCCATATTTATCCGGTATCCCCATTCAGAATCCATATTTATCCCCATTCAGAATCCATATTTATCCCACTCAAAATCGAGTTCCCTATCATATTGCACATGACTCCCATACCCATCAACCAACTCCCGCCAGGTAGTGGCCCAAGTCCTAGATGAAATCGGCATCGACATGAATGCCCAGATGTCCAAGGCGCCGTCTACGTCGGCAGCAACGCCGGGGGCAGCCGCAGCCTCATCTAGCAAAGACGATGACGAAGAGATGCTGAAAAGGCTGGCCGGACTCTCCGCACCTTGAGAACAGTGTTTTTGCTCGATGGACTCAGGTCTAGAAGCAAAGGCTGCCTTTTCAAATCAATATTTTGTATAAAATTTAAATAGCAATTTACTTTTTGTCTGCTATAAGTAGTATTGAGCATAAATCCGCGCTATTTTCGGTCGGAAAATATTCTAAATAAAAGCAGCCTTTGCGCCGTTTTCTAACCAAAACACATAACTGCTCGCAAACTGCTGGTGGTGTAGAATATTTGATAAAATCTGTGATTTCATGTTTCACTATCATTTATTCAAGCGAGTGTCTGAGTCCAATTAAACTAAATCTATCCGGATGTGAATGTGACATACTTCTGCTATTTGCTGTCTAAAGTGAATGGTTCAAATTTCAAATGAGTCCCTGTCTTTTGTTTGTAGCAAAAATATTTATTCTGTTCAATATTTATTTACTCTGTTTGCGTCTGCTTTTTTAATAATAATTTTGCCCCATCATTTTATTCAGACTAAAATAAGTGCATTGCTTTAAGTGATCAGTTTTATTAAAATTATCGTAGAGGTTTATTAACTTCTTTCTATTTTAAATCAGGTTTATAACGTGTACTCGATTAAAAAAGTTTGCTAGATTAGCAATCCATTCTATTCCTTTAGTGGTGTTGGCTAGATTAGCAATCCATTCTAAATTCCTTCAGTGATGTTGGCTAGATTAGCAATCCATTCTAAATTCATTCAGTGTTGTTGGCTAGATTAGCAATCCATTCTATTCCTTCAGGGATGTTGGCTAGATTAGCAATCCATTCTAAATTCATTCAGTGTTGTTGGCTAGATTAGCAATCCATTCTATTCCTTCAGGGATGTTGGCTAGATTAGCAATCCATTCTAAATTCATTCAGTGATGTTGGCTAGATTAGCAATCCATTCTATTCCTTTAGTGATGTTGGCTAGATTAGCAATCCATTTTATTCCTCCAGTGATGTTGGCTAGATTAGCAATCCATTCTAAATTCATTCAGTGATGTTGGCTAGATTAGCAATCCATTATATTCCTTTAGTGATGTTGGCTAGATTAGCAATCCATTCTATTCCTTTAGTGATGTTGGCTAGATTAGCAATCCATTTTATTCCTCCAGTGATGTTGGTTGGCTAGATTAGCAATCCATTATATTCCTTTAGTGATGTTGGCTAGATTAGCAATCCATTTTATTCCTCCAGTGATGTTGGCTAGATTAGCAATCCATTCTATTCCTTCATTGATGTTGGCTGGATAGCTGGCTAGGGGTTGTAGCCTAGTGGTTCGTGTCGCACTCATGACTTGAAGGTCGGGGGTTCGATTCCTGATCCCACTGGAACATTTTGTGTCCTTGAGCAAGCCATTTAACTCTGCATGGCTTCAGTTCACCCTGCTGTAAAATGGGTGCCAGCATTAGCTGGGATAACTGAGGGTGTGCGTGGCGACCCCTCCCCCCAGTCCTTGGACTGAACAGCCGTACGCAGCCTTCAGATGCACCGCGCAATAGCTGTGGCTGAGCTGTCGGTTGCACATCTGGCTGAATTGAGGCAGGTGTTGTCAATTGTTATTATTATTATGG
>NIVC01000906.1:181468-221468 GCA_002269645.1 Macrostomum lignano | reverse complement strand
TCCTATCTACAGTTATCTACTCTCTATCTACAGTTATCTACTCTCTATCTACAGTTATCTACTTCCTAGATCTACAGTTATCTACTTCCTAGATCTACAGTTATCTACTCTTTATCTACAATTATCTACGTCCTAGATCTACAGTTATCTCCTCTCTATCTACAGTTATCTACTCCCTATCTACAGTTACCTACTCTATCTACAGTTATCTACTCTCTATCTGCAGTTATCTACTCTATCTACAGCTATCTCTGCAGCAACAAACACACTGCTCATTCTCATGCCCCAATCCGCAGGCACCCGTCGCGGGACTGGCTCTTGTCAGCTTCCCAGGACAACTCCATCTGCCTGTGGACAGCCAACACCGACTCCGGCTGCTGGGATCTCGTCGAACGAGTCGCCGACGCGCACTGCGAAGATGTCAACGATGTGAAATGGCATCCAACAATTGACAACCTGTTTGTCAGTGTTGGCGACGACTGCCTGGTCAAAGTGTGGACCGTTGACTCTCGCTGATCGCTTCTATGGCGTAGTATTGTTTAATCGTAGTTCCGAGGTTAGATTAGCAATCCACTATTAGTACCGAGCTATCAAGCATATAGCAACTCGACCTGTTTGAAATGCCTTCTCTCGATTTGTTGCATCAATTTGCATTCAATTTAATTATGATTTGCAAATTTTTAATAAATATATTTTAGCATTGTATTTTGCCACAGTACTACTTGTAGCGTGTCTAAGCGTTTATTTTACAACCAAACTATAGTCAGAGGTCGCGAATTCGATGGTGTCCCTTGATATCTGAATTTGAAATGTATTAGTTAAATGCGATGGGAGACTAATTCAGGGGAGGTCTAGAGGGTCCAGAGTTCGATTCCTAAAGTTGCGTAGTTTCAATATCCGACCAAATGCCGTAACAACTACAATAGAACTTGATTTTGTACAAAATTGCAGCGTTCCCTATAACCTTCTATTCGGTGATTAATATAAAAGTGCAAACCGAAAGTTTCCGAAGACAGACAGACAGAGGCAACAGAACATGTGCAGCGCGCCCTACAACCCGTCTGATTGGTCGGGAGGATTCCAGATGGATGATCAGCAGCAGCATCAGGCGCCAGTTTACTATGGCCAGCAGGATATGTAAGAATATAACAAAAATACTTTGCACTTCTTACTTTTCTTGTCCTGTGCAATGTCTTTCTTTCTTCTTTTCAAAAGGAACTTCGCCTCGTATGACTACGGAGCCGGCAGTCAGCCGCAGCCGCAGCAGCAGCAGCAGTTTTACGGCAGCGGCCATCAGCCATATCAGCCGCAGCCTACAGCTGTATTCGATCCGTATGCTAATCACCCGGCCTACTCTGGCCAGATGTTCGTCCCGAGCAGCATTGGGAGTGCCAGCGGCGGCCCACCAGGCGACAAAGGACCCTCATCTGGTGGCGACAACTTCGAAGATGAGCCGCCATTACTGGAGGAGCTGGGCATTAATTTTGATCATATTACTCAAAAGGTGGGTGTTTTTTAGACCTTTTATACTTGATTAGACAGGTTCTGAACAGACAGATAGATTGATTAGACAGGCTCTGAACAGACGGGTAGATTGGTTAGACAGGCTCTGAACAGACGGGTAGATTGGTTAGACAGGCTCTGAACAGACGGGTAGATTGATTAGACAGGCTCTGAACAGACAGGTAGATTGGTTAGACAGGCTCTGAACAGACGGGTAGATTGATTAGACAGGCTCTGAACAGACAGGTAGATTGGTTAGACAGGCTCTGAACAGACAGGTAGATTGGTTAGACAGACTCTGAACAGACAGGTAGATTGGTTAGACAGGCTCTGAACAGACAGGTAGATTGGTTAGACAGGCTCTGAACAGACAGGTAGATTGGTTAGTCAGTGTAGACAGGTTTGTTCGATTAAGAAAAAAGACTCATTTAAATCAACACTTTTGCGTGTTTTCAACTGCCTACTTTAAGTAGCCGCGTCGTATATTTGTCCGCCTTGCAGACCCTGATGGTGCTGAATCCGTTAAAACAAGCCGATATGGAGGCTGTGAAAGACACGGACTTGGCTGGCCCTTTGGTGTTCTGTTTGGCCTTTGGTGGCGCTTTGCTACTGGTAATTTCATGTTTTTAAATCCTCACTTCTCTACTTACAGTAATAACAATGCTAGTAGTAAAAAAATTTGATTTTAATTTATAAAACCGCTAAAATTGTCAGACGGGCAAACTGCATTTTGGCTACATCTACGGCATTGGCGTCACCGGCTGTCTAGCTCTGTACATGCTGCTCAACATGATGAACACCACGACTGTGCAGCTGACATCCGTCATGTCCACCCTTGGTTATTGTCTGCTGCCAATGTGTCTGCTGTCTTTGATGGCTGTTGTGGTGTCTCTGCGGTTAGTGGCGCTGCTGTTCTGCAGCCTGTTGGGTTTCTGAATGACAGTTAGATAGATAGATTGATAGATTGATAGATTGATAGATTGATAGATTGATAGATGATAGATAGATAGAAAGATAGATAGATAGATACAGAGATAGATGATAGATAGATAGATAGATGATAGATAGATAGATTGATAGATTGATAGATTGATAGATGATAGATAGATAGATAGATTAGATAGATAGATAGATAGATAGATAGATAGATGATAGATAGATGGATAGATAGATAGATTGATTGATTGATTTATTTATTGATTGATTGATTGGTTTATTGGTGGACAGATTATAACAGTAGAAATCATCTATTTAAACTCTGCAGCAGCCTTGCGGGCATCATACTCACCAGCTTGACGGTGGCCTGGTGCGCTTACTCGTCTAGTAAATTATTCGTCAATGCCCTATCAATGGATCATCAACGCCTGCTAGTGGCCTATCCCTGCGCTCTGGTCTACGGAGTATTCGCACTGCTCACTGTGTTCTAAAGATTAACTAAATCTAGTTTTTGTTTCGCTGTATGTATTTTTAATTGGGTTTTGCAAATTTTTTTGATGCCGAGATTAGCATGACATTGTGCCTGAATGTTATTAACTATCTATATGAATATACTAACTGGTCGTATTGCTCCTCGAATCCCCACCTCAACAACTCTGTTTTGGGCAACTATTTTAAAGTAGAAACATCTGGTAATTGTGTAGAGTTTTTCAATTCCATTTATCGTTGTTAAAAATGTATTAAGTTATGGTCAGTACGACTAAGTAGAATAATTATTAAAAAGATATAAAGTTTGATATCTCGGATTTGACTACGCTCGTAGTAAAACCAATATAGCTTCCAGCATTGTACAACACAGCAGCGATAAAGTGGAGTTTAACTGGGGTAGAAAATAAGGTGGTGGGTGCTAAATGGTCGGCTAGAGAACTGATAAGCCTCGCCCCACTGCGCACAGCAGTGATAAAGTGAGGATAGCTGGAATAGGAAATGGGGTGGTGGGTGTCAAATGGTCGGCTAGAGAACTGATAAGCCTCGCCCCACTGCGCACAGCAGTGATAAAGTGAGGGTAGCTGGAGTAGGAAATGGGGTGGTGGGTGTCAAATGGTCGGCTAGAGAACTGATAAGCCTCGCCCCACTGCGCACAGCAGTGATAAAGTGAGGATAGCTGGAATAGGAAATGGGGTGGTGGGTGTCAAATGGTCGGCTAGAGAACTGATAAGCCTCGCCCCACTGCGCACAGCAGTGATAAAGTGAGGGTAGCTGGAGTAGGAAATGGGGTGGTGGGTGTCAAATGGTCGGCTAGAGAACTGATAAGCCTCACCCTGGCTTCTTTAAAAGTTAGCACATACTCTTATCTCAGTAGTAAGTAGTGTGTTAGGAAAACAATCCCTACTGACTGCTTTAAGCAAATCTCTGATTAATTTCTCCACCGCAATAATTGTTTTGGGCTATTTTAATTAGTAGCTATGCCTCTACTAGTATTCTGCGAATCCTACAGGATTTACTTATTGATTTATTTTATGCTGTGTGTAGAATAATAACAATGAGTTCGTCCCTCAGTCGCCGGCCCTTCCTGTAGTTGTCATGGTAACAGTTATTTTTTGCCGGTTTCAATGTTAGCTCGTATTTTGCCACTTTGGATTTTGGTAGTGCAAAAAATGTGCAGCAAAAATATATGCTTTGCGTGAATTCCCGCCGACTTGAATTTGGTCGTTTCTGATCTTCACCATAGAAATTGAACGTGCTTTTTATGCGCTAGTTTTTTACATAAATAATAGTGTGTAATTGCAGTGTGTGGGTTCCATTCTAAAGTTCAGTGTCGATGTGCATTATTTCGGCACATCTTCGAACACGACTAGATATACGAGTATATTCGAGCTAGTTCTATCAAGAAGTTTGAAACCTAAGATAATGTTCAAAGCACAAAAGAGAGAGAGATTGTACAAATTTCAGTGGAGGCAGGCAAATTTTAGCCACAAATTTCATTGAAGAAGGATGTTCTGGGATTCAAATTTGATGTGCCTTACCTTCTGAATCTTAGAATGTCACAATGAAGCAAACATTTTTGCTCTGAACAGCCTTTTTATTTCTCTCCTTGATCGAGTTAGACTATGTTAGAACCTATTGTGTATTGAACCCATTAGAGCGACTTTCTGGCGCAAAAAGACCATAGACATTAAAATATCAGCCGCTGTCATACATGAAAGAAAATAACTGGATTGCTCACTGTATGGGTCGAAAAAGCATTACTTTAATCCATGGCCGCAGTTGAAGTGGAACCTTCCAGTGATTATTATAGTCTATGGCCAGCCAGCCCATACGGAGCTAATTCTAGCGCAACATCATGGCAAAAATCGTGCTATAGATACTTATCAACAGGCCTGCAGCTTCAACTCGAGAACCCTACGTTGCTCGCAGTCCGACGGCGAAAAGGTGATGATGTCGAAAGCTACATGTACATTTACAGCCGCCGTCGCACCAACCCAGGTGTGCGCGAGACCAACTCCTCAAATAACCCACCCGCAAGCGTCATCAGAATCACCAGGTGTTCTGAAGTCTGTTGTCTTAAAATTCAATTTTAATTCTAGTTATTAGACTTGTTTTCTCTATGTTGATATGCTTACTGTGGAACGTTATGTGCATTTATACATGTAAATCATCAGCATCTACCGAGTGAAGGGTGCAGAGATCCATCAGCATCTACCAAATTACCCTGCAGGGCTGGGTTTCGAAACTTCAAAGAAAATGTGAAGAACTTTTCTGCACAGAATGCATGCACTAGCAGGGTAAAATATAGAGCTGAAACTGAAATTCGGTGGGTGTTACAATTTTGAGCAGTTTTGGGCGGCCCCTGCAGCAGCTGCATCTTGTGTAGCTCTCAGCATCATTTGTAGCCCTTGGCACAAATAGATTGTTCTTCACGTATTTCATATAGGAGAAACTCACAATAGACAATATAGAAAAGCTTTTGTTCATTGACTCACAAGAAATCTACCCTAGCCAATGGCTGCTTCCCACACACTCAACTGGAGTGTGGGTATGCAAAAATTTAGAAACCCTATATTTTTCTGCCTCATCATTCCTCGGTGAAAAAAAACAGACAGCAACTCAACTGTCTCGCATGGAGTTTTCCGTCCACTCGCTCGCCCCATTAAAACTGCGGCATGCAGACCAGCTGCCACTAATAAAGTTTTCCACGTTGCAACGATGCAATTTGGGCACAGAGATGAGCCGCTGGCTGCAGGGGGGGGGGGCACCGCACCAGCTCACACCGTGCCAACTCTGCGTTCACTGCACACAATAGGGTCAATGTACAGTCAGAGAGAAACATGAGAAAGGGTGGATAGAAGGACAGCGAAAACAACTCCTTCGCCTTCACACAGTTGCACGAACGATTTTATTTAAGTAAGCCCCCACCGCTCCAGAGCGCAATAAGCTCCCCCCTGACTCTGTGCCTTCACTTGCAGCCACAGCTCAGACTTCTTACAGTGCAACTCCCATCAGCCATGCAGCTGCTGCTTATCTCGCTGTTGCTGCCGTCCTTGGCGGCTGCCCAGAGCACCATGGAAACCACCACCAAGCCGATGGAGGCTACAACCACGCCGAATATCGGTGGCTTCACCAGCGACCAGCTGGGCGTGCTCATCGGGATCCCAGTTGCCCTGGTTATCATCATCATCATCGGTGTAATAATCGGCTGCGTGGTGCAGCACAAGGTGCACCAGGAGGACAAGCTGCTGGAGGGCAAGCCCTACCAGGATCAGGGAGACGTTGGGACCGGCGGCAGCCAGGCCATGGGCCGCAGCCCGTACTACAACGACTATCTGAGCCAGACGAAGAACTAAGCACTAATGGAAGACACTTTTGTAACAACTATTCACATTTTTACAGCCAAAAATTACAATTCGTGATTTGAAAATGACTGATATTATTCTATGAAAACAACAATTACCTGACCAGCTCGTGTAATTCTGCACTTAATCCATTATTTTTTTTAAACTATTTTTAACCATATTATTCCTACTAAATAAACGTTGAAAAGTAACAAACAAAACAATAACGGTTTTATGTAACAAATTGAGATTGTTTTATTGCAAAATCGCTCTCATAGAGTCATATATAGAAGACACAAAATCAATAGTTATTTTTTCTTCGCGTGTATTTCTTCATAACCAAGCGAATATGTCGAATAATAAACGTCAAAGCCTACTTAAATTATAGATAGCAGTAGAGTATACTGTATTTTTATTCAAATTGACAGTCGACCGGAAAAACCATTGAAGAGAGGAAACATTAATGCTGACAATATGCGTATAATTCTACTTCCAAACGCCAAGTTGCTAAAAGTAGTGCAGTTAGCAAATTTAGAAGTCGGTGACTGATTTTATATTAAACTATTTTTTAGGTCTCGGCGGCCAAGTAGCGGCGCAGCTCGGCATCCTCCTGATCGTGGACAAACTTATCAAACGCCTGCAAGCGTTGATGACGCTGCGGGTCGCTTTGAGTCTCATCATCATCATCAGCCTCCTCAGCTGCCAGCGCCGCCAGGCCGCTCTGCAATACAGAACAGAAAATATCTGCCTTATTGATGACTAATCGTCATTAAGATTTAAGATTAATCAACTGAGCTCCTCACCTGCATGGTTGCATAATTTCTCTGATAATTAAACACCGCCCACATCAGGTGCCAAACGGAGAAGTCTGGCCACATTGCGTTAACAAAGTGCACGCAGGTGAACTGGGTCTGCAATTGGATTAACGAAATTGAACTTGAAATTGAGCAGAGCCAGCTCAAAGTCTGAGGTAAACGTGACCCCTGGTTAGATTCCTGGTTCGGCTTGTATGTGCACGGTCGCCGAAGGCGTTGCGCTGGGTGCCTACAGGTCTTCTACGTAGTTATTTTGCTGTTATCTAAAATTGAGTACTAATGCCGATATGTATCGAAAAAAACAATATACACTGAGCATTGTTTCCGAATACGAGAAGTTTGAAGCAGCTATCTTCATTTCATTGACTCCATAGCATACACAAGGGCACAAGGCAAACACTCACACAGCAGTGTATACTGTTTAGCAGCCCTGGAATTATTTATCATCAGATGTCTACAATGCACTACTACTAGTAAAAATGCTAGTTCTTTTTATAACTTAACCAGCAGCCATACCTGCCACAGGAGAAAGTCAGACAGTCTGGTTTCGCCAGAGGTTCGTATCAGCAGGTCGGGCGGCCCCGGGGACAGGTAGGTGCGAGCGCACCGGTCTAGCAGGCGCGGCGTGACGTCATCTGGGAGCAGGAGGCCGGACCGGACAGCCTGGCCTGCCAAGGACACCGCGTGGGCCATGTCGTCGCGCGAGGTGTACGCGAAGCACACGTTTAGGCGGGCCTTGCTGTGCGAGCTGAGGGCGGCGAGGTGCGGATACGGGGAGGTGATAGCAGTATTCTTGATGAGTGCTGACTTCTAATTCTGCCGCTGAAGTAAACATTGCAGACCTGATTCGTTTGAATTTCTCCACTCTATGTGTCATTCTTGAACTGTTTCAACTGAAGAAACACACAATCTCCCAACCCACAACCTCCCAAACCAAGATCACCAAACCCAGAATATCCTAACTCAATCTCCCAAACGACAAACTTCCAACTCAGAATGACCCCAAGCCACAATCTCCCAACCCAGAGTGACCCCAAGCTACAATCTCTCAACCCAGAGTGACCCCAAGCTACAATCTCCCAACCCAGAGTGACCCCAAGCTACAATCTCTCAACCCAGAGTGACCCCAAGCTACAATCTCCCAACCCAGAGTGACCCCAAGCCACAATCTCCCAACCCAGAGTGACCCTAAGCTACAATCTCCCAACCCAGAATGACCCCAAGCTACAATCTCCCAACCCAGAATGACCCCAAGCCACAATCTCCCAACCCAGAGTGACCCTAAGCTACAATCTCCCAACCCAGAATGACCCCAAGCCACAATCTCCCAACCCAGAGTGACCCTAAGCTACAATCTCCCAACCCAGAATGACCCCAAGCTAAAATCTCCCAACCCAGAATGACCCCAAGCTACAATCTCCCAACCCAGAATGACCCCAAGCTACAATCTCCCAACCCAGAGTGATCCTAAGCCACAATCTCCCAACCCAGAATGACCCTAAGCTACAATCTCCCAACCCAGAATGACCCCAAGCTACAATCTCCCAACCCAGTATGACCCCAAGCTACAATCTCCCAACCTAGAATGACCCCAAGCTACAATCTCCCAACCCAGAATGACCCCAAGCTACAATCTCCCAACCCAGTATGACCCCAAGCTACAATCTCCCAACCTAGAATGACCCCAAGCTACAATCTCCCAACCCAGAATGACCCCAAGCTACAATCTCCCAACCCAGAGTGACCCTAAGCTACAATCTCCCAACCCAGAATGACCCCAAGCTAAAATCTCCCAACCCAGAGTGACCCTAAGCTACAATCTCCCAACCCAGAATGACCCCAAGCTACAATCTCCCAACCCAGAGTGACCCCAAGCTACAATCTCCCAACCCAGAATGACCCCAAGCTACAATCTCCCAACCCAGAATGACCCCAAGCTACAATCTCCCAACCCAGAATGACCCCAAGCTACAATCTCCCAACCCAGAATGACCCCAAGCTACAATCTCCCAACCCAGTATGACCCCAAGCTACAATCTCCCAACCCAGAATGACCCCAAGCTACAATATCCAAACCCAGAGTGACCCCAAGCTACAATCTCCCAACCCAGAATGACCCCAAGCTACAATCTCCCAACCCAGAGTGACCCCAAGCCACAATCTCCCAACCCAGTATGACCCCAAGCTACAATCTCCCAACCCAGAATGACCCCAAGCTACAATATCCAAACCCAGAGTGACCCCAAGCTACAATCTCCCAACCCAGAATGACCCCAAGCTACAATCTCCCAACCCAGAGTGACCCCAAGCCACAATCTCCCAACCCAGAAGGACCCCAAGCTACAATCTCCCAAAACCAGAATGACCCCAAGCTACAATCTCCCAACCCAGAATGACCCCAAGCTACAATCTCCCAACCCAGAATGACCCCAAGCTACAATCTCCCAACCCAGAATGACCCCAAGCTACAATCTCCCAACCCAGAATGACCCCAAGCTACAATCTCCCAACCCAGTATGACCCCAAGCTACAATCTCCCAACCTAGAATGACCCCAAGCTACAATCTCCCAACCCAGAATGACCCCAAGCTACAATCTCCCAACCCAGAGTGACCCTAAGCCACAATCTCCCAACCCAGAATGACCCCAAGCTACAATCTCCCAACCCAGAATGACCCCAAGCTACAATCTCCCAACCCAGAATGACCCCAAGCTACAATCTCCCAACCCAGAGTGACCCTAAGCCACAATCTCCCAACCCAGAATGACCCCAAGCTACAATATCCAAACCCAGAGTGACCCCAAGCTACAATCTCCCAACCCAGAATGACCCCAAGCTACAATCTCCCAACCCAGTATGACCCCAAGCTACAATCTCCCAACCTAGAATGACCCCAAGCTACAATCTCCCAACCCAGAATGACCCCAAGCTACAATCTCCCAACCCAGAATGACCCCAAGCTACAATCTCCCAACCGAGAATGACCCCAAGCTACAATCTCCCAACCCAGAGTGACCCTAAGCCACAATCTCCCAACCCAGAATGACCCCAAGCTACAATATCCAAACCCAGAGTGACCCCAAGCTACAATCTCCCAACCCAGAATGACCCCAAGCTACAATCTCCCAACCCAGAGTGACCCCAAGCCACAATCTCCCAACCCAGAGTGACCCCAAGCCACAATCTCCCAAACCAGAATGACGCCAGGCCGCAGACCTGGTGGCCTGCATGACCCTGGCTGCAGCGGCCCTCAGATCGGCAGGCAGCAGTTGCAGATTGCCCAGCACCCGGACGCAGACCCCGTAGGCCCGGAGCCGGTCTAACTCCTGCAATAGTCGGTCGAATTTCTGCCTGGCCAGCTGCAAGAGGCCGGCCACCTCCTCGGCGCTCCTGTTGAAATTCTCGATGCTAAAAGCGTAGACGGTCACTTCGTTAATGCCCAGGTCGCGGCACCATTCCAGCACTTCGCCAACTTTTTGAAAGCCGCGCAGATGGCCCTGCGATTTCTGCAGGCCGTGACATCTGGCGAATCGCCTATTGCCGTCCATGATAATGGCCAGGTGGTTCGGCAGGGGTCCCTGACCCAGCATGGTCATGGACAGGCGCTGCATAGCTGTGTACTGCGCCCCAGTGCGAATCCATTCGTCCTCAGGGATGGCTGCGGAGTCTTGGCTGGTGTCCTTGGGCGGCTCCGCTGGCACAGGAGAGGGGCCGGCAGTGGGCAATGGTTGGGATTGCATGAAGTTAAACAGATACAGATAGATAGCTTAGTTAATGGCATTTTTGTAGGCAAAAACTGAGATGGCTATGCCTATGTAAAGTGGGAGCAGTAGCCCAGTGTTCCAGGGTGGCGCTCTGCTGTGCCAGCAGCCCAGGCTCGATTCCAAGTGCAGTCACATTAAATTTGGGGCTGAATTGGAATCTTGGCTTGGCTCTGCTCGTGCAATTAACGCCCAGCTTGAGGGCCAACCGGCCAACCCCCAAGGAACAGTGAAGTGTACATGCCTAACGATTAATAAAGTGCCTTAATAAAGTAAAAAGGGCTTGTGCTTGCTCAGGGAGTTGGTAGAATATGCAATAATGCCTATTGCCAGTTGTGACAATATTGCTTGTTAAAGTGCGCCAGGGTACACACAGCCCCTGTCTCTAATGACTTTATAAATTTAGTAGTTTAAATAAAGCATTTCTTGCAATTTTCCATAGGTCATCATTTTCAAATTATAATAATCTTAAAGTTTAATACAAAAATAAATACTCAAACCAGTAGTATAGATTGATGATTGATAGATTGAAGGTAAAAATAATGCAGTAAAGAAAACTACTCTAAATGCTATGAGTGCAGAAATATGGCAATTTAAAAAATTGCCTAAAGCACTAGAACTAGAAACAGTCAATATAGTAAGTGCAGAAAATTCAATCTTATATACTAAAAATTCAATTCTAAAAATGAAACCCTTTTAGAGATCATGCTAAATATACTCAGAATAAAAAGTAACTAAGTCATAATTTTATGCTAACTAATGCCAAGTTTTTATTATAATTATTTTAAACATTATGTGAATAAGAAGATCATGTTAACTATATATAACTTTATTGTTACTAGTTCAAATTTTCTAGCATATAAGTATCTTCTATGATCTTTTATGGGAAAAGGTGCCAGGTGGATTATCCTAATTTGCAATAATTCTTCATGGCTATTATCTATCCTTTGATAATGATCATGGCCCTCTCAACTCATGGATATTTTGCTAGGCATTGTTATTTCTAGGCAAAATCTATATTATAGTAAGATATACCTATCTTGCCTTTTTAGTGTTAAGAATATAAAGCTTTTTATTTATGAATGCTTAGGCTATGAATGCTTAGGCTTAGGCAACTTTTACTTATTTAGGCCCTATATATTATTAATAGAAGGCATAATGCTATAAGCATTGCAATTAGGCTGTCTTTATATAGGACAGGCTTATTTTCCTTAGGCCATAGCCCAAACTTAGACCTTTCTAAAAATTTTAGGCTTGAGAATCTCTGCCAGCTTATCTATTAATATTGGATGCTTAATATCTATATATATATTAGTATATAGTACATGAATCAATCTGGCCCCTATGATAGCAGAACAAAATGCTAACAAAGGTTTCAATGGTATCTTAAGTCTATTAGTTGTATAACTATCCAATTACTAGCCCTAAACTTTTATTTAGTAAATGTTTATTATTAGGCTATTAATTAGATATTCATATATTAACATAGTTTTAAATCAAAGATAAAGCCTAGGTACTTTATAAAAGATAAAATATCTTAATAAATTAAAAAATATAGGCCATTAAAAGTCTAAGGGCTAATTCAATCCTATATTATGGGTCTATCCAATTTAACCTTTTGTAAAAACCATTTAATCTATTAGGCTTAGGCCTGATATTGAAACCTTTAATATTAGGGCCTACATTAGGCCTAATTATGCAATTTAGTTTTGATCAAAAATATGACCTAGGCCTAGTCTTAAGACAAATGTTTGTCTTATCTATCAATAGAAACTTAAATATTAGGCCCTAGCCATTGAAATTGTTGGACTGATAGGGCCTATATAAAAAATTAATATTGAACAAAATTTTGATTGTATTGCATCATATATCACCATGGCATTATTTATTACTCTTATAATTATATAGCTACAAAATTAGACCTAGCATTAAAAATAAAATAATATAACTATATGTATAAGTATGCCTAGGCTTATAGGCCTACTTTTTTTACTAAATTTCAGAATCTTACACAGGATAGGACATGGTCCTTAGCTATATAGGCCATATTCCTAAGCGTAGGGCCTAAGCCTACTGCCTACCAAAAATACTTATTTGGTTTGGTGTTCATTTTTAATAGGATAGGCCTAGGAGCCATGGCTAAGCTTTATGCCCTTAGGCCTTAAGGCCTAGCCAAAAAAGCAGTCATTAGGCCAATATCTAGAATCTAGGTAAGCTAATGTGGTTTTTTTCAGCCATTGGAGTCCGCAGACCGCAGGTGGAGAAGAGGAGCTTGCTTGGACTAACTACTGAATTCACCGGCTGTTGGGTTCACCGGATTTTTAACTTTATTTTTAGGGCTTAAAAATATGCATAATCAATAGCGCAAGTAAAACTAGAGATGCGCCTAGATTTTTGGCTCTGCGCGTTGCCCCTGGACATCAGGAGGGCGATTTTTGTTATTTTTTGGGGGGTGAAACCGGCGGTGAACCCAATAAATCCTTCCAGAGAGCTGAAAACCTGTCATGCAATATTTCAAAGCAAAATATAGGCAGATTTCGACGTGCGCATAAAATTTTAGCGTTGCGCGTTGCTCCTGAACTGCAGGAGAATGTTTTTTGTTAAATTCCGGTGTTGAATGACTGCCGCTGAACTCCGCGGTGAACGAAATTAAGTGCGTTTCCCGAGTCGAAAAATAGTAAATTTTCCTATTAAAAAAGTTACAAAGTAAAGTTTTATCACTTTCATCAGCATTTTTGCACTCACTTTTGTGTTGTTGACTGTTAAGCTATTTATTTTAATGCAAAGCGAAAACATTAAAAAATATTTCGAACTGCGAGTCTTTATTGCGCAACGTTGCAGCAGGCAGTTACAGCGCACTTGCGCATAAAAAATACATTATACGAGCGTATTTATACGCCGTGTGGTATTTTTGTGGCCATACTTAATAATGAAGCCTTTTATGCTGTTTTACTTCCTATATTTTTAGATTTATTTTTCAATTACGTCTTGAAACATGCAGTCAAAGTGTTAATATCAGTATAGGCAATAAAATAAAATTGGCATTTCTTGGCTTGATGCTTTTTACAACTTGTTAAAACCTCTATTTTAATATTTCTTCTCTTCTAATAAGTCAAATTATAAACATAATATCTATTTAAGATTCCATAGTGCTTTTCCATTAAGTATAAATTCAATTAAATCAGGCAGGCACTAAGTATACTTTTATAAAATAATAACTATAACATGCAGTAAAAATATTGACTATACTAGCCTATTTAATTACTTGTAATTTTATGTAATATTACTAGCCAATAAATATTTTTTATATTTGATTTCATTGTAATTATAAAAAAATGTAAATAATTCTGTATATTTATAACATTGTTGACTCATAAAATTCTTTCTTGTTTTTTCTCCTAACCATAATTAATATTTCAAAAAATATACATCAAGAATTATTAATTTTTCTTGATTTGTAAATAAAAATATTACTCTGCAATTTCCAATATTTTTCATGTATTTTATGTAAAATGCCCAATTTCATGTGTTTTTTGTGTTTCCATCAGTTTAGCTTGGGCTAACTAGAAACTGCAGACTGACAGAGTGCATTTCTTTCTCCGGGATATTGCTTCTTTCTAAGTTAAAGAGACCAATATGCTCATTAGGAGTAGCTTTATGCCCAGAAGCACAGTACGCACAATAAATTGTGTTTTTTGTGTTTCCATCAGTTTAGCCCACAGAAGATAGACAGAATGGCCGATCAGCCCTCTCGCAGAAAAATCTGCCGCAAAAAGTATTTGCATATTTAGCTACTTTTGTGGTGAATGAAGATAGTAGTCACTTATACTTACTCGTATGCGGCTCGGAAAGGTTCTGTCATAGACGACTGAGACTGCGAGTAGCAGCAGCCGATGCCATAGAATATACAGTATATTCCGTGGCAGCGGCTGCTGCTATTGACATTAATAAGGCAGTGATTGGCAGCAACGAAGGCATTAACAGAGACAACTGTAACATTATGACAGCATCAAGAAGGCAATGCGCTGCTTATGGCTGCCAGAATTACGCAAACAAATGTCCTGCACAAACGAGATTTCATCGTTTCCCAGCAAACCGTGAAAGGTATGTTCATGTACATGCATGACTTGCCTGCTATTGCCACACAGTCATTCACTGAAACCTAACTACTGTAGGTGTGAAGATTGGGCTCGGCGCATTTTCCGATCAGACCTCTTGGGCAAGAAAAACGAAGCGACGTGGTAGAACGCTGTCGTGTGCAGCCACCATTTTCCCGACAGCATGTACGTGTGTCCTGACCAGAGACATGAGCCTGGGGTCAGACTGATGCCCACTGTGAGAACTGTCGCTGCGACCTCACTTCAGCCTCCGTGGAAGGCAAGACTTTTATTCACCTGAAAAGCTACGAAGAAGCCAGCCTAGTAGTGCCCAGTGATGCAGTGGTGGCGGCTGTTGCAGAAATGGAAGCGAGCTTTCAGGAAGCGCCGTCAGATAAATTCCACGAGCCGCGTGTTAGGGCCAGTGTTAGAGCTGCGTTTCTCAGTTCAGCTCGAAGTCTCATACGAACTCATTCTGATGAGCACAGCGAACGCTGTACTATTGGTTTAGCAACGCTGTACACCAATCTGAGGCTCCACCATTGGTGCAACAGTCAGCGAATTCTGGCGCAGAAGAGGAAAAGCGGAAGAGGGACTGCACTTGTACCAGTGCAGAGAAAGCTGAGGCGACTGAACGCTGATTGAGGAATTTAATTGATTGGGGAAAGTTTACAATGTAATTTGAACTGGAGCAGCGAATACAAATTGGAGTAAATTGGTGAATTGTTAATAATAATAATTAAAATGTTTCAAATATGTTATTTCTTTCAAATAAATGATTGGTGACAACGTCTACGGTTTTATTCCAATTTGGGCACTGCCAAACCTGTTATTTTTTAATTCTGAAGCAGTGTCTAAGTTTATAGAATCATACGCAGAGTCTACATATATTATAAATATATATATGTGCATATCGAATTTTCATAACTACTGCTCCGCTTCACCACAAAAGTAGTTTGTTTGCATATTAATTTCCAAATATCCCGCGACAGCCGATCGGGCATTCTGTCTATATTCTGTGGTTTAGCCTGTTATTGGGCTATCTAGAAACTGAAGACTGACAGAATGCATTTCTTTCTCCGGGATATTAATTGCTTCTTTCTAAGTTAAAGAGATCAATATGCTCATTAGGAGTAGCTTTATGCCCAGAAGCACAGTACGCACAATAAATTGTGTTTTTGTGTTTCCATCAGTTTAGCCTGTTATTGGGCTATCTAGAAACTGAATACTGACAGAATGTATTCCTTTTTACGGATATTCCTTGTGTTGCTGAATTGTTGACATCAATGTTGTCACAAGAGATTTTTTGTCGTGCCATTGTCAAAATTGGCAATGTTGTTGCAACATTGATACATCTTTACTACTTTACTATGAGTAGTGCAGCGAGAGTTGTGAATGAAATAAAGTAAGGCATGAAATTGTTAAACCAGAATTATTTTAGCTCTGAACATACCTGCTATTCTAATTCAAAAGAATGGAAACGTGTTTTAAAATTTTAAATTAGTAATATATTTGAGGTTTACAATTCGAAGTTTTTCTCACGAATCAACCTCAACCAGTCGTATCTACAGCTGCCTCTGCACGATGACGCCAAGAATCTGACCTGCTTCCACACCGAATTCGGCCTCTACCGTTTCAGACGCATGCCGTTCGGCATCAGCTCGGATCCGGCGGCCTTCCAGAAGGTCGTCGGCAAGATCCTCCAAGGCATCAGAGGCGTCGTTCACTATCAAGACGACATCGCCGTTCACGCCGGTACTGAAGCTGAGCACGAAAGTCGCGTACTTCAGGTACTGGACAAGCTGCTGCAGCATCGAGTAACCGTCAACCTCAAGAAGTGCAACCTTCAAGGCGTCGGAGATCGAGTTCGTTGGGCACCGCGTCAGCGCAGCGGGAATTCAACCTCTCCAGTCGCACACCGGGTCCGTATCGGGACTCAAGGCACCCACAAATACGGCAAAGTTAGCCTCATTCCTTGGCTTTGCAAAGTTCTTCCAGTTCTACATCAAGAACCTGTCTCACGTCGCCGAGCCGCTAACAGCGCTCCTGCGCAAGGACACGCCATGGAACTGGGACGCAAAATGCGAGATGGCCTTCAGCGAAGCGAAGCGTCTCATCTCATCAGCACCGTGCCTCATCTCATCCTTCCCGCTTTCAGCTATGGCGTTATCCGCCTCTTTCAACCCCGCTGAAGCCGGGGCCCCGGCAACTCCGGCCGGTGACTCTGGCACGAGCGCCGCCCCACTGGGGGCAGATGGGCTTGCCGCCGGCTCGGCCGGTGACATGCCCGCACGCGCAACCGGGCCCTCCGCTGAAGCCCGACGCGCCCGCAACCAACGCCGCAACGAGCGGCGACGGCGACTGCGGGCCGACCACCGGCGGAGGGGGAACCTAGGGAGGACGAGGCTGCTGTTGGCCCGAAAGGAGCCACAGTAACCCCTGCCCCCAAGGATACAACCCCCGCTGGTGAGCTGGGGAACCGCCGCACTAATTACGCCTCAAAGGTCAAGCTCCAACCGGCGGTCATCGTCTTCGGGGAAGAGCAAGACCTCACGGCCGACGAGCTCGACAGTGCCTGGCGCACCATCGATGCTGCGCTCATCGACCAGCTCCTGGCGGGCCGCCCTGTGAGCGTGGTCAAGTCCGCCAAGACCGACGGCTGCATCTTCATCTGGTGCAGCTCGGAGGAGAGCAGCCGCAGTCTACGCGAGCTTCTGCCAAAGCTGAACTGGCCCAAGAAGCTCGGCAAGCTCGTCTTCGCCAGCGCTTTCGCGTCTGGATCCCGGCCGGCAGTGCCATTAAGTCCGGAGATCAGCTTAGGCAAATACGAGTATTGCTAAAGCTGCACCCTGACCTTGAGGTCAACGGGCTCCTACACCACGCCACTTCCCGCAAGGAGAGGGGGGCTACGGTGATCCTAGGGCTCTCTAATGACTGGGCTGAGCACTTGCCGCCTAAGTCCACAATCCATATTGGTCTTGTAGTGACCTTCGCGAACTTTCTTTAGCGTATGAATAATAGAAATTTCCCGATATGGTAATTTTAAATATTCTACGCTTTTCCTGAAATTACCATCAAGTTCACAATATTATTTCTACACCGATTATGCATAGTTAATTATTAATTTACATGAATTCTTGTACTGTAACACTTAGTCACTATTTGAGCAATACGTACATACAACTTAGTTTTGTTATAACGATGCACGTTTTTCCAGAACTTTCCGGAAACCCCAATTTCATCTATAAATACACGAAACCAGAAATGCAATTATTTTAAGTCCTTTTCAATCACTCGATTGACCCAAATAAACAGAGCATTCAACTGCCAAAGCCTTTACAGTCTGACTCAGCTGACCATCCTCCGTTGCGAGGAGCGGAAAGCTGATGAAGCCAAGAATGCCAAGGCTTCCGAAACCGGAACTGGGGCCCAGGCTCCTCCGGCAAAGAAGCCGAGGCAAACGGCCGATCCTATGCCTGGTAGGGCAGTTCGCGCTGCTGAAACCGGAAATCGCAATCGCAGACCCGCCAGGAGCACCCGGAGGTCCGGCCTGATCCAGCGCGCGCTGGACCAGGCCAAGAACCTTCGGGCGTATCGTGAGCGGGCCCGCGCTTCTCGCGCTTCACCCCAACAGCCAGAAGGCCAGGCTGTAAGCTATCGAAGATATCGAAGATGCTGTTCTTGATCTCGTCGTTGTCAGGTTTGCTGTAGTTGCAGCGCTTCACGAGCTGGCGTAGAGAACCCATGAACTGGTCGAAGTCCTCCGCTTCTCCTTGCATTCTGGTGCGCAGCTGATAGCTTTCAAATGTCTCGTTGGAGAGAGGCTGGCAGTAGACATCAAACTTCTTGATCAAATCCTCGTATTTTTTCACTTTCGCAGTAGGAAACGTGGCGTATAGACATCTTGTCCATCTGGTCCTAGAGCTGTCGCTTCTTGAACATCAGTAGCCTCAACTCAAACGCCGACAAAAAGCAGCATTCGCAGGTAGAGGACCTTGCGCTTCGAAAACAGTGTACGCATCGTTAATAAACGCGAGTAAAAAGGGAAAGTGGGTTCCGAATTTATTGTGTTACTGTGATTTTAGCGATAAAGACGTTGGTATGAAGCAGATTCGTCTCTTTAACTTGGAAAGAAGCAATATCCCTGAAAAAGGAATACATTCTGTCAGTCTTCAGTTTCTAGATAGCCCAATAACAGGCTAAACTGATGGAAACACAAAAAACACAATTTATTGTGCGTACTGTGCTTCTGGGCATAAAGCTACTCCTAATGAGCATATTGATCTCTTTAACTTAGAAAGAAGCAATTAATATCCCGGAGAAAGAAATGCATTCTGTCAGTCTTCAGTTTCTAGATAGCCCAATAACAGGCTAAACTGATGGAAACACAAAAAACACAATTTATTGTGCGTACTGTGCTTCTGGGCATAAAGCTACTCCTAATGAGCATATTGGTCTCTTTAACTTAGAAAGAAGCAATATCCCGGAGAAAGAAATGCACTCTGTCAGTCTGCAGTTTCTAGTTAGCCCAAGCTAAACTGATGGAAACACAAAAAACACATGAAATTGGGCATTTTACATAAAATACATGAAAAATATTGGAAATTGCAGAGTAATATTTTTATTTACAAATCAAGAAAAATTAATAATTCTTGATGTATATTTTTTGAAATATTAATTATGGTTAGGAGAAAAAACAAGAAAGAATTTTATGAGTCAACAATGTTATAAATATACAGAATTATTTACATTTTTTTATAATTACAATGAAATCAAATATAAAAAATATTTATTGGCTAGTAATATTACATAAAATTACAAGTAATTAAATAGGCTAGTATAGTCAATATTTTTACTGCATGTTATAGTTATTATTTTATAAAAGTATACTTAGTGCCTGCCTGATTTAATTGAATTTATACTTAATGGAAAAGCACTATGGAATCTTAAATAGATATTATGTTTATAATTTGACTTATTAGAAGAGAAGAAATATTAAAATAGAGGTTTTAACAAGTTGTAAAAAGCATCAAGCCAAGAAATGCCAATTTTATTTTATTGCCTATACTGATATTAACACTTTGACTGCATGTTTCAAGACGTAATTGAAAAATAAATCTAAAAATATAGGAAGTAAAACAGCATAAAAGGCTTCATTATTAAGTATGGCCACAAAAATACCACACGGCGTATAAATACGCTCGTATAATGTATTTTTTATGCGCAAGTGCGCTGTAACTGCCTGCTGCAACGTTGCGCAATAAAGACTCGCAGTTCGAAATATTTTTTAATGTTTTCGCTTTGCATTAAAATAAATAGCTTAACAGTCAACAACACAAAAGTGAGTGCAAAAATGCTGATGAAAGTGATAAAACTTTACTTTGTAACTTTTTTAATAGGAAAATTTACTATTTTTCGACTCGGGAAACGCACTTAATTTCGTTCACCGCGGAGTTCAGCGGCAGTCATTCAACACCGGAATTTAACAAAAAACGTTCTCCTGCAGTTCAGGAGCAACGCGCAACGCTAAAATTTTATGCGCACGTCGAAATCTGCCTATATTTTGCTTTGAAATATTGCATGACAGGTTTTCAGCTCTCTGGAAGGATTTATTGGGTTCACCGCCGGTTTCACCCCCCAAAAAATAACAAAAATCGCCCTCCTGATGTCCAGGGGCAACGCGCAGAGCCAAAAATCTAGGCGCATCTCTAGTTTTACTTGCGCTATTGATTATGCATATTTTTAAGCCCTAAAAATAAAGTTAAAAATCCGGTGAACCCAACAGCCGGTGAATTCAGTGCTTGAATCTCCATCGTAATTTGCATAATTGCCACGTGTCTCAAAGGTAATCACACTAACTTATGTGCAGAAATTATAAACCAAACTATGCCAATACTTTCTTCCTTTTTATTTAACTAAAAACATTTCGTGTTATAGCATTTCCCATTATATCGCAAATCATTTTCGTGCTTTTGTTAGTTTAGTGTACATTATGTCATTTTAACTTGTTTTTTAGTTGTATTTATTAATTAGTCATGTCATAAGGGACGGCAAACTCCGGCCCGTGGGCCCCATTGGTATGTGCACTTAGCTCACACAGAAAGCTCACTCAGCCCTCAAATTTCCCGCCGGGCGGCCAGATAGCGAAGCCTCTTTATCCGGCCCTCGCATGTCCTTTGAAACTTCACAACAGCAATCCGACCCGCTCAAGATCTCTTCTCTCCTGTCTCCCTCCTCTCTTCTCTTCTCTCCTCTCTCCTCTCCTCTCTTTTCTCTTCGATCTCCTCTCTCTCCTCTCTTCTCTTCTCTCCTCTCCTCTCCTCTCCTCTCTCCCCTCCTCTCTTTTCTCTTCTCTCCTCTCAGCTCGACCCCTCATCATATTCTTGAATTTGTAAATCGTAAATATTCAGTAGCGCAACCAAAAATTTGCTGCGGCTGAGGGGGGCGGATTCTAGAGGGTAAAGATCCAAGGGGGCAGATTCTAGAGGGTAAAGATCCAAGGGGGCAGATTCTAGAGGGTAAAGATCCAAGGGGTCGTATTCTGGAGGGAAAGATCCAAGGGGTCGGATTCTGGAGGGTAGAGATCTAAGGGGCGGATTCTCGAGGGTAAAGATCCAAGGGGGCGGATTCTGGAGGGAAAGATCCAAGGGGTCGGATTCTGGAGGGTAGAGATCCAAGGGGCGAATTCTAGAGGGTAAAGATCCAAGGGGGCGGATTCTAGAGGGTAAAGATCCAAGGGGGCGTATTCTGGAGGGAAAGATCCAAGGGGGCGGATTCTGGAGGGTAGAGATCCAAGGGGAGCGGAGGGGGTGGCTCTGGCTGTTAAAGCGGTAACTAATGTACTTTCAGTTATTGTATGATGGCCCCAATCTGCAGGGGGTAACTAAGGACTCAAGGAGTAAACTTTAGCCGTAGGCCATACTTCTACGATCATACATATCCCTTGGCAAAAGCTTGCATATGTACGCGAGGTGCCCCAGCTTACAGTGTCGTGCAATAAGTGTCCATATTGGACTGTATTGTCTTAAAGTTTATCTTATAGCCTAATCAATATAATTATACTGTTGGATAGTACCAAAATTCAAATTTATAAACTATATTTACCTGTATGTACAATGCATAGATAAGAGTTTGCACAGCTGTAGCTACTAACTGACTTCTACATTGGACATTAAATTTACAGTAATTTCATCCGAGATATGCCCCGCAGTTAATATCTATATCTGCGCCCAGTCACATATATTTATCTCCTATACCTATATATACAGGCCCAGGGTACGAATGTGTTTTACGAATGACTTGTACATCTGTGAGTGTTCCTATTCCTACCCCCCCCCCCCCGGTGCCTCTCAGTGCTGCGTGTGGCTCTCTACGAAAAGCTGCTTCTAGCTCGGGCGCAACCCAAGTAAGTGTGCAACCAACCCCCCGTCCTCCCTCCGACAAATGCTGAATGCACAGACCGCAGGCGGGGCAGAGATGCACAGTAAGAAGACAGACAGCGAGAAGCAAGTGACACCAGCCACTACCCCCCCCCCCCGGTCGAAACACGATTCTGCAAATTCAACCTAAGCTTGGAAGCTATATCGCTCCTGCATATAAATATATTTTCCAAATTATTTTTGACTGACCTTTTAGTCGCTCAATTTTGAATGACTCTACAAGTATTTACCGGGATTCTGATTGCCCAATAATGAATCTAAGCAAGCAGACTGGATTTGTTACAATCGGACCGGATGATCACGACGAAAATGGTGAGTAAATAGATTCAGCACAAAAAAATCTAACCTGATTGCCCAACCAATGCAATAGTGTTAGATAGTACACTGGAGCACGAAAGAGATGATAGACAAGAGATCTGAACTAAGAGGCAGATTGGTCTAAGAAACTGAATCGCATAAAAAGAGAAGGGGAGTGAGAGAAAGGGAGTGAGATGGAGAGACCGGGAGTGAGATGGAGAGTCCGGGAATGAGATGGAGAGACCGGGAATGAGATGGAGAGACCGGGAATGAGATGGAGAGACCGGGAATGAGATGGAGAGACCGGGAATGAGATGGAGAGACCGGGAATGAGATGGAGAGACCGGGAGTGAGATGGAGAGAATGGAGTGAGATAAAGAGAAAGGGGTGAGATGAAGAGAAAGGGAGGGAGATGGGAGAGACAGGGGTGAGATTAGATGAAAAACAGGGGGTGAGATTAGATGAAAAGACAGGGGTGAGATGGTGAGAAAGACAGTGAGATGGAGAGAAGGAGAGAGAGAAGGAGAGAGAGAAGGGGAAAGAGAAGGGGAAAGAGAAGGGGAGAGAGAAGGGGAGAGAGAAGGGGAGAGAGAAGGGGAGAGAGAAGGGGAGAGAGAAGGGGAGAGAGAAGGGGAGAGAGAGGGGGAGAGAGAAGGGGAGAGAAAAGGGGAGAGAGAGGAGGGGAGAGAGAAGGGGGAGAGAGGGAGAGCAGCTAGATGAGTAAGGATACAAAAGGAAAGAAAAAAGGATTGAGAGATATATAAAGATTATAGTAAAACTGACTATCTGTAGTTGGGCGTGCCAGAAGATCAAGAAACTTAGCTAACACTGAAATTGCACTAATTAGTATGTTTATGGTTGCCTTTCACCGAATTTTAAGTACGTGTATCTGAGGAGGCGCCAACTCAAGCTACCGAAGCTAGCGATGAAGCTGCTCACGCTCCTGATGAAGGTGGAACCGACGGTCAGATTGCTGCAGAGCAGTCGAACACATCTAGAACTGCTGATGGTGCCATTTTGAGCTCGTCAACTACTCTCAGTAGATCGGGTATGTTGAAGTTGAGCGCCTCAAAGTGCTAGCTAAAAGTACAAATTTTTATAACTTATTCATGGCAACTAGCTTCTAACATTGCCAGCAGGCAGCATTGACGGAGACCTCTCCGAAGGTGAAGCCTTCGTACCCGAGATGACCGAGATGGAGCAGTCCAGCGCATGGGCGCCCCACAGCAACGAGAAATCTATCAACGAATTGCACGATTATTTCAAAAATTTCTATAGCACAAGACGCATTGTTAAGCAGACTTATCACGAGCTCAAGCGGGCTTGTCAGGGCATCCAGGAGCTTCTGATTGGCAGCAGCAGTAGCAGCGCTTCGGGACTCGCCGAACTGTCCGCCACGGACCGCGGCACAGAGGCTTGGCTGTCGAACAGCGAAGAGCAAACCATCATGAGCGTCCTGCGCACCGACCCAATACTGCTGGTGCTGGGCGGCAAAGGCAGCGGTAAATCATCCGTCATCAATGGGATCCTGGGCGCAGATATTTTGCCTAGCAGCGCCGCGATGCTGAAGCATCCGTGCAACGGAATCGTGCATTTGAAATACGACGAATCCGGCTACGTTAAAATTGCTAAAAGCACCACCGAGAGGCCTTTGGAGCTGGAACAGATCAAGGGCGACCCACAACAGCCGGCTCAAATGCTGGTGAGTTTTCGACTGTGGCTTTTGTGTTAGTGTCTATGGCTTTTGTGGCTGTGTCTATGGCTTTTGTGGCTTTGTCTATGGCTTTTGTGGCTTTGTCTATGGCTTTTTTGGCTGTGTCTATGGCTTTTGTGGCTTTGTCTATGGCTTTTGTGGCTGTGTCTATGGCTTTTGTGGCTGTGTCTATGGCTTTTGTGGCTGTGTCTATGGCTTTTGTGGCTGTGTCTATGGCTTTTGTGGCTTTTTCTATGGCTTTTGTGGCTGTTTCTATGGCTTTTGAGGCTGTGTCTATGGCTTTTGTGGCTGTGTCTATGGCTTTTGTGGCTGTGTCTATGGCTTTTGTGGCTGTGTCTATGGCTTTTGTGGCTGTGTCTATGGCTTTTGTGGCTTTGTCTATGGCTTTTTTGGCTGTGTCTATGGCTTTTGTGGCTGTGTCTATGGCTTATGTGGCTGTGTCTATGGCTTTTGTGGCTTTGTCTATGGCTTTTGTGGCTGTGTCTATGGCTTTTGTGGCTTTGTCTATGGCTTTTGTGGCTTTTTCTATGGCTTTTGTGCTATTGTCTATGGCTTTTGTGGCTGTGACTATGGCTTTTGTGGCTTTGTCTATGGCTTTTGTGGCTGTGTTTATGGCTTTTGTGGCTGTGTCTATGGCTTTTGATGGCTTTCGTGGCTGTGTCTCTTCTCAAATCTGATATGTTACTTCGAACTAACAATTAATTAATAATTGCTATCTAAACATTATTACATCTATTTTATCATTTGTACTGTAGCGTCACCGCACATCGAATCAGGTGCGCGAGTTTATTGAGGAAGTGATGAGCGACGAAGAGCGTGCAGCCTGGGGCAGCCTTGACAACTGTGTGCTAGAGATTGGAGTCAAGAATCCCATATTGAGAACCCGGGTGCAGTTCCTAGAGATACCGGGCGACTGTTTTGATCCTAAGCTGCGGGAACGGCTGCTGAGACAGCTGTTCGGATTTAACCACCAGACTGTGGTGTACATCATCGACGGCAATAAGGGCTTGGGGAACTCGGTGAGTCCGTTTTTTAATGTATTTTCAATTTTTTTAAAGTTCGCAAGAGGGTTGTGGTCACCCTGGCGCAGCCCCTTTTGGCCACATCACCGCACAACCGGCGGCTCATTTAAAGTGTGCAACAGCCCTGAGTTTCTAATCGTTAGCCGTGCACACTCTCTGGGCCTTGGGGTTGGCTCTCACGGTCGTGAATCGTTCGAAAAACGAACTGAGTGACTTTGAGAGTCCGACGTATAATCGCTCACTTAATAGTCTTATTTTAACTGATCTGCATACACGAGCAACACGTACATGCAAGTTGGTTAATTGGGGTCTTAAGATTTTACATTTATGTTGCAGATAAATAAATTAATTGATTGATGACACCTGTCTCAATGGGCTATTGCGCGGTGCATCTGAAGGCTGCGTACGGCTGTTCAGTCCAAGGACGGGGAGGTCGCCACACAGCCTCAATTTATTACCCCTGCTAAAGCTGATACCCATTTTTCAGCTGGGTGAACTGAAACAATGCAGAGTTAAGTGTCTTGCTTAAGGACACAAATTGTTCCGAGTTGGGTCGGGATTCGAACCCCCGACCTTTCAGTCGTGAGTCCGACGCTCTAGCCACTAGGCTAAAAAGCATTTAGAGTTTACTTCCCTCATTGACCACTGGTAATACAAACTGCTTTGACTTTCGCCTTCAGTACTCACTGTTGCCAGGGGCGTCGCCATTGGATTTTATGGTGGGGGGACAAAGCCAAGAATTCAACATGTACATTTACATGACAAAATTCCTACATGTTTATTATTTGGAGAATCAGTGTTGTCAGCGCTCACTTTAGCGCCGCAAGCACTCATTTTGGCGCCGTAGGCATTCCTTTTGGCGCCACAGGCACTCATTTTGGCGCCGTAGGCATTCCTTTTGGCGCCACAGGCACTCATTTTGGCGCCGTAGGCATTCCTTTTGGCGCCACAGGCACTCATTTTGGCGCCACAAGCACTCATTTTGGCGCCGTAGGCATTCCTTTTAGCGCCACAGGCACTAATTTTGGCGCCGTAGGCATTCCTTTTAGCGCCACAGGCACTCATTTTGGCGCCACAGGCACTCATTTTGGCGCCGGTAGGCATTCCTTTTAGCGCCACAGGTACTCATTTTGGCGCCACAGGCACTCATTTTGGCGCCACAAGCACTCATTTTGGCGCCGTAGGCATTCCTTTTAGCGCCGCAGGCACTCATTTTGGCGCCGCAGGCGCTATATTTTGCGCCCTGAAGAAAAAATTATTGATTTCCAAAATATTTTTTCGGCTCGCTTGACTTTCAGAATTAGGAAATTTAATTCGCTACCTTGCCAGCCGGGGCTGCTAGTCCGGTCTGAATTGTATTGTTCTTGTAGAGTAAAACAATTTTATCGGATGGAATATCTATGGAAATTCGCTTCGGTTTAAATCTGCAAGAGGGTCTGACTCTTTGGAAGGTAAACAATATCAGGCTACAACCCAATATTACCTTGAAGAGTATTTATCTAATGACCCCCTGTATTTGATTATTCATAAATCTAACCGTCCGTAATTTTTGAGCATTAAAATCTCCAGAATCTCGAGAGACATTTTTGTACACTTAAGCTGCTTAAGCAGCGATTAGATTTTTTCGTAGATTTCCAACGTAAGCATTCACTGGTGGCAAATCCATAAATGTGTCTGTCTGGCACCCTCCGCCCACGCAGGATCGCGAGTTTCTCTTCTTTCTCAAAGCCAGCATTCCGGATATTCGCATATTCTTCGTCATCAACAAAGTTGACTACGATCCCGAGGCCGAGGAGATGGACGGCGACTCGGACCTGGAGGACTCGGAGCTGTCGGACTCTCGCTTCCACGACAGCGGCTTGCAGACGCAGCGGAGAAAACAGAGACTTGTGGTGGACCAGCTGGCCAAGTACAAGCTGACGGGCGGCAGCGGCAGGCAGACAGTTTATCCCGTGTCCGTGCTGCGCCAGCGCTTCCCCCTCGATGGCGACTCGGAGCAGATCAGCCAGCTCAACAAAGACTACGAGGCGCAGTACCAGGCGATGGTGGCAGCGCTCAAGGACTGCCTACTGGAGACTGGACGAAGTCGGATGGAGCTGGCCCTCTCTACACTCTTCCTGGTGTCCGTGCGCACATTCGACGCCTTCACTCGAGACTCCGGCGCCGAGGCGGAGGAAGGAGCCCAGCTGGCCGAGCAGGCCTCTAAAGAGCGCATCCTGCAGAGCTTCCGAGACACCAAAACCAAGCTGAAAGAGTGCAAATCGAAATTTCTACAGGAGCTGACGGATATCCACAAGCGCAGCGAGAAGGCCATCATTGACGAGTGCCGACGACTGGAGTTCGGGCCGCTGCGGTTGTACAGCAGGATCAGGAACAACGAGGTTGAGCAGCAATACCGGGAGCAGATTAATAACTACGTGTTGCACCTGCTCAATGTGGAGATTCAAGAGTCGCTTGAAAGAAAGATCAACGATCTGAGGACGGTGCTGTTCAACGAGGTTGAAAAGCTTAAAAAGATGTTCTCGAACGCGTCAAAAGACCAGCCGTCAAGTCCTTGGCAGGATCTAATTCGTACTCACGCCGACGAGCTCGTCATGAACATTGTTAAGCTTAATTTTAGCGTCGAATGGAAATCCGAGGCCGGCTTCATCAAATGGGTCAGGAAGCTGTGGACGGCCGCCACGGTCAACAAGAACAAAGGCGTGAACCCCAACACTCCCGAGTGGAAGAGCGAAGTGGCCAAAGAGTTCTACTCGAGCATCGATCTGAACGCAGTGGTTCGCCGGATGTTCGCAGGCGTGGACTACACGCTGAAGCAGGCCGAGGCCTGTCTGCTCAACCTGTCCCAGTCGCGGCACAAGTTTGCCGCCAAACTGCAGAAACTGCTGGCCAAAGAGAGTCCAGCCGCGCGCAGCGTGTGGCTGAGCGTCCAGTTCTGCTTAGTGTCCGCTGAAGCACTTCGAAACGTTCAAGCCTACGGCCACCTGCCGTCCGCGAACCTGACGAAGCCAATCGCGTCCACCTGCCTGGGCCAACTTTGCCACTTGACCAGTGGCTACGCCAAATTTGAGCGCACACAGGACTCCGGCATTGGCGTCACAGTGACGCAGCTTTGTAGCAGCGCTGGAGGGGGTCCGGACAACTCGGGGATTGGCTCAACGCTTTGCCTCGGCGGCATCCCGAATCACCATCTGATGAAGGGCAATGTAGTTAGAAACCAGCGCTGCGTGGCCATCACTCTGATGGTCACGTTCAACGACAAGTTCGAGCTGTGCGTACTGCATTCCGCGTACAACAGTTCGCTGCAAGATTTCATCGAGGCTGAGCAGGGCCGGGCGTACACCAAACTGCAAGGCTTTAAAATGATAAAAGATTTGCTGCAAATCTGGAAACTCTTCGGCCAGGAGACCGCCACTCTGCCGTGGTCGTTGACGCCGAAAAATCTCAAGGTTTGTAGTTTAATTTTTCCTGGAAAGTCTGCGAGAAGCAGATGCTCAGTCAAGAGTAAACGGTTTACCAGAAAGGTCGTTAGGGCTTTTAGATGTCAGAGTTTCTATTGTCCAACTGTCATATGAATTTCTCGTATTGTGTCCCCAAACTCCAGACGTCCCACCGACCTGGCGCATCGATTGTCTACGACTACCTGGAGAGCCCGCTGCCGACCCTGCGGAAGGGCCACACATTCGGCGGCCTGCTGTTCACCAAATCCGAGTCCGAGGTTCGCGTCCAAAAGCAGGAAACGGAGTTGAACAACCTGCTGCAGGTGACCTTAATGATCCTGGTCCGTAGCCCCGTACAGTTCGAGCCCGACGAACTCGACCGGATCGCCGAGCGTGAGCACCCGCAGGAGCGTCACCGCGAGTTCAAAGCTTACATTGTGTCGCAGATTAGCGGTCTGAAGCATTCGCGCGAACTCGACCCGATCCCGGCCGACACGATCGCGAACCTCTGGCACACGGCCGCTGAACGCAAAGTCCGCGACATCGAGGAATGGATCGAGAGGGGAATCAAGAAGTGGCAGAATTGTTGAGCAGTGATCACTGTCAGACTTGAGCACGCTCTTGATTATGGATGAGTCTGAAATTACGTAGTGCTTGTTAAACATTTTTTGACCTAGAGAGTCATTATCTGCGCGGTCTACCTGATTGCGCCCACCGATTGGTGTGTGTTAACTCAATGTTTTATTGTGACGTAATTGCTCGATTTTACGTGCAAATTCTTATCGATTTTGATTTCGAATCAGTTTAATTCCACAAATCATGATTTACCAGTTGCAAGTTGCAAAGAAACCCTCAGTAAAACGGTGTCATTAGACTGAACTCATCTGAGTTTCATCTTGCCTTAGGAATTCTTAATTCGTATCTGTTGCAATCCAGTGACAAGAATAATTCTGAACCTCTTTTTAGATTCAAACCCTTTTTCCTGAATATTGAACTCAAGATCGAGACGAAATTAAAATAAAATTTGCTTTAACAACTCGCAAGAGTCAGTGAGAGATTTGCTAAGCTGTGCAGTTCTATTATTTCAAACCTTGAATTCGATTTAGCCCTTCGGTCCATTTTGACCTTCGATCATGTTTGTTTAGTGTGATACCGTTTTTTAATTTACACACAACATCAGAAATGGTCTCGCTTAAAATAGCAGATCTTTAATGTAAAATTTCGTTTTCAAAACTTCATTTACGAATAAAACTCTTCAACAAATTTTCGAGATGGGCTTATCCAAAGACTGCCGCTTTGAAGTATTGTAAATTCAATTAGTAAGTTGTGGAGAATTTCATATTTCAGCTTTAAAATAAACAAAAGAGTTTTAAAAACGGTAGCTGAAAAAGCAAGTTATGCTAGATCTGAAACTAAGCATGCAGACAACTTGAGATGGTGCACAACCAGTGTCGAAGGGAAATGGGCAACGAAAAGGAAAGCGGAGCCGTTTATTCAACTTTCCTTTTTGATTAGGTAAGATGGTTGCAACTTCAGGTTATTTCTGTTTCAACAGTCAATTGAACTTTTTTATTGGAGACAGGCGATGTGACCTTGAGCAGGCACACAAGCGCGCGGATACGCACACAAACGTGCACGAGGCACTTATTGGCCAAGTGTGCAAAAACTTGCACATATTGGGACTGCTCCGACACACGAAAAATCACACACACACACGTCCCCACACAGGCAATTTTCAACCCACCAAATAGATTTTTATTGACAATATGCTTTTGGCTTACTGAAAACAGTTGGAAAGCATTTTTCGAGGTGCATTGAACTCACAACAGATTGTACATGTATACTTGTCTAAAACAGAATTAAAAAACCCTGGTGTCTTGCTGAATTCCACTAAGGCAATAATATCAGCGCGTCAAATTTCACCAGATAATTTCAGCGATCATAGATTATAGAAGACAGGATGGTAAATGGCAAGGGACTTTAAGGTTATCGAAGACAAACGACATTGACACATATCAAAAAAATTTTACGATCTGAATAAACAAAATTTGCTACATTTAGTGCCACTGGGAAAAAACAATTCTGTAGCGAAACTCCACTGTTCATAAAAATGTACTTTATTGATTATGACACAATCACTAGAATTACTCAAAAGGTACATGTCAGCTATTCGGACCCACAGAATGCTACGTAAAAGGATGCGGAAATGAACCACACTATAGCAGAAGCCAGCACACACTACAGTATGGGGCTGTCCCAACAATTTCACCATAGCCAGTGTGGATAGGGCTGTCCCAACAATTCCACCATAGCCAGTGTGGATAGGGCTGTCCCAACAATTCAACCATAGCCAGTGTGGATAGGGCTGTCCCAACAATTCCACCATAGCCAGTGTGGATAGGGCTGTCCCAACAATTCAACCATAGCCAGTGTGGATAGGGCTGTCCCAACAATTCCACCATAGCCAGTGTGGATAGGGCTGTCCCAACAATTCCAGCATAGCTTGAAAAAGAATATACACAAATACTATAAAAAGCAAATGCTAGAGCTCTACCGCGGTCATTGCACCGGATTTTATTAGAAACAGACTGCAAAAAATGCGTCCTCTAAATAATATTCCAGTGAAGCACACAGCAGTTAATCGGCTTCTCGATTCAGAAAATTAAAAAAATAACCAGCTCCGCCAAAAAACTCATGAATTAACTGACTGCTGCACAGATAGCGGCTGCTGCTGCTGCTGCTGCTGCTGCTGCTGCTGCTGCTGCGGCTTGTGAGCAGCAAGTGAACCAAATGACGGATGCAGCGGCGAGATCAGAATGCTCGCTGCTGATCGTTAAAGCGCATTCTTGTCTCTTAGGCATGTCGCTGGCGTTGCTGACTTCAGAATCTGCGAGGAAAAGAAATCAATTAAGATAGGCTTGCATTAGTAATCATTAATAGGCTATAAAGGAACCCTTTAATAGAACGTGTTCAACTAATGCTGGGTCTGTTTTGAAAAGTCAGAACTCAGAAGTAGTCGCGATTAGAATCAGTATTGTCCCAATAAGTGCGACCCAACAAATGCTGTTCAAAAAATAGGCCTGGTTGCAATGTCCCAATAAATGCCCAACAAATTACTAGCCTTGAGCTAGGCTGGGCTGTGTTTACTATTCAATGCGTTTGTAGCTTGTGTCCCAACAATGCCACTGAGATTGTTGCATTGCTTTTGAATTGTGCTCTACCAAGTAACACAAGTACTCTGGTGTACAATACTTCTACAGCAGATAATACTCACCCAAAACAGATCGTCTCTTTCTCTTTAATCCTGTGCCGGACGGGTTTTCTTCAGATCCACCAGAAAATTCACAAATAGACTGACTGCCTGCACGGATAGCGGCTGCTGCTGCTGCTGCTGCTGCTGCTGCGGCTTGTGAGCAGCAAGTGAACCAAATGACGGATGCAGCGGCGAGATCAGAATGCTCGCTGCTGATCGTTAAAGCGCATTCTTGTCTCTTAGGCATGTCGCTGGCGTGGCTGACTTCAGAATCTGCGAGGAAAAGAAATCAATTAAGATAGGCTTGCCTTTAGTAATCATTAATAGGCTATAAAGGAACCCTTTAATAGAACGTGTTCAACTAATGCTGGGTCTGTTTTGAAAAGTCAGAACTCAGAAGTAGTCGCGATTAGAATCAGTATTGTCCCAATAAGTGCGACCCAACAAATGCTGTTCAAAAAATAGGCCTGGCTGCAATGTCCCAATAAATGCCCAACAAATTACTAGCCTTGAGCTAGGCTGGGCTGTGTTTACTATTCAATGCGTTTGTAGCTTGTGTCCCAACAATGCCACTGAGATTGTTGCATTGCTTTTCAATTGTGCTCTACCAAGTAACACAAGTACTCTGGTGTACAATACTTCTACAGCAGATAATACTCACCCAAAACAGATCGTCTCTTTCTCTTTAATCCTGTGCCGGACGGGTTTTCTTCAGATCCACCAGAAAATTCACAAAGAGACTGAATGCCTGCACGGATAGCGGCTGCTGCTGCTGCGGCTTGTGAGCAGCAAGTGAACCAAATGACGGATGCAGCGGCGAGATCAGAATGCTCGCTGCTGATCGTTAAAGCGCATTCTTGTCTCTTAGGCATGTCGCTGGCGTGGCTGACTTCAGAATCTGCGAGGAAAAGAAATCAATTAAGATAGGCTTGCCTTTAGTAATCATTAATAGGCTATAAAGGAACCCTTTAATAGAACGTGTTCAACTAATGCTGGGTCTGTTTTGAAAAGTCAGAACTCAGAAGTAGTCGCGATTAGAATCAGTATTGTCCCAATAAGTGCGACCCAACAAATGCTGTTCAAAAAATAGGCCTGGCTGCAATGTCCCAATAAATGCCCAACAAATTACTAGCCTTGAGCTAGGCTGGGCTGTGTTTACTATTCAATGCGTTTGTAGCTTGTGTCCCAACAATGCCACTGAGATTGTTGCATTGCTTTTGAATTGTGCTCTACCAAGTAACACAAGTACTCTGGTGTACAATACTTCTACAGCAGATAATACTCACCCAAAACAGATCGTCTCTTTCTCTTTAATCCTGTGCCGGACGGGTTTTCTTCAGATCCACCAGAAAATTCACAAATAGACTGACTGCCTGCACGGATAGCGGCTGCTGCTGCTGCTGCTGCTGCTGCTGCTGCGGCTTGTGAGCAGCAAGTGAACCAAATGACGGATGCAGCGGCGAGATCAGAATGCTCGCTGCTGATCGTTAAAGCGCATTCTTGTCTCTTAGGCATGTCGCTGGCGTGGCTGACTTCAGAATCTGCGAGGAAAAGAAATCAATTAAGATAGGCTTGCTTTAGTAATCATTAATAGGCTATAAAGGAACCCTTTAATAGAACGTGTTCAACTAATGCTGGGTCTGTTTTGAAAAGTCAGAACTCAGAAGTAGTCGCGATTAGAATCAGTATTGTCCCAATAAGTGCGACCCAACAAATGCTGTTCAAAAAATAGGCCTGGCTGCAATGTCCCAATAAATGCCCAACAAATTACTAGCCTTGAGCTAGGCTGGGCTGTGTTTACTATTCAATGCGTTTGTAGCTTGTGTCCCAACAATGCCACTGAGATTGTTGCATTGCTTTTGAATTGTGCTCTACCAAGTAACACAAGTACTCTGGTGTACAATACTTCTACAGCAGATAATACTCACCCAAAACAGATCGTCTCTTTCTCTTTAATCCTGTGCCGGACGGGTTTTCTTCAGATCCACCAGAAAATTCACAAATAGACTGACTGCCTGCACGGATAGCGGCTGCTGCTGCTGCTGCTGCTGCTGCTGCGGCTTGTGAGCAGCAAGTGAACCAAATGACGGATGCAGCGGCGAGATCAGAATGCTCGCTGCTGATCGTTAAAGCGCATTCTTGTCTCTTAGGCATGTCGCTGGCGTGGCTGACTTCAGAATCTGCGAGGAAAAGAAATCAATTAAGATAGGCTTGCCTTTAGTAATCATTAATAGGCTATAAAGGAACCCTTTAATAGAACGTGTTCAACTAATGCTGGGTCTGTTTTGAAAAGTCAGAACTCAGAAGTAGTCGCGATTAGAATCAGTATTGTCCCAATAAGTGCGACCCAACAAATGCTGTTCAAAAAATAGGCCTGGCTGCAATGTCCCAATAAATGCCCAACAAATTACTAGCCTTGAGCTAGGCTGGGCTGTGTTTACTATTCAATGCGTTTGTAGCTTGTGTCCCAACAATGCCACTGAGATTGTTGCATTGCTTTTGAATTGTGCTCTACCAAGTAACACAAGTACTCTGGTGTACAATACTTCTACAGCAGATAATACTCACCCAAAACAGATCGTCTCTTTCTCTTTAATCCTGTGCCGGACGGGTTTTCTTCAGATCCACCAGAAAATTCACAAAGAGACTGACTGCCTGCACGGATAGCGGCTGCTGCTGCTGCGGCTTGTGAGCAGCAAGTGAACCAAATGACGGATGCAGCGGCGAGATCAGAATGCTCGCTGCTGATCGTTAAAGCGCATTCTTGTCTCTTAGGCATGTCGCTGGCGTGGCTGACTTCAGAATCTGCGAGGAAAAGAAATCAATTAAGATAGGCTTGCTTTAGTAATCATTAATAGGCTATAAAGGAACCCTTTAATAGAACGTGTTCAACTAATGCTGGGTCTGTTTTGAAAAGTCAGAACTCAGAAGTAGTCGCGATTAGAATCAGTATTGTCCCAATAAGTGCGACCCAACAAATGCTGTTCAAAAAATAGGCCTGGCTGCAATGTCCCAATAAATGCCCAACAAATTACTAGCCTTGAGCTAGGCTGGGCTGTGTTTACTATTCAATGCGTTTGTAGCTTGTGTCCCAACAATGCCACTGAGATTGTTGCATTGCTTTTGAATTGTGCTCTACCAAGTAACACAAGTACTCTGGTGTACAATACTTCTACAGCAGATAATACTCACCCAAAACAGATCGTCTCTTTCTCTTTAATCCTGTGCCGGACGGGTTTTCTTCAGATCCACCAGAAAATTCACAAATAGACTGACTGCCTGCACGGATAGCGGCTGCTGCTGCTGCTGCTGCTGCTGCTGCTGCGGCTTGTGAGCAGCAAGTGAACCAAATGACGGATGCAGCGGCGAGATCAGAATGCTCGCTGCTGATCGTTAAAGCGCATTCTTGTCTCTTAGGCATGTCGCTGGCGTGGCTGACTTCAGAATCTGCGAGGAAAAGAAATCAATTAAGATAGGCTTGCTTTAGTAATCATTAATAGGCTATAAAGGAACCCTTTAATAGAACGTGTTCAACTAATGCTGGGTCTGTTTTGAAAAGTCAGAACTCAGAAGTAGTCGCGATTAGAATCAGTATTGTCCCAATAAGTGCGACCCAACAAATGCTGTTCAAAAAATAGGCCTGGCTGCAATGTCCCAATAAATGCCCAACAAATTACTAGCCTTGAGCTAGGCTGGGCTGTGTTTACTATTCAATGCGTTTGTAGCTTGTGTCCCAACAATGCCACTGAGATTGTTGCATTGCTTTTGAATTGTGCTCTACCAAGTAACACAAGTACTCTGGTGTACAATACTTCTACAGCAGATAATACTCACCCAAAACAGATCGTCTCTTTCTCTTTAATCCTGTGCCGGACGGGTTTTCTTCAGATCCACCAGAAAATTCACAAAGAGACTGACTGCCTGCACGGATAGCGGCTGCTGCTGCTGCGGCTTGTGAGCAGCAAGTGAACCAAATGACGGATGCAGCGGCGAGATCAGAATGCTCGCTGCTGATCGTTAAAGCGCATTCTTGTCTCTTAGGCATGTCGCTGGCGTGGCTGACTTCAGAATCTGCGAGGAAAAGAAATCAATTAAGATAGGCTTGCTTTAGTAATCATTAATAGGCTATAAAGGAACCCTTTAATAGAACGTGTTCAACTAATGCTGGGTCTGTTTTGAAAAGTCAGAACTCAGAAGTAGTCGCGATTAGAATCAGTATTGTCCCAATAAGTGCGACCCAACAAATGCTGTTCAAAAAATAGGCCTGGCTGCAATGTCCCAATAAATGCCCAACAAATTACTAGCCTTGAGCTAGGCTGGGCTGTGTTTACTATTCAATGCGTTTGTAGCTTGTGTCCCAACAATGCCACTGAGATTGTTGCATTGCTTTTGAATTGTGCTCTACCAAGTAACACAAGTACTCTGGTGTACAATACTTCTACAGCAGATAATACTCACCCAAAACAGATCGTCTCTTTCTCTTTAATCCTGTGCCGGACGGGTTTTCTTCAGATCCACCAGAAAATTCACAAAGAGACTGACTGCCTGCACGGATAGCGGCTGCTGCTGCTGCGGCTTGTGAGCAGCAAGTGAACCAAATGACGGATGCAGCGGCGAGATCAGAATGCTCGCTGCTGATCGTTAAAGCGCATTCTTGTCTCTTAGGCATGTCGCTGGCGTGGCTGACTTCAGAATCTGCGAGGAAAAGAAATCAATTAAGATAGGCTTGCCTTTAGTAATCATTAATAGGCTATAAAGGAACCCTTTAATAGAACGTGTTCAACTAATGCTGGGTCTGTTTTGAAAAGTCAGAACTCAGAAGTAGTCGCGATTAGAATCAGTATTGTCCCAATAAGTGCGACCCAACAAATGCTGTTCAAAAAATAGGCCTGGCTGCAATGTCCCAATAAATGCCCAACAAATTACTAGCCTTGAGCTAGGCTGGGCTGTGTTTACTATTCAATGCGTTTGTAGCTTGTGTCCCAACAATGCCACTGAGATTGTTGCATTGCTTTTGAATTGTGCTCTACCAAGTAACACAAGTACTCTGGTGTACAATACTTCTACAGCAGATAATACTCACCCAAAACAGATCGTCTCTTTCTCTTTAATCCTGTGCCGGACGGGTTTTCTTCAGATCCACCAGAAAATTCACAAATAGACTGACTGCCTGCACGGATAGCGGCTGCTGCTGCTGCGGCTTGTGAGCAGCAAGTGAACCAAATGACGGATGCAGCGGCGAGATCAGAATGCTCGCTGCTGATCGTTAAAGCGCATTCTTGTCTCTTAGGCATGTCGCTGGCGTGGCTGACTTCAGAATCTGCGAGGAAAAGAAATCAATTAAGATAGGCTTGCTTTAGTAATCATTAATAGGCTATAAAGGAACCCTTTAATAGAACGTGTTCAACTAATGCTGGGTCTGTTTTGAAAAGTCAGAACTCAGAAGTAGTCGCGATTAGAATCAGTATTGTCCCAATAAGTGCGACCCAACAAATGCTGTTCAAAAAATAGGCCTGGCTGCAATGTCCCAATAAATGCCCAACAAATTACTAGCCTTGAGCTAGGCTGGGCTGTGTTTACTATTCAATGCGTTTGTAGCTTGTGTCCCAACAATGCCACTGAGATTGTTGCATTGCTTTTGAATTGTGCTCTACCAAGTAACACAAGTACTCTGGTGTACAATACTTCTACAGCAGATAATACTCACCCAAAACAGATCGTCTCTTTCTCTTTAATCCTGTGCCGGACGGGTTTTCTTCAGATCCACCAGAAAATTCACAAAGAGACTGACTGCCTGCACGGATAGCGGCTGCTGCTGCTGCGGCTTGTGAGCAGCAAGTGAACCAAATGACGGATGCAGCGGCGAGATCAGAATGCTCGCTGCTGATCGTTAAAGCGCATTCTTGTCTCTTAGGCATGTCGCTGGCGTGGCTGACTTCAGAATCTGCGAGGAAAAGAAATCAATTAAGATAGGCTTGCTTTAGTAATCATTAATAGGCTATAAAGGAACCCTTTAATAGAACGTGTTCAACTAATGCTGGGTCTGTTTTGAAAAGTCAGAACTCAGAAGTAGTCGCGATTAGAATCAGTATTGTCCCAATAAGTGCGACCCAACAAATGCTGTTCAAAAAATAGGCCTGGCTGCAATGTCCCAATAAATGCCCAACAAATTACTAGCCTTGAGCTAGGCTGGGCTGTGTTTACTATTCAATGCGTTTGTAGCTTGTGTCCCAACAATGCCACTGAGATTGTTGCATTGCTTTTGAATTGTGCTCTACCAAGTAACACAAGTACTCTGGTGTACAATACTTCTACAGCAGATAATACTCACCCAAAACAGATCGTCTCTTTCTCTTTAATCCTGTGCCGGACGGGTTTTCTTCAGATCCACCAGAAAATTCACAAATAGACTGACTGCCTGCACGGATAGCGGCTGCTGCTGCTGCGGCTTGTGAGCAGCAAGTGAACCAAATGACGGATGCAGCGGCGAGATCAGAATGCTCGCTGCTGATCGTTAAAGCGCATTCTTGTCTCTTAGGCATGTCGCTGGCGTGGCTGACTTCAGAATCTGCGAGGAAAAGAAATCAATTAAGATAGGCTTGCTTTAGTAATCATTAATAGGCTATAAAGGAACCCTTTAATAGAACGTGTTCAACTAATGCTGGGTCTGTTTTGAAAAGTCAGAACTCAGAAGTAGTCGCGATTAGAATCAGTATTGTCCCAATAAGTGCGACCCAACAAATGCTGTTCAAAAAATAGGCCTGGCTGCAATGTCCCAATAAATGCCCAACAAATTACTAGCCTTGAGCTAGGCTGGGCTGTGTTTACTATTCAATGCGTTTGTAGCTTGTGTCCCAACAATGCCACTGAGATTGTTGCATTGCTTTTGAATTGTGCTCTACCAAGTAACACAAGTACTCTGGTGTACAATACTTCTACAGCAGATAATACTCACCCAAAACAGATCGTCTCTTTCTCTTTAATCCTGTGCCGGACGGGTTTTCTTCAGATCCACCAGAAAATTCACAAAGAGACTGACTGCCTGCACGGATAGCGGCTGCTGCTGCTGCGGCTTGTGAGCAGCAAGTGAACCAAATGACGGATGCAGCGGCGAGATCAGAATGCTCGCTGCTGATCGTTAAAGCGCATTCTTGTCTCTTAGGCATGTCGCTGGCGTGGCTGACTTCAGAATCTGCGAGGAAAAGAAATCAATTAAGATAGGCTTGCCTTTAGTAATCATTAATAGGCTATAAAGGAACCCTTTAATAGAACGTGTTCAACTAATGCTGGGTCTGTTTTGAAAAGTCAGAACTCAGAAGTAGTCGCGATTAGAATCAGTATTGTCCCAATAAGTGCGACCCAACAAATGCTGTTCAAAAAATAGGCCTGGCTGCAATGTCCCAATAAATGCCCAACAAATTACTAGCCTTGAGCTAGGCTGGGCTGTGTTTACTATTCAATGCGTTTGTAGCTTGTGTCCCAACAATGCCACTGAGATTGTTGCATTGCTTTTCAATTGTGCTCTACCAAGTAACACAAGTACTCTGGTGTACAATACTTCTACAGCAGATAATACTCACCCAAAACAGATCGTCTCTTTCTCTTTAATCCTGTGCCGGACGGGTTTTCTTCAGATCCACCAGAAAATTCACAAAGACTGACTGCCTGCACGGATAGCGGCTGCTGCTGCTGCGGCTTGTGAGCAGCAAGTGAACCAAATGACGGATGCAGCGGCGAGATCAGAATGCTCGCTGCTGATCGTTAAAGCGCATTCTTGTCTCTTAGGCATGTCGCTGGCGTGGCTGACTTCAGAATCTGCGAGGAAAAGAAATCAATTAAGATAGGCTTGCCTTTAGTAATCATTAATAGGCTATAAAGGAACCCTTTAA
>NIVC01000906.1:97500-180522 GCA_002269645.1 Macrostomum lignano | reverse complement strand
ACAACACGTGAGTTTTAGTATAAAGAGTAGTTTAGTGTATAGTATAATATATAAATATATGTATAAAAATATCACTAAGTCCAAAGTAATTGCCAAAATTTCTTGTCACCAAAACAATTATTAATTAAAGTTTATTACTTTGACTTGACTTCATAGCAAAGGAAGGTTTCAAAAAATGGGAGGTCAGGTTAAGTGACAAATTTAGGGGGAGGGGTGCATAGGGCATCCCCATCAAGTTAGATTTTATATAGAAAATGCACACTATCATGTATCGATTATTTTCATAATCTATCTTGTCAGTAAAGGTCAAATAGGATCCCAATTCCAATCTCAAAATCTTGAGATCCTAAGGAAAATTGGATTTCTATAGGACCAAGATCCTGATCCTAAAAAACATGAGAATTAGGAACAGGTCTTTTGATTAAAAAATTATAGAATGAGTGATTACCTGAATGTATTTTGTTTTAACTTGTACTCATTCTATGATTATTTTGTTGGTTACAAAACTTTGTATTGATTTTGTTAGGGTCTATGTTATACTTTTTGATCTTGACATTTTTGCTCAATTTTGTTTAACTTGATATGGACCTACAAACTACAATAAACTAAAAGACCTTAATCCCAATTCTTGAATCCCAATCCAATCCCAAAAAAATTATTCTCAATCTTGATCCTGTCCTACTTAAACTAAGATTATAATCCCATTATTTTATAAAAAATTGTATGTACTCCTTTTATAAAGCACCACGGGCACTCATTTTGGCACTACAGGCACTCATTTTGGTGCTGCAGCTGCAGGCACTTATTTTGGCATTGCAGACACGTATTTTGAACTGCAAACACTAGGCCCTATGTTCCGTTGCCTTATACTTATAGTAAAATGCATTTACGCAAAGACAAAATAACAAAAATAAAAAATAATCAAAGTATACATTTTACATTTAAAATGTGGAAGGGCCAGATACTATTAATGCCCCCCCATTTTAAAAAGTGGGAGGCCATGGCCTCACTGTCTCCCCTATTCCTATATCTATGTTTGACTTGACATAGTATAATAGGTTAAGGTTACTTGCACTGCAGTGAGTAATAGTTAGTCCCAGAGTATCATTGTATCTGTTTTGTATCTGACATTGGTGCTTAATGAATATGAGGCCTAGGGAGTTTATTTTTAAACATTACTGATAATAACTCATTAGGCCTAGCTTTAGCTACAAAACTCAAGACTTAAGCCAAGGGGTACCACTTGTACCAGTCATTTGACTCATTTTGTCAAATGACTTAAGTTAGGAATCAGGATGCAAATTATGTTATTTTATTTATAAAAATTGATGCTTTCAGTTTCACATTTTCCTGCCAGGGCTGCCCCGCTACTAACACCATTCCAATAGTTCTTTGCAATGTCAAATGCATGCATAGGGCCTATCATTTGACGCGTCCTTTTATACTTTTTAAGCTGTCTGAGTGGCTGGTGCATAGCAGTATAAAGCTGAAGCTACTGTACTGTACAGTACAGTACACTGAGTCTGAGTATAGTCCGGTCCGACTGACTGGACTTCCTTCAAGTTTAAAAAAACAGAATCAAAACAGTTTGCTAGGTTTTAGCTTTTTTAATAAATTTTATTTGTTACAGTGTAATTGTTAATAAAAAATAAAAGATAAATGTGCTTTTACGTATAAAAAGAAAGCAGAAAAAAGTATTTGTTGTATCGCCTAATAATGTCAAATGTTTTAAATTGGACTGGCATAAAACGCATTTCTACGAAACCACGCAAGCGCATGAATTAAAAATATGTGAAATGTAAAATACTGCCAGATTTCTCTAATCTTTTTTCTGTGCATGATCACTAAAATAAGTAAAAAATGCTGTCTAAAATTACCTGGTGTTGGCCATTGGGGACAATGGTAGAGAGTAGAGAGTCGAGACTTGTCAGTGTCGGGCAAATATTATAAAATGCAGAGGCAGAGCCAATGCGATGTAATAAACTAATCAAATTGTGACCAACCTTTTGTATTAGATTAATTTGAAATTTAAACTAAATTCTCACTTTCATCTGTACTTTTTAGCAGGTTAGGCTAGTAGTAGTAGGTCATGTAGGTCGTGTAGGCCTAGCTTTGTGTCTCTGTAAGATTTTGATGAAAATGATAAGCTAGGCTGTGGTTTTTTTAGGTTTACAATATGAGATCTGGTAGAAAGAAATCTTAAAAAAAGATTGTGTCTTTAGTCCACATTTATTTATAGTATTGTCAGTTTAATAGGCCTATAGCATATTACTGGAAAATTCTAGAAGCTTCAATTATTACAAATTTTATTGGGTTCAATGATTACACGTAATGTTACCATATATGAATGCAGTAGGCCTATTCACTTTTACTATACTACTGCAAATTATTTGTTAAGGCTATAGAATTGACATTAAAATTAATTATGTTCTAGAAATTTCTAAAATAATTTTTTAGCATTACATTAAAAAATATTTTTCCTAAAGTTTCTGAAAATATCTAATATATATATACTTTCTAAATATGCATTGCACTATGTCTATACCTTTGTTGCCCCTAGTAAACATTTGGCAATCTTCAAGTTTCGTTCGTTAAATTATTTTTTCAATGATTTCTGAACTATCTTGCTCTGAGATGATTATTTTCGAGTTCTCCAGTGTACCCAGCCCTTTCCTAGTTGAGAAAGTAGCAGTTTTGTTAATATTATATATCTAATGTACCGTAAAGCTGGAAATATAAGATGCAAACAAGCAAAGCTAACATGTAACGCTGAGTACAAACAGACAGAAATAGTAACACAGTGGGGTACAACAGGGGCAGTAGTAGCAGTCCAGTTCAGTAGCAACAGTTTAGCACATAGAACTTAATGCTTAGACATTATAGTAATGTGCGATCCAGTATAGGATGTTCCCAAATGGATTGACAGGGTGCAGACGGCGCCATATGAACTCATCCAGGTAGGTTTCAAACAGGGCCTGTGATGTACCGTGCATTGCCCTTAGCTTGGCCTTGCAGTGTGCCCAGGTGCCCTCGATTAGGTTCGTATGTACAGTTGGGTCTAGAGGGTTCACGAAGGCCAATTGGTGGTTCACCACCACATGGTTCTGCAGTTGGCCATAAGCCTGCCAGCCATCGGTAATAATCCGTGTACCAGGAAGCACATACTGCTGGATGATTGGCAGTAGTGTGGCAGCTGTCCTGTTGGGCACAGCAACTAGGGTTGCCTTCTTGGAACCACGCTCAACCATGCCCAGCACCCATTGGCCTGGCCGATGTGCACCCTGGTGGTACTTACGATGGAAGAAGTACGACTCGTCCACTTCTAAATCCCGGCCAGCACCACCAAGCTGCATCGGATGGTCCAATAGGTATTGGGCACAGACATCCCTGATGAAGTTCTGCCAGTCAACCGTAGACTGGGGACTGACCTAGGCTTGACATGCGCACTCATGCTGCCTGGCATCTGTCGCCCACCAGTAGATGAGGTCTAGTAGCTGACATAGCTTGAGGTGACTCTGTTCAAAAAAGGACCCCTTTCGGATAGACACCTGCGCATGGCAGTTGGTGCAAGCCCAAGCGTAGCCGTTAGTAAAGCGGTCACCTTGATGGAGCTGCAGCCGAAGTTGAGTGGCCGGACAATTGGCACACACTTGCTGGTTAGCAATTAGATGGTATTTGGCCATCCAATTCATGGTATCCCTTGTTGTTGCCATAATCACAGCCAGTTCCCGCATTGTCAAGGTGATGTCGCACAAAGCTGCAGCTGGTTGCACTTGTGCTACTGGTACAATAAAAGTGGGTGCCACTGGTCGTCCTGCCATAGTGTATTAGTCTTATAGTGTATTAGCTGCTTGTCTATTAACTGCTTATGATACTACTCCATGCCACTCTTAAAGCTGCGTACAGTAGCATCTTTATTCCCCATAGACGTTCTTTGCTAAAATGCCACGTCAGTGAAAGCCACGTCATCATTACGTTACCCTAATATGGGCCATAGACATTCCTTTGCCTACCAACGGCTTTACGGTACATTAGATATATAATATTAACAAAACTGCTACTTTCTCAACTAGGAAAGGGCTGGGTACACTGGAGAACTCGAAAATAATAATCTCAGAGCAAGATAGTTCAGAAATCATTGAAAAAATAATTTAATGAACGAAACTTGAAGATTGCCAAACATTTTTATATGCTTAACTATCTATTTTAACTGAGGCCTATTCTAATATTACAAAACAGGCATACAAGACATAAACAAGGAGTAAAAGTTATTTATGGAAAAACAATTTAAAAATCACTATATTCAAGTACATACATGCCTAATACCTGTCTAACCTATTTAAACTGAATGAGTAAAATGCGTCTGCGTTTCAGCATCTATCACCTTTGCCTTGCTGTTTGCCTTGCCCTCCTGCCTCTTAATCTTGCTGTCTACCTCACCCTCCTGCCTCTTGGTCTTGCTGTCTGCCTTGCCCTCCTGTCTCTTGGTCTTGCTGTCTGCCTCGCCCTCCTGCCTCTCGGTCTTGCTGTCTATCTCACTTTCGAAGACTGGTTCCAGCTTGCCGTCCTCGCCAACGCATAGCGTACCCTCATTCAGCAACTGCACTAAAGTTGTCACAACTTGCATGAGGTATTCCTCTTGCATTTGTTGACTCCTAGAACAATGTTCTGAAGTAGCACACTACGTTCTGGTACAGACAACATTGGATAATCCTCCGGCTTTGCTTTGATAAAAGCAAAGTTGTCTTTCAATCTGTAGCATCCAGTGTAGCCCATAAGACCTCTTGCAATTTTGTTATGCTTTAAAACTGACAGCATGTAGAGGGTAATAAGGCACTTGATTAGGCTGAATTTCCGCTCTGAATTGTAGAGTTGCTTCAGTACATCATTCATTGACTCTGACTGATTCTGCGTGATGCCTGACATTTCAGAGTATAGGTCTCCTATAAGCCAGTGGCTAGCAAATCGCCATATAGTAGGCTCTAAAGTGTCGGTGAAGTGGGCCTAGAAGTCCCCATGCCAGTTGGGCCGCCTCAGTTCCAGCTGAGTTTCAAATTCTTCCTCTGAAATGCATTTTAGAAGGGCTTTGACATTGGCCTTGATGCAGCTGTCAACATTTCTGTTCTTGCTTAGCCATGTTGAGATGTTATTCAGCAGATGATTCCAGCACCCGAGAATTCGCACTTTTGGCAACACTGTAGCCAGTCCGTTGCACAATGCAATTTCTCTGTCCAGCACACAGACAGTTGAAACCAACTTCAATGCTGGTAGATATTCACCAGCCACCTCCCAGAAAATTTGGTGAACATTGCTGATCTTTTGGCCATGCACTAGGAATATCGGAGTGCAGATCAGCTGGCTCTCAAATATGGCAAGGCGAACAACAAGCGTTGACACCAGTATGCCTTTCACAGAAAATCCGGTATCAAAAGATAGCATTAAACCTTCAGGCTGGTACTCTATGATGCTATTCACAAGATTAAGCAGATCTCGTTGACCAACAACAATGCCTATACCTGGCAATGCAGTGAAATGCAGAATAAACTCTGGTATTTTATTGCACAGTGCTGCCACTAATAGGATTTGGTCATGCAGCCAACAATGGGCCGTTTCATACTCCCTAGCATTTGAGGCCTGCTTGGGATTGCAAGGCATATAGTCTGGGTTGCCATCCTTCGAGCACCTGGCCATCAGGTGATTGTAAATGGCTGTTGGCACCTGATCCTTCATTGCCTTCATTGCGTACAGCACTGATGGCATTGTTCAGACATATGGCTTAGCTCCATCCTCACTAAGTTGCCATGCACGAGAGGCTTCACCTGTAGCTGACGCATCACCAAAGTATTCCACCAAAGTGTACCTGTATGGGATGTTTACATTGTGAGAAATTATTCAGCGACTATCTGGTAAGCACTGGCAACCATAGATAATAAATCTATCTATTCTTTATCTGTGCTGGCAACCAAACTGTCTCAGTACAATCAGTTATCAAAAACTGAATAAAAGCAGAAAATAGCCCAACACAAGTCAACAGCTGCTTACTTTTCATCAATGCTACCATCAGGCCTGATCAAATGGTAGCCATTCCTCCAGAAGTTGACATTCTGCTCCAGCATGTCAATAAATTGAAACTTAAATTTTCTAACCAGCTTCACATGTGCTGTCCTGAAAAGAATTTTTGACGCATTAGTTGCATTTGGTTGAGCTTTGTGCTAAATTTAGATATGGTGCATTAAATTTATAAAATTGCTCGCTTTAAAATTCTTTAATAGATAGCATTAAAAACCTTGTAAATAGTACAAATTTTTTCCCTTGATAAACACACACACCATGCATGTCAATAGATAATTCCACAAAACTTTACTATTGTACATAGCACAGTTTTATTTAATATTGTACTATGCAAGCTTATATTTCCCTATTTATTATTTTTATTTTATCTTATATGGCCAAGGAATCAGAGATAAATTATTGTAGACGGCACAATTATTCTAAAATTAAAAGTATTCTTGAGTATGGTTTGCATTTGCATTGTAGGGGCAAAATCTATGCCATATGCAAGTAATTCAATCACTGCTTACCTTGGCAGCTTGTCACCACCTGCGCATGTCCATCGATACCCATCCACATGCCAGTCCCTCTTCTTATCCATGGATTCTGCCTTGTAAATGTAAACTAATCCACCCTCAATTGGCATTCTCTTAGGCCTATTTAAAACCTCCACCTCGCATTCACCCTGCGCTTTTCAGGCAAGAATGTCATGCGCTTGCTGTGCAGAGAGGCCCAGTATTCTAGCCAGTGTTCCACTTGATCTTTTTGTTGTCTGGGATTCATTTCCATTTTGTTCCATACTTCTTAAAGCGAAGTGTAAAAATTTAACAGAAAAATAAATAAAATAAAAAGCTAGACCATTCAAATTGAAAAATCTGAACTACTTGCACAAACTAACAGAGTCTACAGCTGAATTAAATGCAGAAACTAACAATTTTAAGTCGCAATTGTAATGGAAAATAGCTGGCCTAGATTGCCAGTCAAGACTCAATAGCTAGAAGACCACAAAGACAGCACAAAACCTGAGTAATAGTCATGTGCTCGCGCCATATTGAATATTTTATTACCTCAATTTTCATTAGCAGTTAAAGACAAATTTCCTCAGAAATATTTCAAAAATACTTTCCGTGTCCAAAACCAGTCTACCCAGTCTACTGTAACTTACACAGTGTAGAAGGAACCATATTTGTTTAAACGCGCAAACATTAAAAAAAAATCCAGGCTGGATGCAGGCTGACTCCGGTCTGGCTTAAAATAAGGGACTCTCCATCTAGGGTAAGTTGCAAAATCAAAAATGAAAAAAAAATGAAAAATTGGAAGAAAGAAAGGAAAAGAAAAAAAGAAAGGAGAGAAGAGAGAGAAATGAAAGAGGAGAAAGAAAAAAGAGAAGAAAGGAGAAAAGGGCAAGAAAAGTCATATATAAAGTGAAAATTAAGTTGCAATTGGGGGAACTAAGTTGTGATGAAGAGGAACTATGTTGCAAATCTAGACAAAACTAAGTTGCACCAGACAGGTAAAATTTTGAGGTTGGGCATTTATGTTCAAGTAAAATTGTCATAGACAAAAATGTTTACTGAGTCTTTTTTTTTAAAATTAACAAAATAACAACAAAATAACACTTTCATAAAAATAACAGACATTCCTTCTAAATAGAAAATATCCCCAAGACAGCAAGCATCTCTCCAAATAGCAAGCATCTCTCCAAATAGCAAGCATCTTACAGATAGCAAGCATTACCCCAGATAGCTAGCATTATCCCAGATAGCAAGCATCCCCTAGATAGCAAGCATTCCCCTAGATAGCAAGCATCCCCTAGATAACAAGTATCCCTCTAGATAGCAGGCATTTTTCAGATAGCAAGCATCCCTAGATAGAAAGAATCCCATAGACAGTGTTGGGCACTTCCGTTACCGAGTAACTTGCAAATGGTAACGCGTTACTTTTTTGTAAAGCATTCCTTACACAAGTTACTTTTTTATTTTAGTAACGGAGTAATGGTAAGTTACTCAAATTTTGGAAGTCCGTTACAGTTACTTTGCAACAATCACAATATTTTAATTTAAAACTGAAATGCTTAGCTAGTACGCCGGTTGTCACAATGTTTTTGCATTTTTCATTCCTAAATCAAAATTAAGTGAATAGTATCATATGGTACTGCGCTTAATTAATGAAGAAATACTTGAAACATGTTTTACTTTGTTTATTTCAGTAAAATATTTTCGCTTTTCATTTTCGTTACTAAAAATTTTCAAGTTTGATTCAAACAAACAACCAAAGAAAGAAATTCATCTGTAGCCTCCACAAGTCCCTCCACTGGCACTGCAGTACACTACACCATTTTATACAGTTCTATTTATTTTACTCTATTGAATTATTGATATTCGCTTTTTATTATTTATAATTTTAATTATTGATTGTGAGGTGGGGGTGGAGAAGAATTTTTTTGGTTGGCTCTCGGTTTTGAATAATTTGCTGACACCAGTGAGGTGGGGCGGATTCCTCGTTTGAATTGCCGCCGGCATTGCTAAAGTACGAATAAAACCGGAAAACTAGTGCAGATAAATCTCAATGAATTTCTTCTCCTTTACTCTGACTGCCGGGTTCTCAAGTCCGGGGGGAGGATAGTTGTAATCGTAGCGGAGCGGTCATAGAGCGGCACGGTCGTTCAGTTGTAGGAACTTCGGAAATTCTGTCTCCATAAACTGATGCGTTGATGTGTTGAACTCATTACTGTCAGTAGGGTAGTTGCTGCCACCACCATAATTTATGTATTACGGAACGAATAGAGTCTCAGAGCTTTCTTTGAGTTGAGACTGATTGGCTATTTTATGCCCCACGGGCAAATGACTCAAGATAAGCTATGGCAATGTCAACACAGACAAATAGTAGTTATTGATTAACTTGTCGACGTTATTGGTTATATTATAGGTGTTGTTAGATTATTTATATTATCAGCTTATTACTTGAGTTATTACTTGCGCACAAGGATTCTTTTAGGCGGTGACGTATAGACAATTGACCAAGCAACAAGACAAAACAAACAGCAAGTTATGGGAGGCAGGACGAGATTAACACCAAATGAACAACTTAAACAGGAAGGGAAAACAAAAATTTAAATAAATAAAAATTTTAGAAATTTTTTAGAAAATCATTGTGGCAGAACCGCAGTTTATATAAGAAAAATATTAAACTCAATTCAGGGACGGGGGTTGGGACGGATAGCTGGGCTACAGGGTGAGCGAACATGTGGGCAGCCAGATAGACAAATTAAACACATAGCATTGGATAGCAAAATGGCATAGATCAACAAACGGAAAAAATCGCTTCAATGGCAGGGCAACCCAAAGGGACAACAATGGGAAGCACAAGGGCAACGATGGGAAAGTATAATGCGGCACAACCGTTGAAAAATTAAATAAAAATTCCGGGAATTGGGCATCAATTTAAATGGAAAATTATTATTATTAACGTTTTAAGTATTAAAGTTTTGTGGCAACCCACTTGCCACAATTGCCATTGCCCATTGGTCCTTCTACTTGCCTCACATCGTGTCGCCAATTCCTGTCTCTGTCTTAATCGGTTAATTACAATGCCCAATGGCACATTTCGGTAACAAAAATGTGAAAAAAATGTGCAATGTGAAGAAAGCAGAAAATTTTGTTAATAACATGGGTAATGGAAGTGAATAATGGACTTTAACTTAAAAGTTACCAAGTTTTTGTCTAAAGTTACTAGGCTAACTTAAGTTACTTTTTAAAAATTGGTAACTTTAGTTACAGTAATGCAAGTTACTTTTTGAGTAACTTGCCCAACACTGCCCATAGATATATGTAGTTATAAGGTTCATTTGAATGCCTAATTTATTTTGAATAAACATAATTATTCCAAAATCCATCTATAAAAAATGAAGTTTTATTTAATTATATTTGTCTTTTATGATTTATTGTCTTATACTAAGAACATGATTATTTTCTATATTAGAATTTTTATAAAATATATTAAAAATGTTTTATTTAAATATATTAAATACTTATTAAGTCTTTATAGAAACTAGGGTTAGGTAAAATGCCTATTTTAAGTACTAGTGTTATACTGTAATTATAGCTATAGTTATAGGAAAATTTGAGGCAGCACTTCTTCAAGCAAAAAAATTAAATTTTGTTAATTTTTAATATGGCTATGGAAAAATTTGGAATATAGAGATTTGACCATCTAAATATAACAAATTGTTGCTACAGAGATGTCATGATAAAATTCGCTATAGCTATGTATTGTACAACTAAAGAGGTATAGAGGTGAAATTGTATAATAATACTACTAAGTACTATAACTAAAAATGTATAATAAATGCATAGTAATGCTCTATATGTTTAGTAGCTCATTCTGAATTCTAGCATGATTACCTAGAATTTCTGTTGCTTTAAGTATTATACATTTGTTTGTGCTTTACCATTGACCACTATATAGTATAGCAAGGATTGGCAAACTAGCCTATTAGACTACAGTCTACTTAAGGTTTGTGTTTCTTTGAAGTATCATTTTCTCTAATTTCCTATCCCTTTTTTCCTCTCCTCTTCTTTCTCTTCATTTTCTTTCCCTTCTGTTCTCCCTTCTTTCTTTTCTCATCTCCTTTCTTGGACATTATTCCCTTGTCTCTCATTTCTCTTATCTCTCTTTTCTTCTCTTTTCTATCACCTCTCTTCTCTCCTCTGGCTCGCAGTTGTACACTATGTTATTTATTTGGCTAGCTTAATGTACAAAAGTTTTCTGACCCATGTTGTATAGTATAGGATATCATATACTATAATATGCTCACTCGTGTACTCGAAACTAGCTGCTCTGCTCTCACGAATTTTACAATGCTCTAGAAATCTATATAGCACCCTTGAACTATCAAGCTGCCTAGGAAATAAATATAAATATATAACTAAATTATAAATGAATATTGTACATGTGGAACCTCTGGAATCACATTGATGTGTTCCTTATTACCAGACTTTCTCTGTAATCAAGGAACAATCACTTCTAGCTCTTAGCTAGGCAACCCAGTAATCAATAAATGTACTGCTTACCTTGATTCAGGTGAGATCTCGTCTGTAGTCTCCTGCGTCAGTAGTTCTCTCAGTTGATCTGGTAGATCAGGCGCCTTGGTTCTTCAGTTGCTCTGGTCCTGGTTCCTCTTGTACTTCCGATGAAGTTACTTCCAGCCAGTATCTGCAGTCAGGACCAATCAGAGGCCTTGTATCAAACAATGGGATCCCTGCGCCGATCTGTGGTTTCACTTAAGCCTTCTCCTAGCAGTGCCTCAATACACTCTAGGTATTGCTCCGGTAATCTCTAATAGATCCTCTAAGATCTATTTGGGTAGTCCTTTGGGCGACTACAACCAATGGAGTCTCAAATTGACTCAAGAGTCTCAATAGACTCAAACACTATCACAATAGTGAGTCGACTCAACAACGGCGCAAATGAGCAAGGCTTACCACAACAACTCGACCGAGTCTCCTTAGGCTTCCTCTTCAGAGCTTCTCCTCCTTCCGGAGGTCAGTTTCTTGGTTCCGGGTTCGTTTCAGACCACTTGTATTTATAGGCAAATGGACCTCTCTCGAGGTCGTCCATCACCTTTTTCGTAAATATCAAAGGTTCACGCTTTGGTTGCTGTCAAGCATGACAGGGAAGAAAATTGCGCAACTAGTCTACTGCAAGCGCGCATGATTAGCTGGTAGTTTTCTGTTGCATTTGATTGGTTCATCCAGGTGCAAACCGGGTGCAAGCCAGATGATGAATCGCAGGTGGGGTTTGAATTGACAATTGTAGGTCATTCATGACTGATTGGTTACAAAAAATAGCCTGACCGACTTTTCGCTTTTCTGATTAGTTCGTTAAAATTTATATGCAATTCAATGCTTATTGCTGCATGCTATACTACTGAATAATGTGTAATTAGTATGTTAATTTTTATGGATTTTCGAGGGAGGCAGAATACTCTACAACATCTGGCAAAAAGTCTCCAGATACAGCTATGTTGCATTTTTATGAAAAAAGTCACACTGGCCACTAAACTAACACTGGTGTCCGAGTGCATTTAAGGCTGTAACCTGCCTTATCCAACACATTTATGGAGGGTCCAACAAAGTCTTCAATCTGCTTTATTTGCACATCAACAGTCGGGCGCTACACATGTCCCAAATGCGGCATAGCCTACTGTTCAGTAGCCTGCTACAGACACGAACGACACTCGGCCTGTTCAGAAGCTTTCTATCGCGACTGCTGCTTGGAGTCGCTTCGCGGTGAAACTGTCGGCACCAGCGAGCGTCGGGCTATGGCCGAAGTTCTTCGACGTCGCCTAGCTCAGGAAGCTGAGGAGAAGCTTATGGTTGATGACGTCATCGAAGACGAGGAGGACGATCTCGCTAGCCGACTCGCTGGCGTCGATCTGGACGCCGTCGATATCGACGCCGACGCTCTGTGGCGCCAATTGACGCCTAGCGAACGGCGTCGTTTTGTGCGCAGCCTGGAGACCGGCGAGTGCGCCGACTGTCTGCCGGAGGTGACACCCTGGTGGCAGGGCCCGGTGCGCGATGCCGAGAAGGAACCGCCGACGCTCTCTGCTCCCGATGCCGCACTGGTAGCAAGCCTTCGGCCAGACCCAGCTAGTACTACTAGAAGGTTGCCTCCGCCTAGTCCGCTGATGCCTCTAGTGTTGTTAGAGGCTCTGCTAACCTATGCGTACTCTATGAGGCTCTCCAACTGCGACTTGACCGACTGTCCCGATCAGCTGATCACCTGCTGCCAGCTGCTGTGGCCCTGCGCTCCCGGCTCTAAATCCTCCGCACACGCATCCACCCCAACCTCCTCCGCCCACGCACCCACCCCAACCTCCTCCGCCCACGCACCCACCCCAACCTCCTCCGCCCACGCACCCACCCCAACCTCCTCCGCCCACGCACTCACCCCAAACTCCGCACCAGCCGCTATCGCTCAATGCCCTTCAAACGCTCCTTTGCCAAATTTGGATCTTACTGTTGCCAGATTCCTGCATCGTCTCCAGTCGAATCCTAGCCAGTTGTGCTATTCGAATTCCCTGTTCTTGGCCTGCCTGCACGATGCCATCCGCCTGCTGGGTCAAGATCGATCGCTTCGGTATCCGGAGCGCGCTCTGGCAGATTTGCACTCAGCTCTACAGGTGTTAGCTAATAAAACTCGATACGCTAGGTTGGCTACTAAGCGCCTGGAGTATCTCTGCGCTTGGCTACTAGCTGAAGAATCTAGCAGATATCAGCAATGCTGTCAGCTTGTGCCGTTGCTAGAGTTGGCTGTGTGCCAGTACGCTACTGAATTGATGTCGGAGAAAAATACCATTGACTAGGTGTTTGACTTCAGCTTTGGCTATTTAATGAAATACAGTCATATTCAGCGTGTTGCGATTTTGTACTGGCTACTATTTTTTTCAATTTGGAATTAGTTAGTGTAGTTTTTTATTTGTCTTTTATTTTTCCTTGTATGTCCTCCTACCATATTTACAGATCCTTTGGGTAAGTTTTAAACCTTCATAGATCCTTAAGGTAGCTTTTAGACCCTACCAGATCCTTAAAGTACGTTCTAGACCCTACCGGATCCTTAAAGTACGTTTTAGATCCTACTGGATCCTTAAAGTACGTTTTAGACCTACCGGATCCTTAAAGTACGTTTTAGACCCTACCGGATCCTTAAAGTACGTTTAGACCTACCGGATCCCTAAAGTACGTTTTAGACCCTACCGGATCCTTAAGTACGTTCTAGATCCTACCGGATCCTTAAAGTACGTTTTAGACCTACCGGATCCTTAAAGTACGTTTTAGACCTACCGGATCCTTAAAGTAGCTTTTAGACCCTATCGGATCCTTAAAGTAGCTTTTAGACCCTACCGGGTCCTTAAAGTACATTTTAGACCCTCTCAGATGCATAAAGTAACTTTTAAACGCTTCCATATCATTAAACTAGGTTTTAAATCCTCCCAGATCCTTAAAGTAGGTTTTTAACCCTTCCACATCCTTCAAGCAGGTTTTAAGCCCTCCCAGATCCGTAGGGGGATATTTTAAGCCCTCCCAGCTCCCTAGTGTAGGTTTTAAACCGTCTCCAGATCCCTAGGGCAGGTTTTAAACCCTCCAAATTCGTCAGATATAGATAGATTCCCAATCATCCCTATAGCTTGGTCCTCAACCCTCATGATCATAGATTCAGTTTAATCAATAAATCAATCAACAACGTCATAAATGGCCAATTGAAAACTCCCTATGCTGCGATTTGTCACGCCGCTAGCGCAGACGGCGCTGGGCACCCTGTTGACCTGGGGCCTGACAGCCCTGGGCGCCGGGTTGGTGTTCCTAGTCCCAGCCGGTTATTCTCACGCTCGCCTATTGAATGCTAGTTTAGGTTTCGCAGCCGGCGTGATGACGGCCGCATCGTTTTGGTCTCTGCTGGACCCGGCCATAGACATGGCTAGAGGTAGCGGCTCTTACGGTGCCAAAGGCGAATTCGCCTGGCTACCAGTTGCTATTGGATTCGGGGTTGGCGCCGCTTTTGTTGTCGGAGCCGATCGACTGTTGACGGCGTTAGGCGTTGCTGGGGGAGATGGAGACGATCTGGTTAAGGAGCTGACTGGCTCTGCTAGTGGCAAGCCTCGGTCGGCTTCTAACAATCTGCTGTTAGATAGCGCCGCTGACTGTAACAGCGTTGGTGTACAACTGCCCGAGCTGCTCACTGTCAATGCCGCTGCCGCACTTCGAAGACGCGGAGGCGGCGGCGCTAGCAGCGGCCGGGATGGTGGATCAGTCGAATTTGCCGAAGATTGGAATGCCGAGGATGAAAGGTGCGGCGCCTTCGCATTTGGAGAGAAATGTTGGGGTGTGGGTTTTTCTAATCCTAACCGTGTGGGTTTTTTTAATCCTGTGGGTGTGGGTTTTTTCTAATCCTGTGGGTGTGGGTTTTTTCTAATCCTGTGGGTGTGGGGTTTTTCTAATCCTGTGGGTGTGGGTTTTTTCTAATCCTGTGGGTGTGGGTTTTTTCTAATCCTGTGGGTGTGGGGTTTTTCTAATCCTGTGGGTGTGGGGTTTTTCTAATCCTGTGGGTGTGGGTTTTTTCTAATCCTGTGGGTGTGGGTTTTTTCTAATCCTGTGGGTGTGGGTTTTTTCTAATCTTGAGGGTGTGGGGTTTTTCTAATCCTGTGGGTGTGGGTTTTTTCTAATCTTGAGGGTGTGGGGTTTTTCTAAACCTGAGGGTGTGGGGTTTTTCTAATCCTGTGGGTGTGGGTTTTTTCTAATCCTGTGGGTGTGGGTTTTTTCTAATCCTGTGGGTGTGGGTTTTTTCTAATCTTGAGGGTGTGGGTTTTTTCTAATCCTGTGGGTGTGGGTTTTTTCAAATCCTGTGGGTGTGGGTTTTTTCTAATCTTGAGGTGTGGGGTTTTTCTAAACCTGAGGGTGTGGAATTTTTCTGGTCCTGAGGGTGTGGAATTTTTCTGGTCCTGAGGGTGTGGAATTTTTCTGGTCCTGGGGTGAGGAATTTTTCTGGTCCTGGGGTGAGGAATTTTTCTGGTCCTGGGGGTGAGGAATTTTTCTGGTCCTGGGGGTGAGGAATTTTTCTGGTCCTGGGGGTGTGGAATTTTTCTGGTCCTGAGGGTGTGGAATTTTTCTGGTCCTGAGGGTGTGGAATTTTTCTGGTCCTGAGGGTGTGGAATTTTTCTTGTCCTTGGGGTGTGGGTTTTTTATGAGCTCTCAATCAAATGTTATTAGTATTAGTGTTTTGAGGGACAAATAGTCAAGTCCTAACACCAACCCTATATCCTCAAACTGGCCTTTGCAGTCAGGCAAAGCAGTTCAGACACGGTGGCGGCCCCAGCTGGAGGCGTGTGCTGCTATTGGTGCTGGCAATCACTGTACACAACATACCGGAAGGCCTGGCAGTCGGTGTAAGCTTCGGAGCCATTGGCGCTGTCAGCAACAACAGTAGCAGCAGCCAGGAGGACAATAAAGGTCATTTTGAAGCGGCCCGAAACCTGGCTATTGGAATTGGGATCCAGAATTTCCCGGAAGGCCTGGCAGTGTCGCTGCCGCTGCACGCGTCAGGAATGAGCCCGTTGAAAAGCTTCTGGTGGGGCCAGCTATCTGGCATGGTGGAGCCGATAGCTGGCCTGCTCGGCTGTCTGTTAGTTTCCATAGCAACGCCTCTGCTACCCTACGCATTGGCATTCGCAGCCGGAGCCATGATCTACGTTGTATTCGATGCGATTGTGCCAGAATCAACCGATTCTAAGCTGACTTCGGCTGGGTGCATTGTGGGCTTCATTGTGATGATGGTGCTGGATGTTGGGCTGTCTTGATAAAACAATCAAAATCTGAGAGACTCTATAAGAGCTTTGGACGCAGTCTGTCCCATTGAAAACGATACCGTGACAAGAATAGCTATATAGTCATTGCAAACTGCTCACTAGTGACTCTAGCGACTGGGATGAACCGTAGTTGCAGAACCATAAGAGTCGCTAAACAGTCGTTTGTGTTACCGCTTAACTAGTCTACTAACTCAAGTAGACTAAATAGAGGGGGGCCGTAGCCCAGCGGTAGCGCAGCTGCTCTGATGTGCCGCGACCCAGGCTCGATTCCAAGTGCAGCCACATTAATTTGGGGCTGAATTGGAATTTCGGCTTGGCTCGCTTGTGCAATTAACGGCCTCGAGAGCCAACCCCCCAAGGCGCAGTGTAGTGTACATGCCTAACGATAAAATAAAGTTAGGGCCGCTGTACACTCCTGTGTGAGTGTGTGCCTGCGTAACGTATCCGCGCGCTTGTATGCCTGCTCAGGGGAGTCGGCGGAATGGGCAGTAATGCCTCTCGCCGGTTGTGTGACAATGTCGCCTAAAGTGCGCCAGGGTGCACACAACCCCCCTGCCTCTAATAAAAAAAAGACTAAATAGAGTTTTGTTAATGCGAAATGCGATTTAATTCATCAAGTGACGTAGATGCAGTCCCTTAGAGTCGCAGACAATAAAACGCCTCAAATTGATTCTTAAGCGACTTTTTGTCGACTTGTACACCGTGACATCTCGTACGACATCTCGACACCCAGACGGCACCAAATGACTGCGTTTAACTCGCCTTTGCTGACAGAGACTCGTCAACTTCGATTATCTAGATCCTCATTTAGAAAATCTATATGAAAGCTATTCTCTATTGATCATCTGCTGCTCATATATTGTTTATTGCATACATTATTGGTATTGACGTTGCGCATTGCTATATAATTATTGGTTTCTGTGGTTTTGCTGCTATTTTTAAATTCGTTTTGTTAATTTCCTTTTATAGCATACGACTTTTATGGCTCCTCTGGTTCTGTCAATTTCTTTTTTTTTGGGTCCTCTGCCTTAATACTTCAGGACCCGATGCCCCCGATTCTTCAGGATCCACTGCCCCCTTCAGGAGTCTTTGGCCCCTGATTCTTCAGGACCTTTTTTGGCCCCTGATTCTTCAGGACCTTTTTTGGCCCCTGATTCTTCAGGACCTTTTTTGGCCCCTGATTCTTCAGGACCTTTTTTTGGCCCCTGATTCTTCAGGACCTTTTTTGGCCCCTGATTCTTCAGGACCTTTTTTGGCCCCTGATTCTTCAGGACCTTTTTTGGCCCCTGATTCTTCAGGACCTTTTTTGGCCCCTGATTCTTCAGGACCTTTTTTGGCCCCTGATTCTTCAGGACCTTTTTTGGCCCCTGATTCTTCAGGACCCGCTGCCCACCCATTGTTCAGGATCCGCTGCCCCCTGCTATTTATTTTATAATATCAGCATCCCTCATCAACTTGATTGTCGGCCGCGAGAATGAGTCTGTATGCTCAGTAACATTAAAGTGGAAGTGGCTCTCTAAGTTGAATTGAAGTGGTTCGGATGTGACGTCAATGTCTCGCTACGTTATTTTGGTTTTGTTAGTGATTCCATATTTTAAGTCTGATATTATTGCTTAATTTTTGTTTGTCTTAAAAATATATAAATAAACACAATGGCTACTGCTAGATCTAGTATATCTAGTGGTACGACATGAGTTGGTGCCTTTTCAATAGTAGATGAATAAAACACAAGCCATAGTAAAATTATGCGCTAATTAAATTGCTTCAATCGTTGCGAAAGTTTTTATTGGTTTTTTGTTGTTGATACGACAGACATTTGAAAGCTTTTTTAAGGGGAAGATATAAATAGTGTGTAAATACTAACAACTTCTACAAGTTTTGTGGTTGGCAGAAAGCGTTAGTTATAAAAAAAGTTCAGAGATTTTTAACGAGATTCTGTATGCAAAATTTAAAATAAAGTGCGAAGTAGTAAACGGTTTGTTAAAGTACGTCATTTGTTACGTAGTTCATGGTCATAAAAAAACTTGTGTAGGGGTTAATAACGTTGACGTTTCTACACTTTTGATGATGAAATATAAATCAATTTCTCAGATTAAATCAGCGCCCTGATTGGCGTAACCGTTCTGTCCAATATGGGAGCTCGGGTCAATTGTTTTGCCATTTACTGTGTCTGGTTGCCAGGCTGGCTTGGAGCTGCAGTGGCTTCGGCTGATCACCAACTCGGGGCGTACGATTTCAGAGAAGCCAATCTCTGGTATCGCGTTGTCTGTGTGACATTGCGAACAGCGAGTTATCATGACATTCCATTGTGAAAATGGAGTGTACAAATTAGTACAGTAATAATACATACAAATTACCATATGGTGATCGAGGGTGTACTACGATGCCTTACAGTGAGCCTTCAAAGGATGTACATGTACATTTACAATCTTAGTGGCTGTACATGTACATGTACATTTTAATCCTAAAAAGTGACTGCACTTTGTATGGCTGCACAATTGTGGAATCTTAATTAGAGTGATTCTATTGGTTGCACACACGGACTACTTAAGTAGAAGGACGCGACACGCGCAAAACGTGCAAATTTTATTGGAGGCTGAATATTCAATTTTATGTAGCTCGACTCCAGAAACTCGCCGAAGTGTAGTTTTTTCACATGATAAATTTCCAAAAAGTATACTTGCATAGATGGCCTATGCCTCCTATGGTCTACATACAAATTCTAATTTAAATTAGGTTAGGCTAGCTATGTATAAACGATACATTTCTAAACAGTACTAAGCTAGACGGAAATTATGTATTGATAAAAAATGGGACAAAAACAAAAAACACTCTAAAAACTAAAAAGATCTGCATTCTATGATAAAAGCATTTCAATGCCCTGCTAAAGCTATAGTATACGCTAAGGGAAATTCAGCCTCCAAAAAAAATTACACGAATCGTGCGTGTTGCGTCCTATATAAACGACAATTAAGTAGTCCGTGGTTGCACATTGTAGAATCGCGGATTGGCTATAGGTGTACATGTACATTGTACCATCCTGAGGTGACTGTGCACATTGTAAAATTCTGGAGTGAGTGTACAGTGTATGGTGCACGCACAGCAGGCAACTCACCTTCCTTCCAGCCGTGTCCGTAAGCAGACAGCGGGTAGGCCATTTCGCCGTGTTTTGGATAGTCCATGCCTTGAAATTCGGGGAAATTTAACGTCATGTACATAGTACATTTGCACGTATACTTTTATAGTTAACATCTCATTGTCACGTACCCCAAGCCCTTAAAGCTGCCGCTCTATAAAACTATAAAATCTCTATTCTTCCTTGACAATATAATAAACGGCTATACGGCAGAACGCGAGCTTAACGGCTCTGATTCTACATGTACATGTACTTCCTCAGACACTCGCACTCCCTCCGACCGCAAACCCTCAACGATCCCTTACCCTCAACCCCCACCCCCACCCCACTCCTTCCGACCGCAAACCCTCAACGATCCCTCACCCTCAACCCCCATCTAACCCACTCCCTCCTACCGCAAACCCTCAACTCTCTTACCCTCAACCCCACCCATCCCACTCCCTTCAATCACAAACCTCCAATTAAAATCTCTTAGCCCCAACCCCACTTTCTCAAACCGCACACTTCCACCTATGCCCTCAAGCAAAGCCATTCACCTTTAATCTCCAACTCTGGCGGCACTCGCAGCACCTTCAGCAATCGAAGGGCGCCAAAAATGATTAGCGAAGCGACGCCAGACCAGGCGGTGATTGACAGGACGCCAACCAGCTGCATGGCCAGGTCCAGGCCGCTCTGCGCGTTCCAGTAAAACAGGATGCCCCGATCGCGACGAAGGAAAGCGACACCGATGACGCCCCAGATGCCTCCGCCGTAGTGCACCGCGATGGCTTCGACCTTAGCAGTTAGTGCATATATTTTATTGAATAATGCTTTGAACTGTTGGTTCATTGGGTGGTTTCTTTCCGGTACGTTGGGTATTTTAGTTCTGGTTTCTTAGGGAGTTTAGTTCTGGTTTCTTAGGTAGTTTAGTTCTGGTTTCTTAGGTAGTTTAGTTCTGGTTTCTTAGGGAGTTTAGTTCTGGTTTCTTAGGGAGTTTAGTTCTGGTTTATTGGGTAGTTTCGTTCTGGTTTCTTAGGGAGTTTAGTTCTGGTTTATTGGGTAGTTTCGTTCTGGTTTCTTAGGTAGTTTAGTTCTGGTTTCTTATGTAGTTTAGTTCTGGTTTATTGGGTAGTTTAGTTCTGGTTTCTTAGAGAGTTTAGTTCTGGTTTATTGGGTAGTTTCGTTCTGGTTTCTTAGGGAGTTTAGTTCTGGTTTATTGGGTAGTTTCGTTCTGGTTTCTTAGGTAGTTTAGTTCTGGTTTCTTATGTAGTTTAGTTCTGGTTTATTGGGTAGTTTAGTTCTGGTTTCTTAGAGAGTTTAGTTCTGGTTTATTGGGTAGTTTCGTTCTGGTTTCTTATGTAGTTTCGTTCTGGTTTCTTATGTAGTTTAGTTCTGGTTTCTTATGTAGTTTAGTTCTGGTTTCTTATGTAGTTTAGTTCTGGTTTCTTATGTAGTTTAGTTCTGGTTTCTTATGTAGTTTAGTTCTGGTTTCTTATGTAGTTTAGTTCTGGTTTCTTATGTAGTTTAGTTCTGGTTCCTTAGGTAGTTTAGTTCTGGTTTATTGGGTAGTTTAGTTCTGGTTTATTGGGTAGTTTCGTTCTGGTTTATTGGGTATTTTAGTTCTGGTTTATTGGGTATTTTAGTTCTGGTTTATTGGGTAGTTTAGTTCTAATTTATTGGGTAGTTTATTTCTGGTTGATTAAGTTGTTTATTTCTGGTTTATGCTCAGCAAAAACAGCATAATTTCCATACCGGATCGTCGATCCGCATCGCCAGTACCAGTTTCGACCAGGCCATGTAGGATCCTGCCGCAAAAAATCCCATAACGCAGGCGCCCCAGGTGTAAAGTACATTGCAACCGGCGCAGATGGCCACCATACCGGCCAGACCGCCTGTAGTGCATTTTGTACTTTTATTGATAGAAAAAAAACGTAAACAAACTGATTTACATGCATTCCTACTCTTAGTAGCTAAACAAATTAGCACAGTTTATTTATCTTGATCGCTGTAACTACAAGTTAAGCAGATTTGGTTGTGGTTAGTTACACAGAAAGGCTGATTGCGTCACGTGACCCTCTAAGACAGCCGAGTGGTTAATTATTCATTCTTAGTTGCGTACGCCATTGACGAATTTTAATTTGATGAGCTGCAAAACTAAGGGGTGTCAATATTTGGTGTCTTTTGGTGGGCGCCCCTGTCTCTTGGTGGGCGCCCCTGTCTCTTTGGTGCGCGCCCCTGTCTTTTGATAGGCGCCCCTGTCTCTTGGTGGGCGCCCTGTCTCTAAGTGGGCGCCCCTGTCTCTTGGTGGGCGCCCCTGTCTCTTTGATGGGCGCCCCTGTCTTTTGATAGGCGCCCCTGTCTCTTGGTGCGCGCCCCTGTCTCTTGGTGAGCGCCCCTGTCTGTTGGTAGGCACCCCTTTCTTTTAGTGGGCGCCCCTGTCTCTTGGTGGGCGCCCCTGTCTCTTAGCCTGGTGGATGCCACGCCCTATAGGTGCCAAAATTCGAGCTCACGTCATTCATAGTTGTCTCTTTCATTTATAGTTTTTAGAAAGAGCGCAATTATTGCGGGTGGATGAGCGATTGGGTTTAACTCTGAGCAAGCCACAAAATTACCTGAGCTCAATTTCACCGTATTTTTAGTGTCTCGTGCGCAAAATCGATTGCGCACAAGCAAGATTTTCATTTTTAGTATATAGAACTATTTACCACTACTTTTTGACTACTAACAGTAGCTTAGAAAATTGTTTAATTTCGATTAAAACGCACCGTTAATTGTTCTTAGCAGCGACCAGTGGGGCCTGAGTATGCGAGTCAGCAGCAGGGTGGTGAAGGCTCCCGTGCTGCCGCTCAGCACGGTGTTCACCATAGCGTTGGCCACGACTGCCCCATCATTAGCCTGTTGAATGTGCAACTGGCTGCCGCCGTTGAATGCCAAGAAGCCGAAGAACAGCACGAATCCGCCTAGGGAGACGAGCGGCACCGAATGTCCGGGAATGGCTCGGGATTCGCCCGTCTCAGGGTCGAACCGGTTAATCCGCGGGCCCAGCAAGGCTGCAGCGACGAGGGCCGCCGTGCCGCCGGTGATGTGCACGACGCCGCTACCGGCGAAGTCCTACAAGGCATTTGGGTTTTTTAAACACTAAACCATGTCTTTTTAAAGTTTTAACAATACATATCGGCAGATGTTAAAATATACAGAATCGCATGCGTAAGCGAAATGGACAACAAGTCTTCTTTGTCTGTGCGAATTTTGTGTCGAACTGATGAGCTTTCCTGACACCCCATCTCCTCTGACACCCACCCCATTTCCCCTAACATCCAGCCCATCTCCCCTGACACCCACCCCATCTCCCCTGACATCCACCCCATCTCCTCTGACACCCACCCCATCTCCCCTGACACCCGCCCCATCTCCCTGACACCCACCTTATCTCCCCTGACACCCACCCCATCTCCCCTGACATCCACCCCATCTCCTCTGACACCCACCCCATCTCCCCTGACACCCGCCCCATCTCCCTGACACCCACCCCATCTCCTCTGACATCCACCCCATCTCCCCTGACATCCACCCCATCTCCCCTAACATCCACCCCATCTCCCCTGACATCCACCCCATCTCCGCTGACACCCACCCCATCTCCCCTGAAACCCCATCTTCCCCGACCGCCCATCTGATCGTAGTGATTTGAGCTAGTATGATCGTGGAAGTACTATATAAAGTTGACTTTACGCGCTTGTATTACACGTTTTTACCTTATAGTGCGACACAAGAGTCCCGTTCTGCGCCGTGAGGCCCACAGCCAGCCAACCGATCGGATTCCAGGCCCAGTGGGACACGATGGGATAAACAAAACCTGTGCATTTGGAGGTTGAACGCATTAAAAAAATAGCAGAATTCAGGCCATTTAAACTATTCACTGAAAGCCTAAATCTGTTCTGGTATCTGATGTCCCTCTGAAATCTGTTCTGGTATCTAATATCCCTCTGAAATCTGTTCTGGTATCTGAATATCCCTCTGATATCTGTTCTGGTATCTGATATCCCTCTGAAATCTGTTCTGGTATCTGAATATCCCTCTGATATCTGTTCTGGTATCTGAATATCCCTCTGATATCTGTTCTGGTATCTGATATCCTTCTGAAATCTGTTCTGGTATCTGATATATCCCTCTGATATCTGTTCTGGTATCTGATTATCCCCCTGAAATCTGTTCTGGTATCTGATATCCCTCTGAAATCTGTTCTGGTATCTGATATCCCTCTGAAATCTGTTCTGGTATCTGATATCCCTCTGAAATCTGTTCTGGTATCTAATATCCCTCTGATATCTGTTCTGGTATCTGATATCCCTCTGAAATCTGTTCTGGTATCTGATATCCCTCTGAAATCTGTTCTGGTATCTGATATCCCTCTGAAATCTGTTCTGGTATCTGATATCCCTCTGATATCTGTTCTGGTATCTGATTATCCCTCTGATATCTGTTCTGGTATCTGATTATCCCTCTGAAATCTGTTCTGGTATCTGATATCCCTCTGATATCTGTTCTGGTATCTGATTATCCCTCTGAAATCTGTTCTGGTATCTGATATCCCTCTGAAATCTGTTCTGGTATCTGATATCCCTCTGAAATCTGTTCTGGTATCTGATATCCCTCTGATATCTGTTCTGGTATCTGATTATCCCTCTGATATCTGTTCTGGTATCTGATATCCCTCTGATATCTGTTCTGGTATCTGATTATCCCTCTGATATCTGTTCTGGTATCTGATATCCCTCTGATATCTGTTCTGGTATCTGAATATCCCTCTGATATCTGTTCTGGTATCTGATATCCCTCTGAAATCTTAACCCCAACCATATTAACCCATATAAGTCAATATTAATCCCATTTGAGGTTTCAAAAATCCCTAAAAAATGACAGTAAAAGGGTTGTCATGTGATTCAGAACCATGAGGGCCAAGGCGCACAGACTGAACAGCCATTCTCCAATTATTATTTTGATTGCATGCAAATTTTCTAATTTATAATAATTGGAACGGATCGAGCGACTCCAGTCGAACTAAAGCATTTTTATGTGACCAAAATATGCGCATAGCAAATTGTTTGCAATATCTCCGCAGAGGTTTTTTCGCTCTACGAAAACAAACCCGAACAACTGTTTCCAAGGTCAGAGCAAGGACTATTTAATTTTCGGATTGTGGGGGGGGGCTCTGCTTCTATTGTGCTGGTACTTATTTTTCCTGAGTAAACAGATGAGGGCTTTATAGATTTCGCAAACACACCGATGAGATGAGCAAACTGTCGGTTTCTCTTGGGGGTGTGGTCAGCATGCGCAAAACAGAACTCAGAGCAATTGGCATTTGTGTGTCTGGCATCTGTGCGACTGTGCTCTTAAGAAAATTGGTGTCTTTCACTGAAACACTGCCAGATGAGTCTTGTGCTTTTTGCTGTTGAGTTTATCTCTGTTTGCCTTTGAGTTGAGTACATTTTCAATTTTTCAACAACCTGATTTACCTATAATCTCAAAACCTGATTCCCCACTAATCTCAGAATCTCATTCCCCCCACTTCCAGAACCTCATTTCCACTAATCTCAGAATCTCATTCCCCCCACTTCCAGAACCTCATTCCCCACTAATCTCAGAATCTCATTCCCCCCACTCCCAGAACCTCATTCCCCACTAATCTCAGAATCTCATTCCTACCACTCCCAGAACCTCATTCCCCACTAATCTCAGAATCTCATTCCCCCCACTCCCAGAACCTTATTCCCCACTAATCTCAGAATCTCATTCCCCCCACTCCCAGAACCTCATTCCCCACTAATCTCAGAATCTCATTCCCCCCACTTCCAGAACCTCATTCCCCACTAATCTCAGAATCTCATTCCCCCCACTCCCAGAACCTCATTCCCCACTAATCTCAGAATCTCATTCCCCCCACTTCCAGAACCTCATTCCCCACTAATCTCAGAATCTCATTCCCCCACTTCCAGAACCTCATTCCCCACTAATCTCAGAATCTCATTCCCCCACTTCCAGAACCTCATTCCCCACTAATCTCAGAATCTCATTCCCCCACTTCCAGAACCTCATTCCCCACTAATCTCAGAATCTCATTCCTCCCACTTCCAGAACCTCATTCCCCACTAATCTCAGAATCTCATTCCCCCCACTCCCAGAACCTCATTCCCCACTAATCTTCTCAGAATCTCATTCCCCATCACTACTCTCAGAACCTGATTCCCCAAACAATAGCAGAACCTGATTCCCCCAAATAATGGCAGAACCTGATTCCCCCACAACATTGTGCACCTTCCTCACTCACCAGTGAGGAGGAACGAGTAGACAACATAAGCGATGAAGTCGCAGCGCTCGGCCAGCGCCCCGGACACAATGGTGGCCGAAGTGGCGGCGAACACGAACTGAAAGAACCATAGAGGCAGTTTACTGTCGGACAGCTGAGCCATTGCCCAGAAGCTGTTTCCGCAAAAAGCGTTGCCAGGCTCGCCAAAGGCCAACGCCCAACCGAATATGTAATAAGCAATGCAGCCAATGAACGAGTCCAGGATATTCTTAATCAATATGTTGGTAGTGTGCTTCGATCTCACTGCTCCAGCTTCAAGGAAAGCGAAGCCGCACTGCATAAAATAGATCACTATAGCCATTGTGCATAGAAAGAATGCATCAACCGAAGCGTTGGTGGCAGCTACGGACGTTTTTAGACCGTCGAGCTCCTGAGTGATGTTCAGTAATGCTGCGAGTTCGCCAGGTGTTGCCATGATATTTTTCCAGGATTTGATCAAACGTGATTGATTGATGCCGCAAGCAAGCAGTGTGCAGTTCGTACTGCATGCGTTTATAGCTGCATGGACTTGGCCGTGTGACGACAAATTTTTCAGGGCGCTTTGCCATTGGCTGTTGCATAAATTTTAGCTTTATGCTTAGATATTCAAATGTGCATTGTATTGAGCAGTGTCAACACAGCTTTCTTTAGCTAGCTAGATAAATATTATATAAGACCCAAGTCAATGTTTGGGGTGCCTCGACTACTATTTGCTCACTTTAATTACATTTATATAATACAGCGCAAGGCATTCACTTTGTGTGAATGGGCAAAGGCTTTCTCAGAGAGTCGCCACTGCACTGCACAGAGCTGGCTGGAGTAACAGTAGAAGTATAGAGTGTACAATCTTCAAACCGGTTCAGTGCTTTGAGTAACGTGTTTTGTAACGACTTGCGCTAGCGCCCGAGCCTGGAAGCTGCCAGCATGGTTGGCATATGGATTGAGTTAAACAACAAAACAAAATTTAAATAATGATGATGGAGCCCCTAAGGCTATCGTCTATGTATGCACAGATAGCGTTTCTGTATGCTCTTCATTAAAAAATGCATGGCCACTTGAAAGATGAGTTTATACGATTTCATGCATGGTTTGAAAAACTGACCCTAAAGAGAAAGAAAAAATGCGTGCCGTTGAAAGAATGTAACGGTGTAGGTATACAGGGGCGTCGCCAACGGGGGGGACAGGGGGGGGGCATGTCCCCCCCCCCAGTAAAAGATCTGGGGGGACCTGCCAATGCTTTGTCCCCCCACCTTGTGACTCGTTATGGAAATCAATAATTTTGCTGCAGAGCGACAAAACATAGTGCCTGTGGCGCTAAAATGAGTGCCTACGGCGCTAAAATGAGTGCCTACGGCGATAAAATGAGTGCCTGCGGCGATAAAATGAGTGCCTACGGCGCTAAAATGAGTGCCTACGGCGATAAAATGAGTGCCTGCGGCGATAAAATGAGTGCCTACGGCGATAAAATGAGTGCCTACGGCGATAAAATGAGTGCCTGCGGCGATAAAATGAGTGCCTACGGCGATAAAATGAGTGCCTGCGGCGATAAAATGAGTGCCTACGGCGATAAAATGAGTGCCTGCGGCGATAAAATGAGTGCCTGCGGCGCTAAAATGAGTGCCTGCGGCGCTAAAATGAATGCCTGCGGCGCTAAAATGAGTGCCTGCGGCGCTAAAATGAGTGCCTGCGGCGTTAAAATGAGTGCCTGCGGCGTTAAAATGAGTGCCTGCGGCGTTAAAATGAGTGCCTGCGGCGTTAAAATGAGTGCCTGCGGCGTTAAAATGAGTGCCTGCGGCGCTAAAATGAGTGCCTGCGGCGCTAAAATGAGTGCCTGCGACGCTAAAATGAGTGCCTGTGGCGCTAAAATGAGTGCCTGCGGCGTTAAAATGAGTGCCTGCGGCGCTAAAATGGATGCCTGCGGCGTTAAAATGAGTGCCTGCGGCGCTAAAATGAGTGCCTGCGGCGCTAAAATGGATGCCTGCGGCGTTAAAATGAGTGCCTGCGGCGCTAAAATGAGTGTTTATTTTTTATGCTTATTGTTTGTTTTTTTTGTTTAAAAAAATGTTTATTTTTTATTCTACTTACCTTTACTACTGTGCCCAAAAATCATAAAAATGAATGGCAAAGCTTCAATCATTGGTTTTATGAATCTATTTTATCATCCCTGCTGCTACACATATTGGCTTGCTAGACAGTCAGCTAACAAATGATAAAATAGACTCATAAAACCAAAGTAGCCGAGCTGTGCCATTTTAATGGTTTTTATAGGCACAAGACACGTGCAGAAAATCCTAATTTTCTGAACGAAAAACTTTATGAAAACCTTATACAGTACACTACTGACTCGGCTGACGGGCAGGGCTGCTTGGCACGATGGTCGGTAGGTCACGGCGGCGGCTGCAGTCACGGACGATCATTCCAGACAAAACACGTAAGAAGAGAGTTTAAAATAAAGGGGGAGATCGAGAGACAGGGATCAGGTATAGGAAAGAAAGAGGGAGGATAAAATCAAGACGTGTCGGCTCGAGAGCGGGAGTGTGATGAGTCGGGGGCATGCCGGGGTCTTTTGTGCTCTAGGACCCAAAATGGGCTCTTATTTATAGCCCAGATATCACGCGTCACGCGATCACGAGAGCGTGATGCGTGATATTGAAGGCCGTGACTTGTCCTTGACCTCCGTTACCAAGCAACCCCCATGACGTCACCCCGTCGTTAGCCGCGCTGTGATTGGACGAGAAATCGGGGTGGGCGCGGCGGAGAAGAATATATGATACAATGATAGGGATTACGTAACAGTCAGGAAAGAGCTTAGAGAGATAGGGCGTCATAAAACTGTCTCACTTGGCACAAGATTTTAAACAAAAACGATCGGTGAGGTTGGTGCGCAGGGATTGAGTTGGGCGACAAGCATGAGTCATCGCGAACTTATCAAACAATGAGTGGTGCAATGATGTACGACGAGTGACACCCATGTGCCCGCTCAACTCGTGGTCATGTTAAGACCAGCAACAGCTCTTATCCATTTACTGGTTTTCGAGTACTATGATTGGAATTTTGCTTGCCGAAGTTTGCTTGCGGAACTTTGGTTGCAGGAAATTTGCTTGCAGAAATTTTGCTTGCCGAACTTTTCTTGCGGAATTTTGATGTCTGCTTCCTAGAAATTCGCAATCACAATTGCAAGATTTCAACTTACCGAATTATTTTCTTGTCTGCTTGCTTGTTTTGATTGCTTGTGAAGTTGCAGTCAGTCAATTATTACTACTACAGATGCTTTGCAAGTGGATTCTTATCAGCGTCGACGTAAACTGACTTGACACTAAGCTTTCAAACTAGGCTATATAGAGTTTCATTCTAATTAGTTAGAAATGATGTCATTGCAGGTGTACATAATGTACGTTCATTTCCAAAAAATCTATTCTGTACGTTTTGGTGCCTAAATCATTCGATATGTGCATTGTTCGAAATTGTGTCCTACAATTTTTGTTGAAACTGTATTTCCAGTAAAAAACTAAATTATTCCATTTCTGCATTAGGGCTTTTCAAATCCGCCATATCCTCATACAAAATCATAACACTATAGGCGACTTCCACGAATCTTAGAAAATAAAAATAAAAATACAAGAGCTCAAAAATAGGTTCTTAGAGGTTCCACAAGAAAACTGTGGCAAGCAAAATTTCTGCAAGCAAAGTTCGGCAAGCAAGCTCGGCAAGAAAAGTTCAACAGGCAAAATTCCGCAAGCAAAGTTCGGCAAGCAAACTCCACCAGCAAAGCTCGGCAAGCAAAGTTCGGCAAGCAAAATTCGGCAAGCAAAGTTCGGCAAGCAAAGTTCGGCAAGCAGACTTCGGCAAGCAAATTTCCGCAAGCAAAAGTCCCGCAAGCAAACTTCGGCAAGAAAACTTCTCGCAAGCAAACTTCGACAAGCAAACTTCGGCAAGCAAACTTCTCGCAAGCAAATTTCATAGACCCGATTGCTCATGTTCAAATTCTCCGAATGCCCCGTAATGGCTAGGTAATAGGTAATGGGTTGAGTTCCGGCACCGGAACCCGTTTTCTAACAGCTAGGGATCCGGCAGTGCCGTATAGAAGCGTATAAAGACTGCTAAGAACATTTCTAAGAAGTCTGGATATTAGAAGCATCTCGTCCCGAATCTTATCATATTGTCTTAAATTTTAATCTAGAACAAAATCTCAATATCAGCCCCATCTAGAAAGAAAAATATAATGTTCCATCTATATTATAATGGCACTGCCGGATCCGTAGCGGTTAGAAAATTGGTTCCGGTGCCGGAACTCTAGCCATTGCCGTCTAAAATACAACAAAATTTAAAGGACTTAAAGTTTTAATTTAAAAACAGTTTACTATACTCAAATTTTTTAGATTAAGCAAGCAGTTTAACATTGCTTTTGCACAAAATTTGAAAAAAATATTTATTTGCTGTTAGTAATTCGTTTGAAATACTCTGGAATTTTTAGTTTATTGAATCGAAACAATTTTTTCCTGGTCGCGTTAAGTGAACTAAAAACTGTTATTATTATGGTGGCTACTATTACTTCAAATAAAATAAACGACGGTAACGGCGCGGTCGACTAGATCAGCGTAAAGTAATTTCTAAAAAACTTTATAAAATATTTTTGTCACGCTAGTGCAGGTAAGTGTTATCTTTTTTGGTTTATTTAATGTGAAAATGCAATAAATTACTTTAAACAAGTCTGTCAATGTCTTAAGCTGTAGCCTGTAGGGCCTATATATTCAATGCAAAAGTTATTTGGCATTGTAGTGTATGTGCCTAGATTCTACACACATGGAGACTATGCCAAAATTTAACTCTATGCCAATTTGTATGCCAATCTGAATCTGAATCAGCCAATATGGTAATAGTTATGCCAGTGCTTATCCCCACAGTCCCATGCCGATAATTCCAATTTTATTCACACGGATCTGTGTTGATAATTTCCAGCTTATCCCCATGGCAGCTTATCGGAATAGAGAACCTTGAAATGAATCTATTCAAAACCATATATTTGTTTTCACTGTTTTACAAATCTTCTAAGTAAACTATTGAATACTGAATTTGGCAAGCAAACTTTGCTTGCCAAAATATCAAGTACTTTGTTCAAACTTTTTTGTCATTAAAAGGGTTTGGCCTTATTTTAAATATATTTGCTTATCTGTTGTTGGCTTTGCTTAGATTAGAATTAGAATGACTAGGGTAAGATCTCATCAACCGAACATGAAAGTGTCATTTTTCGACATTCTCTCATAGATAGCAAAAAAAGTTTAATGTGTAATAAAATGAAACTACTCCGAAGTTGTTTAAAACATTTTTTTCTTTCAAATGAATGTTCGCTTTACTTTATTGCACAAGTAGAAAAAAAGTTATTGATGATTTTATCTCAAAACCGAACGATGATTCTAGGGTATCTTCAAACCGAACAGGGTATCTGACGTTCGGTTTTTGTGTTTGAACACTAATAACTTTTTTATTTCTCGTTCGTTTTTTCTAAAATATATATCATTGTAAAGATTAATTCATACTCTTTCTAAAAAGTATAACTTTCGCTTAGATAAATGTAGAAAAATATTGTTTATCTGCATTTGAATAGAGTACCCCCCATTGAATAGAAAAATCGTGAATTTTTACCTTTTTGCCATTTCTTTAAACTCTTTCATGCTAAATTGATAAAAAGCCATATTTTTCTACTTATTTTAGACAGTCAAATCGGAAAAGCATTAAAGAATTTTTAAAAAACACAAGTTCTTTAAAGCAGAGCTGATACTTTGCCCATTTCGGAGTTCTTCTGAAGGACCTACTAATGTTTCAGCTTTCAACATAAGCATTTATTTTGGCATTATTACCTTGTTTTTGAAAGAAAAAAGTACCTCTAGTATACTTTTAACCTTTTTTATCATATAGTTAATATTTTTCAAAACTTAAGGAAGAAGAATAAAGTAAAAGTAAAAAATTGTAAAAAAACGATTTTTTTGCAAACAAGTTCTTGTAATTTTATATTTTATTTTTTCTCATCATACTCGTAAATTTTTACTTCAAGTAGTCGCATGCAAGATGTGAAGAAAAAATGCTGTGGATTCTTAAAATTTTCCAGAAAACCATCACCTCGTTCTCAGACTGCAATCACTGCAACAAGGTGGACCGCCGCTCATTGGCTTCATCTGTTTACCCCAGCCTTGTATACATGTAGATTTTTTGCAAAGACAAGAAAGAAAAAGCTCGCAATAAATATTCAAAATCTACTTATCTACGCTCGTATATATAAAGTAAAAATTATACATGTATACGTACATGCAGATAGCCATCTGATAATAAACAGCATGAAGTCGACAGACAGGTGGCTGATAGAGAATATATAGGCAGGCCGTTGATAAAGACATAGATGGGCGGCTGATAGAGATAGAGATAGAGCTGATAGAGATAAGAAAGCTGATAAAGAGGAGAAAGGCAGGCGACTGATAGAGACGAGACAGAAAGGCGGCTGATAGACAGGAGATAGACAGGCCGCTGATAGAGAGGAGACAGACAGGCCGCTGATAGAGAGGAGACAGACAGGCGACTGATAGAGACGAGACAGAAAGGCGGCTGATAGAGAGGAGACAGACAGGCGACTGATAGAGACGAGACAGAAAGGCGGCTGATAGAGAGGAGACAGACAGGCCGCTGATAGAGAGGAGACAGACAGGCCGCTGATAGAGAGGAGACAGACAGGCCGCTGATAGAGAGGAGACAGACAGGCCGCTGATAGAGAGGAGACAGACAGGCCGCTGATAGAGAGGAGACAGACAGGCGACTGATAGAGACGAGACAGAAAGGCGGCTGATAGAGAGGAGACAGACAGGCGACTGATAGAGACGAGACAGAAAGGCGGCTGATAGAGAGGAGATAGACAGGCCGCTGATAGAGAGGAGACAGACAGGCCGCTGATAGAGAGGAGACAGACAGGCCGCTGATAGAGAGGAGACAGACAGGCCGCTGATAGAGAGGAGATAGACAGGCCGCTGATAGAGAGGAGACAGACAGGCAGCTGATAGAGAGGAGACAGACAGGCATGGTTGATGGAGAGGAGACAGACAGGCCGCTGATAGAGAGGAGACAGACAGGCATGGTTGATGGAGAGGAGACAGACAGGCCGCTGATAGAGAGGAGACAGACAGGCATGGTTGATGGAGAGGAGATAGACAGGCAGCTGATAGAGAGGAGATAGACAGGCAGCTGATAGAGAGGAGATAGACAGGCCGCTGATAGAGAGGAGACAGACAGGCAGCTGATAGAGAGGAGATAGACAGGCAGCTGATAGAGAGGAGACAGGCAGGCGGCTGATAGAGAGGAGACGGGCGGGTGATAGAGAGGAGACGGGCGGCTGATAGAGAGGAGACGGGCGGCTGATAGAGAGGAGACGGGTGGCTGATAGAGGGGAGACGGGCGGCTGATAGAGTGGAGATAGACAGAAAGCTGATAAAGAGGAGACAGGCAGGCGGCTGATAGAGAGGAGACAAGCCGCTGATAGAGAGGAGATAGACAAGCGGCTGATAGAGAGGAGACGGGCGGCTGATAGAGAGGAGACAGGCCGCTGATAGAGAGGAGACAGACAGGCCGCTGATAGAGAGGAGACAGACAGGCCGCTGATAGAGAGGAGACAGACAGGCCGCTGATAGAGAGGAGACAGACAGGCGACTGATAGAGACGAGACAGAAAGGCGGCTGATAGAGAGGAGACAGACAGGCGACTGATAGAGACGAGACAGAAAGGCGGCTGATAGAGAGGAGATAGACAGGCCGCTGATAGAGAGGAGACAGGCAGGCCGCTGATAGAGAGGAGACAGACAGGCCGCTGATAGAGAGGAGACAGACAGGCCGCTGATAGAGAGGAGATAGACAGGCCGCTGATAGAGAGGAGACAGACAGGCAGCTGATAGAGAGGAGATAGACAGGCCGCTGATAGAGAGGAGACAGACAGGCAGCTGATAGAGAGGAGATAGACAGGCAGCTGATAGAAAGGAGATAGACAAGCGGCTGATAGAGAGGAGACGGGCGGCTGATAGAGAGGAGACGGGTGGCTGATAGAGAGGAGACGGGCGGCTGATAGAGAGGAGACGGGTGGCTGATAGAGAGGAGACGGGCGGCTGATAGAATGGAGATAGACAGAAAGCTGATAAAGAGGAGACAGGCAGGCGGCTGATAGAGAAGAGACAAGCCGCTGATAGAGAGGAGATAGACAGGCCGCTGATAGAGAGGAGACAGACAGGCAGCTGATAGAGAGGAGACAGACAGGCCGCTGATAGAGAGGAGATAGACAGGCCGCTGATAGAGAGGAGATAGACAGGCGGCTGATAGAGAGGAGACAGACAGGCCGCTGATAGAGAGGAGATAGACAAGCGGCTGATAGAGAGGAGACGGGCGGCTGATAGAGAGGAGACAGACAGGCGGCTGATAGAGAGGAGACAGACAGGCGGCTGATAGAGAGGAGATAGACAAGCGGCTGATAGAGAGGAGACGGGCGGCTGATAGAGAGGAGACAGGCCGCTGATAGAGAGGAGATAGACAGGCATGGTTGATGGAGAGGAGACAGGCAGGCCGCTGATAGAGAGGAGACAGACAGGCATGGTTGATGGAGAGGAGATAGACAGGCAGCTGATAGAGAGGAGATAGACAGGCAGCTGATAGAGAGGAGATAGACAGGCCGCTGATAGAGAGGAGACAGACAGGCAGCTAATAGAGAGGAGATAGACAGGCAGCTGATAGAGAGGAGATAGACAGGCAGCTGATAGAGAGGAGATAGACAGGCATGGTTGATGGAGAGGAGACAGACAGGCCGCTGATAGAGAGGAGACAGACAGGCATGGTTGATGGAGAGGAGATAGACAGGCAGCTGATAGAGAGGAGATAGACAGGCAGCTGATAGAGAGGAGATAGACAGGCAGCTGATAGAGAGGAGATAGACAGGCAGCTGATAGAGAGGAGACAGACAGGCAGCTGATAGAGAGGAGATAGACAGGCAGCTGATAGAGAGGAGATAGACAGGCAGCTGATAGAGAGGAGATAGACAGGCAGCTGATAGAGAGGAGACAGGCAGGCGGCTGATAGAGAGGAGACGGGCGGTGATAGAGAGGAGACGGGCGGCTGATAGAGAGGAGACGGGCGGCTGATAGAGAGGAGACGGGTGGCTGATAGAGGGGAGACGGGCGGCTGATAGAGTGGAGATAGACAGAAAGCTGATAAAGAGGAGACAGGCAGGCGGCTGATAGAGAGGAGACAAGCCGCTGATAGAGAGGAGATAGACAAGCGGCTGATAGAGAGGAGACGGGCGGCTGATAGAGAGGAGACAGAAAGCTGATAGAGAGGAGACAGACAGGCCGCTGATAGAGAGGAGATAGACAAGCGGCTGATAGAGAGGAGACGGGCGGCTGATAGAGAGGAGACGGGCGGCTGATAGAGAGGAGACGGGCGGCTGATAGAGAGGAGACAGACAGGCAGCTTATAGAGAGGAGATAGACAAGCGGCTGATAGAGAGGAGACGGGCGGCTGATAGAGAGGAGACGGGCGGCTGATAGAGAGGAGACAGGCAGCTTATAGAGAGGAGATAGACAAGCGGCTGATAGAGAGGAGACGGGCGGCTGATAGAGAGGAGACGGGCGGCTGATAGAGAGGAGACGGGCGGCTGATAGAGAGTAGACGGGCGGCTGATGGAGAGATAGAGAGGCCGTTAACGTAGACTATGAATACAAAGTCAATAATTAGAAGCAAAATTTTTAAGCGTTTCGCGAAGGCAGCAGTAATCCGGATGTCCGATCTCGAAACGATGTTGCAGATGTCAGTTGATATTGATGAGCCTTGAAAATCAAATGTCTAACGTAGCTAGGGCCAATTGATTTTTAACCTGATTCAAATATTTTAAACGCATGAATGGACGTTGGAAAGTTGATTGGTGCCGCAGGAAAGCAAACAGAAACAGCCAATCCTCATGACTGCGCAAGGAATTCGGCTAACCAATGACAGCACGAGGAAAACTGGTCATGTCTGCGTAGGCCAAATTTTCTCCTCGTCGTTCAGTTTTTGAAATCTGGATGCAAGAACTTTAGATGGGAATTATCCATCTCTCACTCTGGCCACATCTATATGTAGCGCTTTTTTATTTACAGTTGGAATCCCAAATTCTGGATCAGCCAAAGGATTTTTTATGCTTAAATCTGCTGACACTGGGACTAGAATAAGCCAGCGGATCCTTTCTCCCTATCCACTCCTTTTCCATCCGCCCCTTCCTCTGCATCCGCCCTTCCTCTGCATCTGCCCTTCCTCTGCATCCGCCCTTCCTCTGCATCTGCCCTTCCTCTGCATCCGCCCCTTCCTCTACACCCGCCCTTCCTCTGCATCTGCCCTTCCTCTGATTCCATCCCTTCCTCTGCATCTGCCCTTCCTCTGCATGCATCCCTTCCTCTGCATCCGCCCTTCCTCTGCATGCATCCCTTCCTCTGCATCCGCCCCTTCCTCTACACCCGCCCTTCCTCTGCATCCGCCCTTCCTCTGCATCCGCCCTTCCTCTGCATCCGCCCTTCCTCTGCATCCGCCCCTTCCTCTGCATCCGCCCCTTCCTCTACACCCGCCCTTCCTCTGCATCTGCCCTTCCTCTGATTCCATCCCTTCCTCTGCATCCGCCCTTCCTCTGCATGCATCCCTTCCTCTGCATCTGCCCCTTCCTCTGCATCCGCCCTTCCTCTGCATCCGCCCTTCCTCTGCATGCATCCCTTCCTCTGCATCTGCCCCTTCCTCTACACCCGCCCTTCCTCTGCATCCGCCCTTCCTCTGCATCCGCCCCTTCCTCTGCATCCGCCCTTCCTCTGCATCTGCCCCTTCCTCTACACCCGCCCTTCCTCTGCATCCGCCCTTCCTCTGCATCCGCCCTTCCTCTGCATCCGCCCCTTCCTCTGCATCCGCCCCTTCCTCTGCATCCGCCCCTTCCTCTGCATCCGCCCTTCCTCTGATTCCATCCCTTCCTCTGATTCCATCCCTTCCTCTGCATCCGCCCCTTCCTCTGCATCCGCCCTTCCTCTGATTCCATCCCTTCCTCTGATTCCATCCCTTCCTCTTCATCCATCCCTTCCTCTGCATCCGCCCCTTCCTCTGCATCCGCCCTTCCTCTGCATCCGCCCCTTCCTCTGCATCCGCCCTTCCTCTGCATCTGCCCCTTCCTCTACACCCGCCCTTCCTCTGCATCCGCCCTTCCTCTGCATCCGCCCCTTCCTCTGCATCCGCCCTTCCTCTGCATCTGCCCCTTCCTCTACACCCGCCCTTCCTCTGCATCCGCCCTTCCTCTGCATCCGCCCTTCCTCTGCATCTGCCCTTCCTCTGATTCCATCCCTTCCTCTTCATCCATCCCTTCCTCTGCATCTGCCCCTTCCTCTGCATCCGCCCTTCCTCTGCATCCGCCTCTTCCTCTCCATCTGCTTTTTTCTTTCCATCTGCTCCTTCTAAAAATAAATATCAAAATTGAGCAACAGGAGTATGAACGGGATGCTGCATGCAAAGCATGGATTTATCTCTCTCGCTTCATTGCGGTCGCTATTTAGGCCATATCATTTATTTACTTCGTGGAAAGGGCGTGAAGTTATGACATAATGCTTCTGGCGCTTCGTTAGGCCCATCATGTCTAAAATGTGCGCGAATTGGTTCCAGGCTCACCACGAAGTGCGAAAACAAACCGAATTTTCCAAAACAGTCGATAGTCAGAGATAAGGATAGGTGGATCATGCCGCCTATTGCCTCAGAAAAGGCCCAGGGTCTGGGATTCTAGACAATAGACCAATACTTGACTATTGGGTGCGAAAAATCGTGCTTAGAATTTGAGCCTAATCCTACGGACTTAAAATGTGCGAATTTAAATTCGGTTCCCAGTAAAAATGAATTAATAGACACAGCCCTTATCGCAAACCGTCTGTCACCCAATTTTTCGCACCTACGAGTAAAAAGTAACTCGAAAATCGGCTCAATTCGCACACGTTGTCTATGTTTTGGCACGGGTGTGAAGATGGAATTGCCCAAGGCAGCTTCGGCCACTCATCAATTCGTAAAAGGACTGAAAGATTTCATACTTTTTGTTTGCGTAAAAGTTTGCCTACTTTTTGTGGGGCCCTCTTAGGTAAGATTTTAGATAAGCTAAGGTCAAAGTGATTAGATTGGACCCAAAAGCACCTTTGAGTATATAAAAGCTATAGCTAGCTAGTCTCTTCATCAAACCGGCTGATTCCTTCTCTAACTGTCTCTGTGTATCCCAGCACCTGAGTCTATCATGAATTCAGAATGAGCTGAGTTTGGCCTAGCTCAGCATTTTCACTCAAACACAGAGAGGACTTGAGAGCCGCTATAATCTTCATCAAACCGGCTGATTCCTTCTCTAACTGTCTCTGTGTATCCCAGCACCTGAGTCTATCATGAATTCAGAATGAGCTGAGTTTGGCCTAGCTCAGCATTTTCACTCAAACACAGAGAGGACTTGAGAGCCGCTATAATCTTCATCAAACCGGCTGATTCCTTCTCTAACTGTCTCTGTGTATCCCAGCACCTGAGTCTATCATGAATTCAGAATGAGCTGAGTTTGGCCTAGCTCAGCATTTTCACTCAAACACAGAGAGGACTTGAGAGCCGCTATAATCTTCATCAAACCGGCTGATTCCTTCTCTAACTGTCTCTGTGTATCCCAGCACCTGAGTCTATCATGAATTCAGAATGAGCTGAGTTTGGCCTAGCTCAGCATTTTCACTCAAACACAGAGAGGACTTGAGAGCCGCTATAATCTTCATCAAACCGGCTGATTCCTTCTCTAACTGTCTCTGTGTATCCCAGCACCTGAGTCTATCATGAATTCAGAATGAGCTGAGTTTGGCCTAGCTCAGCATTTTCACTCAAACACAGAGAGGACTTGAGAGCCGCTATAATCTTCATCAAACCGGCTGATTCCTTCTCTAACTGTCTCTGTGTATCCCAGCACCTGAGTCTATCATGAATTCAGAATGAGCTGAGTTTGGCCTAGCTCAGCATTTTCACTCAAACACAGAGAGGACTTGAGAGCCGCTATAATCTTCATCAAACCGGCTGATTCCTTCTCTAACTGTCTCTGTGTATCCCAGCACCTGAGTCTATCATGAATTCAGAATGAGCTGAGTTTGGCCTAGCTCAGCATTTTCACTCAAACACAGAGAGGACTTGAGAGCCGCTATAATCTTCATCAAACCGGCTGATTCCTTCTCTAACTGTCTCTGTGTATCCCAGCACCTGAGTCTATCATGAATTCAGAATGAGCTGAGTTTGGCCTAGCTCAGCATTTTCACTCAAACACAGAGAGGACTTGAGAGCCGCTATAATCTTCATCAAACCGGCTGATTCCTTCTCTAACTGTCTCTGTGTATCCCAGCACCTGAGTCTATCATGAATTCAGAATGAGCTGAGTTTGGCCTAGCTCAGCATTTTCACTCAAACACAGAGAGGACTTGAGAGCCGCTATAATCTTCATCAAACCGGCTGATTCCTTCTCTAACTGTCTCTGTGTATCCCAGCACCTGAGTCTATCATGAATTCAGAATGAGCTGAGTTTGGCCTAGCTCAGCATTTTCACTCAAACACAGAGAGGACTTGAGAGCCGCTATAATCTTCATCAAACCGGCTGATTCCTTCTCTAACTGTCTCTGTGTATCCCAGCACCTGAGTCTATCATGAATTCAGAATGAGCTGAGTTTGGCCTAGCTCAGCATTTTCACTCAAACACAGAGAGGACTTGAGAGCCGCTATAATCTTCATCAAACCGGCTGATTCCTTCTCTAACTGTCTCTGTGTATCCCAGCACCTGAGTCTATCATGAATTCAGAATGAGCTGAGTTTGGCCTAGCTCAGCATTTTCACTCAAACACAGAGAGGACTTGAGAGCCGCTATAATCTTCATCAAACCGGCTGATTCCTTCTCTAACTGTCTCTGTGTATCCCAGCACCTGAGTCTATCATGAATTCAGAATGAGCTGAGTTTGGCCTAGCTCAGCATTTTCACTCAAACACAGAGAGGACTTGAGAGCCGCTATAATCTTCATCAAACCGGCTGATTCCTTCTCTAACTGTCTCTGTGTATCCCAGCACCTGAGTCTATCATGAATTCAGAATGAGCTGAGTTTGGCCTAGCTCAGCATTTTCACTCAAACACAGAGAGGACTTGAGAGCCGCTATAATCTTCATCAAACCGGCTGATTCCTTCTCTAACTGTCTCTGTGTATCCCAGCACCTGAGTCTATCATGAATTCAGAATGAGCTGAGTTTGGCCTAGCTCAGCATTTTCACTCAAACACAGAGGACTTGAGAGCCGCTATAATCTTCATCAAACCGGCTGATTCCTTCTCTAACTGTCTCTGTGTGTCCCAGCACCTGAGTCTATCATGAATTCAGAATGAGCTGAGTTTGGCCTAGCTCAGCATTTTCACTCAAACACAGAGAGGACTTGAGAGCCGCTATAATCTTCATCAAACCGGCTGATTCCTTCTCTAACTGTCTCTGTGTGTCCCAGCACCTGAGTCTATCATGAATTCAGAATGAGCTGAGTTTGGCCTAGCTCAGCATTTTCACTCAAACACAGAGAGGACTTGAGAGCCGCTATAATCTTCATCAAACCGGCTGATTCCTTCTCTAACTGTCTCTGTGTATCCCAGCACCTGAGTCTATCATGAATTCAGAATGAGCTGAGTTTGGCCTAGCTCAGCATTTTCACTCAAACACAGAGAGGACTTGAGAGCCGCTATAATCTTCATCAAACCGGCTGATTCCTTCTCTAACTGTCTCTGTGTATCCCAGCACCTGAGTCTATCATGAATTCAGAATGAGCTGAGTTTGGCCTAGCTCAGCATTTTCACTCAAACACAGAGAGGACTTGAGAGCCGCTATAATCTTCATCAAACCGGCTGATTCCTTCTCTAACTGTCTCTGTGTATCCCAGCACCTGAGTCTATCATGAATTCAGAATGAGCTGAGTTTGGCCTAGCTCAGCATTTTCACTCAAACACAGAGAGGACTTGAGAGCCGCTATAATCTTCATCAAACCGGCTGATTCCTTCTCTAACTGTCTCTGTGTATCCCAGCACCTGAGTCTATCATGAATTCAGAATGAGCTGAGTTTGGCCTAGCTCAGCATTTTCACTCAAACACAGAGAGGACTTGAGAGCCGCTATAATCTTCATCAAACCGGCTGATTCCTTCTCTAACTGTCTCTGTGTATCCCAGCACCTGAGTCTATCATGAATTCAGAATGAGCTGAGTTTGGCCTAGCTCAGCATTTTCACTCAAACACAGAGAGGACTTGAGAGCCGCTATAATCTTCATCAAACCGGCTGATTCCTTCTCTAACTGTCTCTGTGTATCCCAGCACCTGAGTCTATCATGAATTCAGAATGAGCTGAGTTTGGCCTAGCTCAGCATTTTCACTCAAACACAGAGGACTTGAGAGCCGCTATAATCTTCATCAAACCGGCTGATTCCTTCTCTAACTGTCTCTGTGTATGAGTCTATGAGAATTCAGAATGAGCTGAGTTTGGCCTAGCTCAGCATTTTCACTCAAACACAGAGGACTTGAGAGCCGCTATAATCTTCATCAAACCGGCTGATTCCTTCTCTAACTGTCTCTGTGTGTCCAGCACCTGAGTCTATCATGAATTCAGAATGAGCTGAGTTTGGCCTAGCTCAGCATTTTCACTCAAACACAGAGAGGACTTGAGAGCCGCTATAATCTTCATCAAACCGGCTGATTCCTTCTCTAACTGTCTCTGTGTATCCCAGCACCTGAGTCTATCATGAATTCAGAATGAGCTGAGTTTGGCCTAGCTCAGCATTTTCACTCAAACACAGAGAGGACTTGAGAGCCGCTATAATCTTCATCAAACCGGCTGATTCCTTCTCTAACTGTCTCTGTGTATCCCAGCACCTGAGTCTATCATGAATTCAGAATGAGCTGAGTTTGGCCTAGCTCAGCATTTTCACTCAAACACAGAGAGGACTTGAGAGCCGCTATAATCTTCATCAAACCGGCTGATTCCTTCTCTAACTGTCTCTGTGTATCCCAGCACCTGAGTCTATCATGAATTCAGAATGAGCTGAGTTTGGCCTAGCTCAGCATTTTCACTCAAACACAGAGAGGACTTGAGAGCCGCTATAATCTTCATCAAACCGGCTGATTCCTTCTCTAACTGTCTCTGTGTATCCCAGCACCTGAGTCTATCATGAATTCAGAATGAGCTGAGTTTGGCCTAGCTCAGCATTTTCACTCAAACACAGAGAGGACTTGAGAGCCGCTATAATCTTCATCAAACCGGCTGATTCCTTCTCTAACTGTCTCTGTGTATCCCAGCACCTGAGTCTATCATGAATTCAGAATGAGCTGAGTTTGGCCTAGCTCAGCATTTTCACTCAAACACAGAGAGGACTTGAGAGCCGCTATAATCTTCATCAAACCGGCTGATTCCTTCTCTAACTGTCTCTGTGTATCCCAGCACCTGAGTCTATCATGAATTCAGAATGAGCTGAGTTTGGCCTAGCTCAGCATTTTCACTCAAACACAGAGAGGACTTGAGAGCCGCTATAATCTTCATCAAACCGGCTGATTCCTTCTCTAACTGTCTCTGTGTATCCCAGCACCTGAGTCTATCATGAATTCAGAATGAGCTGAGTTTGGCCTAGCTCAGCATTTTCACTCAAACACAGAGAGGACTTGAGAGCCGCTATAATCTTCATCAAACCGGCTGATTCCTTCTCTAACTGTCTCTGTGTATCCCAGCACCTGAGTCTATCATGAATTCAGAATGAGCTGAGTTTGGCCTAGCTCAGCATTTTCACTCAAACACAGAGAGGACTTGAGAGCCGCTATAATCTTCATCAAACCGGCTGATTCCTTCTCTAACTGTCTCTGTGTATCCCAGCACCTGAGTCTATCATGAATTCAGAATGAGCTGAGTTTGGCCTAGCTCAGCATTTTCACTCAAACACAGAGAGGACTTGAGAGCCGCTATAATCTTCATCAAACCGGCTGATTCCTTCTCTAACTGTCTCTGTGTATCCCAGCACCTGAGTCTATCATGAATTCAGAATGAGCTGAGTTTGGCCTAGCTCAGCATTTTCACTCAAACACAGAGAGGACTTGAGAGCCGCTATAATCTTCATCAAACCGGCTGATTCCTTCTCTAACTGTCTCTGTGTATCCCAGCACCTGAGTCTATCATGAATTCAGAATGAGCTGAGTTTGGCCTAGCTCAGCATTTTCACTCAAACACAGAGAGGACTTGAGAGCCGCTATAATCTTCATCAAACCGGCTGATTCCTTCTCTAACTGTCTCTGTGTATCCCAGCACCTGAGTCTATCATGAATTCAGAATGAGCTGAGTTTGGCCTAGCTCAGCATTTTCACTCAAACACAGAGAGGACTTGAGAGCCGCTATAATCTTCATCAAACCGGCTGATTCCTTCTCTAACTGTCTCTGTGTATCCCAGCACCTGAGTCTATCATGAATTCAGAATGAGCTGAGTTTGGCCTAGCTCAGCATTTTCACTCAAACACAGAGAGGACTTGAGAGCCGCTATAATCTTCATCAAACCGGCTGATTCCTTCTCTAACTGTCTCTGTGTATCCCAGCACCTGAGTCTATCATGAATTCAGAATGAGCTGAGTTTGGCCTAGCTCAGCATTTTCACTCAAACACAGAGAGGACTTGAGAGCCGCTATAATCTTCATCAAACCGGCTGATTCCTTCTCTAACTGTCTCTGTGTATCCCAGCACCTGAGTCTATCATGAATTCAGAATGAGCTGAGTTTGGCCTAGCTCAGCATTTTCACTCAAACACAGAGAGGACTTGAGAGCCGCTATAATCTTCATCAAACCGGCTGATTCCTTCTCTAACTGTCTCTGTGTATCCCAGCACCTGAGTCTATCATGAATTCAGAATGAGCTGAGTTTGGCCTAGCTCAGCATTTTCACTCAAACACAGAGAGGACTTGAGAGCCGCTATAATCTTCATCAAACCGGCTGATTCCTTCTCTAACTGTCTCTGTGTATCCCAGCACCTGAGTCTATCATGAATTCAGAATGAGCTGAGTTTGGCCTAGCTCAGCATTTTCACTCAAACACAGAGAGGACTTGAGAGCCGCTATAATCTTCATCAAACCGGCTGATTCCTTCTCTAACTGTCTCTGTGTATCCCAGCACCTGAGTCTATCATGAATTCAGAATGAGCTGAGTTTGGCCTAGCTCAGCATTTTCACTCAAACACAGAGAGGACTTGAGAGCCGCTATAATCTTCATCAAACCGGCTGATTCCTTCTCTAACTGTCTCTGTGTATCCCAGCACCTGAGTCTATCATGAATTCAGAATGAGCTGAGTTTGGCCTAGCTCAGCATTTTCACTCAAACACAGAGAGGACTTGAGAGCCGCTATAATCTTCATCAAACCGGCTGATTCCTTCTCTAACTGTCTCTGTGTATCCCAGCACCTGAGTCTATCATGAATTCAGAATGAGCTGAGTTTGGCCTAGCTCAGCATTTTCACTCAAACACAGAGAGGACTTGAGAGCCGCTATAATCTTCATCAAACCGGCTGATTCCTTCTCTAACTGTCTCTGTGTATCCCAGCACCTGAGTCTATCATGAATTCAGAATGAGCTGAGTTTGGCCTAGCTCAGCATTTTCACTCAAACACAGAGAGGACTTGAGAGCCGCTATAATCTTCATCAAACCGGCTGATTCCTTCTCTAACTGTCTCTGTGTATCCCAGCACCTGAGTCTATCATGAATTCAGAATGAGCTGAGTTTGGCCTAGCTCAGCATTTTCACTCAAACACAGAGAGGACTTGAGAGCCGCTATAATCTTCATCAAACCGGCTGATTCCTTCTCTAACTGTCTCTGTGTATCCCAGCACCTGAGTCTATCATGAATTCAGAATGAGCTGAGTTTGGCCTAGCTCAGCATTTTCACTCAAACACAGAGAGGACTTGAGAGCCGCTATAATCTTCATCAAACCGGCTGATTCCTTCTCTAACTGTCTCTGTGTATCCCAGCACCTGAGTCTATCATGAATTCAGAATGAGCTGAGTTTGGCCTAGCTCAGCATTTTCACTCAAACACAGAGAGGACTTGAGAGCCGCTATAATCTTCATCAAACCGGCTGATTCCTTCTCTAACTGTCTCTGTGTATCCCAGCACCTGAGTCTATCATGAATTCAGAATGAGCTGAGTTTGGCCTAGCTCAGCATTTTCACTCAAACACAGAGAGGACTTGAGAGCCGCTATAATCTTCATCAAACCGGCTGATTCCTTCTCTAACTGTCTCTGTGTATCCCAGCACCTGAGTCTATCATGAATTCAGAATGAGCTGAGTTTGGCCTAGCTCAGCATTTTCACTCAAACACAGAGAGGACTTGAGAGCCGCTATAATCTTCATCAAACCGGCTGATTCCTTCTCTAACTGTCTCTGTGTATCCCAGCACCTGAGTCTATCATGAATTCAGAATGAGCTGAGTTTGGCCTAGCTCAGCATTTTCACTCAAACACAGAGAGGACTTGAGAGCCGCTATAATCTTCATCAAACCGGCTGATTCCTTCTCTAACTGTCTCTGTGTATCCCAGCACCTGAGTCTATCATGAATTCAGAATGAGCTGAGTTTGGCCTAGCTCAGCATTTTCACTCAAACACAGAGAGGACTTGAGAGCCGCTATAATCTTCATCAAACCGGCTGATTCCTTCTCTAACTGTCTCTGTGTATCCCAGCACCTGAGTCTATCATGAATTCAGAATGAGCTGAGTTTGGCCTAGCTCAGCATTTTAACTTTAAAATACAGAAACCATTTCGCTCTTTCGCTCTTTCGCGTAATTGACCAGAACAACCAATTAGGGCTAATTACGGTAGTTAGTAATTGATAGCCATAAATCTAGGATGAGTTCTCGGAGAAAATTAGGAGTTTAGGTACAAATTAGAGTTTATTAAGTTATGTAGATATGTATCTTCAATTACTAATCTTTAAACAAGGTGTTTTAGGCCTATACGAGTACTATAGGCCTACGTTTTGCTTTAGGCCCTAGTGACTGAAATTTCCGATAGGCCAAATGTATATTTTCTTTCGATATGCCCATTAATGTTGGTTCTATTTAGTGGCGGTGCAGCCTTGGCGGTGCGCAGTGGCGGCGATGCTGATTAAGGTAAATTCTGTGGATTAAGGGGGGAGGGGCGGTGGTTGGGTTTTCAAACCCCTCCCTCAGCGAATTTTTAAAATTAGAGTATACGCTATAATCTCACAAAAACGCATACAACGAGCGCTAAAAAACTAATGGTGGGTCACCCCACGGAAGGATGGTAGGGTGGTCTTAGGAGGGTGGTCACCCGGGGCAGCAGCCCTCTCTGCCCCCCAACTTGGCGCCGCCACTGGTTGTATTGATGAGGCCTAGGCCGACGTACGCGCAATGGTCCTAGTTCTGCGCAAAAATAAGGATATGGAGCCTGGCTGTGGCATGTGAATGTGAGAATTCGCGTTAGTCATCCAAGAGTAAAAATTCGCGGTCTGGTTCCTATTGGCTGGTTTGAAATCCCACAGCTCAAGTAGGCTGACTCTTACATTGGTAGGCCTAGTATTTCCTCACTACAGGCCAGCTTTAAAACTAGGCATAGGCTAGCTCTAAGAAGGCTAGGCCCTGAGTATTTATCCAAGTCTTGTTATCATTTTTTAACCAGCTTTTAAGGTAAAGTACATTAAACTTTTACAATAATATCAACCTATTTTCCATTCAATTTTCAAAAAACAGGCTTACAGGGAGTCTGTCTATCAATCTACTTGGATCAAGGGTGCCTCTCTAACTGCTTCTGTCTATCAATCTACTTGGATCAAGGGCGCCTCTCTAACTGCTTCTGTCTATCAATCTACTTGGATCAAGGGTGCCTCTCTAACTGCTTCTGTCTATCAATCTACTTGGATCAAGGGTGCCTCTCTAACTGCTTCTGTCTATCAATCTACTTGGATCAAGGGCGCCTCTCTAACTGCTTCTGTCTATCAATCTACTTGGATCAAGGGTGCCTCTCTAACTGCTTCTGTCTATCAATCTACTTGGATCAAGGGCGCCTCTCTAACTGCTTCTGTCTATCAATCTACTTGGATCAAGGGCGCCTCTCTAACTGCTTCTGTCCATCAATCTACATGTATGAAGGGCGCCTCTCTAACTGCATCTGTCCATCAATCTACATGTATGAAGGGCGCCTCTCTAACTGCTTCTGTCTATCAATCTACTTGGATCAAGGGCGCCTCTCTAACTGCTTCTGTCTATCAATCTACTTGGATCAAGGGCGCCTCTCTAACTGCTTCTGTCTATCAATCTACTTGGATCAAGGGCGCCTCTCTAACTGCTTCTGTCTATCAATCTACTTGGATCAAGGGCGCCTCTCTAACTGCTTCTGTCCATCAATCTACATGTATGAAGGGCGCCTCTCTAACTGCGAATTCTGTCCATCAATCTACTTGTATGAAGGGCGCCTCTCTAACTGCTTCTGTCTATCAATCTACTTGGATCAAGGGCGCCTCTCTAACTGCTTCTGTCTATCAATCTACTTGGATCAAGGGCGCCTCTCTAACTGCTTCTGTCTATCAATCTACATGTATGAAGGGCGCCTCTCTAACTGCTTCTGTCCATCAATCTACATGTATGAAGGGCGCCTCTCTAACTGCTTCTGTCCATCAATCTACATGTATGAAGGGCGCCTCTCTAACTGCTTCTGTCCATCAATCTACATGTATGAAAGGCGCCTCTCTAACTGCTTCTGTCCATCAATCTACATGTATGAAGGGCGCCTCTCTAACTGCTTCTGTCCATCAATCTACATGTATGAAGGGCGCCTCTCTAACTGCTTCTGTCCATCAATCTACATGTATGAAGGGCGCCTCTCTAACTGCTTCTGTCTATCAATCTACTTGGATCAAGGGCGCCTCTCTAACTGCTTCTGTCTATCAATCTACTTGGATCAAGGGCGCCTCTCTAACTGCTTCTGTCTATCAATCTACATGTATGAATGGCGCCTCTCTAACTGCTTCTGTCTATCAATCTACTTGGATCAAGGGCGCTCTCTAACTGCTTCTGTCCATCAATCTACATGTATGAAGGGCGCCTCTCTAACTGCTTCTGTCTATCAATCTACTTGGATCAAGGGCGCCTCTCTAACTGCTTCTGTCTATCAATCTACTTGGATCAAGGGCGCCTCTCTAACTGCTTCTGTCCATCAATCTACATGTATGAAGGGCGCCTCTCTAACTGCTTCTGTCTATCAATCTACATGTATGAAGGGCGCCTCTCTAACTGCGAATTCTGTCCATCAATCTACATGTATGAAGGGCGCCTCTCTAACTGCTTCTGTCTATCAATCTACATGTATGAAGGGCGCCTCTCTAACTGCTTCTGTCCATCAATCTACATGTATGAAGGGCGCCTCTCTAACTGCTTTTGTCTATCAATCTACTTGGATCAAGGGCGCCTCTCTAACTGCTTCTGTCCATCAATCTACATGTATGAAGGGCGCCTCTCTAACTGCTTCCGTCCATCAATCTACATGTATGAAGGGCGCCTCTCTAACTGCTTCTGTCCATCAATCTACTTGTATGAAGGGCGCCTCTCTAACTGCTTCTGTCCATCAATCTACATGTATGAAGGGCGCCTCTCTAACTGCGAATTCTGTCCATCAATCTACATGTATGAAGGGCGCCTCTCTAACTGCTTCTGTCTATCAATCTACATGTATGAAGGGCGCCTCTCTAACTGCTTCTGTCCATCAATCTACATGTATGAAGGGCGCCTCTCTAACTGCTTCTGTCCATCAATCTACATGTATGAAGGGCGCCTCTCTAACTGCGAATTCTGTCCATCAATCTACATGTATGAATGGCGCCTCTCTAACTGCGAATTCTGTCCATCAATCTACTTGTATGAAGGGCGCCTCTCTAACTGCTTCTGTCTATCAATCTACATGTATGAATGGCGCCTCTCTAACTGCTTCTGTCTATCAATCTACATGTATGAAGGGCGCCTCTCTAACTGCTTCTGTCTATCAATCTACATGTATGAAGGGCGCCTCTCTAACTGCTTCTGTCCATCAATCTACATGTATGAAGGGCGCCTCTCTAACTGCTTCTGTCCATCAATCTACATGTATGAATGGCGCCTCTCTAACTGCGAATTCTGTCCATCAATCTACTTGTATGAAGGGCGCCTCTCTAACTGCGAATTCTTTCCATCAATCTACATGTATGAAGGGCGCCTCTCTAACTGCTTCTGTCTATCAATCTACTTGTATGAAGGGCGCCTCTTTAACTGTTTCTGTCTATCAATCTACATGTATGAAGGGCGCCTCTCTAACTGCTTCTGTCTATCAATCTACATGTATGAAGGGCGCCTCTCTAACTGCTTCTGTCCATCAATCTACATGTATGAATGGCGCCTCTCTAACTGCGAATTCTGTCCATCAATCTACATGTATGAAGGGCGCCTCTCTAACTGCTTCTGTCTATCAATCTACATGTATGAAGGGCGCCTCTCTAACTGCTTCTGTCTATCAATCTACATGTATGAAGGGCGCCTCTCTAACTGCTTCTGTCTATCAATCTACATGTATGAAGGGCGCCTCTCTAACTGCTTCTGTCTATCAATCTACATGTATGAATGGCGCCTCTCTAACTGCTTCTGTCTATCAATCTACTTGGATCAAGGGCGCTCTCTAACTGCTTCTGTCCATCAATCTACATGTATGAAGGGCGCCTCTCTAACTGTTTCTGTCCATCAATCTACATGTATGAAGGGCGCCTCTCTAACTGCTTCTGTCCATCAATCTACATGTATGAAGGGCGCCTCTCTAACTGCTTCTGTCCATCAATCTACATGTATTAAGGGCGCCTCTCTGCATTTGTCTATTAATATATCTGGGAGTAGGCGACTCTTCACCGCCTTGTATAGTTCTCCGTCCTACCATCATATAATTTGTCAGATCTTTGAAATTTCCCCGTTCTGATAGGGCCTAGGCCTATAGCCTAGCATATATCTGTTTCTTTTCTAATAAGGGTTTTACTAAATGTATATTATTGTAGTCATATTATTAAATTTTATATTGTGCCTTTGGCTTTGCTCGTATTACTTACAGTTACAATACTCGTAATTGTACTTATTTACAATTAAATTAAATTAGACGTTTACTAGGCCTTTTACTCTTCAATTATACAGTAAAGCGGCAACCATTAGGCCTAGTAGGCCGCGCCTATCTTGGCCTGTCTTGTTGATTCGATCTTCTTTTCTATGTTGCAGAATTCTTAAAAGAAAATGTATATGGAATTATATGTCGCTTTTAGCTACTGTTAGTAGAAATAAAAGCATTTAATAGGAATATTTTGTCAAAATGGAAAAATCCTCCTATGTATTTTGCATTAAAATTGGTACATTTTTAAGCAAAAAATATTTGCAATTACGTGGCTTAAATGAGTTGTTCTTTTAAAAAAAAGATCTTATTCAATGTAAGGTAGAAGAATCAAGCGAGAAATAAGTTTTTTTGGACAATTTTTGTTCGTTCGGTTTTGAAGATTCTTCTGTTCGGTTGATGATTCTGAAATCTGAAAACCGAACCGAACATGTAATTTGGTATCATCAACCGAACACTAGAATTTTTTGCTTAACTATACATCAGATTGGTATGTGTGTTATATTACTTTGTAGAAAATTTAACACTGAATTCAAAAAGTATTTTGTTTTGAATGTAAGTTAAAAATTGTGGTCTGTAGACCAATTCTTCTGCAGACATCCCAAATCAAGAAAAAACTCTGAAACGCGTATTTCTTTAATAATTTCTATCAATAATGCTCATTTTCTCGAGTATCTATTGAGTAGATTGTCTAAACTTTATCTCATTTTGTAGATGAGAATGTTTTCTTTCAAATGATATGGCACTTTTATAGACTCTTTAAATATATTTCCAATGAGACAGTAAAAACGAAAGTCACTTGCATGTTCGGTTTTGAAGATCCCTTGTTCGGTTGATGAGATCTTACCCTAGGTCCTTCCTATTTGCTTGTTGACAAAGTGACCAAAATTTTCATTATATGAATGATATACCAAGCGCGCGCATTGAAATGTTACACTTACTGTTTTTTGTTTTTTTTTGTTTTTGGGGCCTATAAATTCTGACACAAGTGACTTTAGAAAGTCTAAAGTTTGTATACAAAATTTGATTCCATTTGATCTTAAAATGGCCAAGTATGAGGAGATTCAAAAAAAGATAGTTGAAAAGCTTCGTGCAGATGAGAAGCCAGCATCAATTGCAAGACAGCTTCAATTTCTAGAATGCGAGTCTACCAAACCAAAAAGCTCCTTAACAAGACTAGGGACACAAAAGCTTGGCATGGCAATGGGCGCTCTTGCACATCTCGCACTGCTACCACGATTCGAGCCATTAAACAACGGATTTGTCAAAATCCCAAGAGGAGCATTTGGCAACTGGCACGTAACTTTAGCATGGCTGAGTCCACAATGAGGAAACTCATCAAAGATGACCTAGGCATGCACAGTAGGGCTATTGTTGCCTGGCACGTGTGTCTGCCAACCAGAAGTGCTGTCATGCAAAGAGGGCCAGAGGTCTGCTAGACTAGGTGAAATCCCATGGTGGACTTGTGCATGTCTTCTTAGACAAGAAGCTGTTCACCATTGATGTTGTTGTCAACAAGAGAAATGATTGCTGCATCGTCTCTGGGCCAGTGTTATAGATCCCAAGCAATGTTTGAGTGATTCAACATTACAAGCACCTTGCCTCGGTGATGGTTCCGGGCGTCATAACGTCTGATGGCCAAAAGTGCCCACCAATCTTCATCAAGGCTGGTGTGAAAATTAACTCGGCAACGTACCAGGAGCTGCTGAGGACACGAGTCTTGCCCTGGTTGTTTTTAATAATTTTAATAATTTTAATTTTTAATAATTTGTTTTTGTTTATTTGTAAAAAGGTTACCAAATCATGCTTGGGTGCAACCTAGGGATTCACCTAGCCATTTCTATTGGAAATATACACATATAAGTTGCTATTGGACAGAATAATAGTCACGTGACTGCTCTCAGTCAATAGCAACTTACATGTGTGTGTGTGTGTGTGTGTGTGTGTGTGTGTGTGTGTGTGTTGCCAATAGAAAATGGCCAGGGTATTCCCAAGGTTGCGCATGTATGTACCAAATGGTATTAGTATAGTCAGGAAAGTGGCTTAGGGTATCCAGTCAATCCAGCAACAAGATAATCCAGCAATTGTCAATTTGGTGATAGGCCTAGTCAATCTGGCAACAAGGTATAGTATAAGTAACAGCTATTTAATCAACTATTTAGCATTTATAAAGATTATTAGAGCTATACTATTCTTATTTTGGCATTCTTTCAGTTTACAATTATCTCAGAGTGACCATCACCATTTAAAATAATTGTATTCTAAGACATAAAAACCAATTATGGTTTCAAAAGAAAAGAAATCAAAAGTTGGCAAACTAACTTTATTTATTTCAAAAGATGGTAAGATTGTTGTAGCTAGTATATCACATTCAGGTTGCAATCATCCAAATATTCATTTTTTAATAACCAAAGCTGGCTGCAAAACATGTGTCAAATATGACAAATTGTCACAGAAAACTGCTGCTTATTCTAGATCAAGGGCATCAAAATCCTCCCTCACCTTTGCACCCCTTACCCTTCCCTCAACTTTAGTTTATAATCATTTCCACATATGCACTCCACTAAAATGATTATAAACCAAAGCTGGCAATATTACCTCTATTATAAGTGCATGTGCTAGAGGCTAAACAAACACAGATTTTTGGTCAAGCCGAGTATTGAGTTGAGACTTGGTGCTTATGTCAAGTAGTCAAGAAATGTCAGTAATTTGCACATTTTTATGCAGTCTCTATAGTCACACTATTATAATGTCATTTTATATAAAGATTTATATGAATATATTGTATTATAAACAATTTATACATTTTTTAAATGTTTTTTATTCTTAAATTATTAAGAAATAATAAATTTGTTTATATGGGTCATTCCACAAGAGTTTTTTTGACTTTGACTTTCTAACAATTAATTCTATGAAACAAGGGCTGCAGCACTGAGTTGTCCAGATGAGTTGTGATTGCCAAATATGACATCCATATCTCCAGGAGTGTCCAGCGGTTGTCACAGCTTGTTAGCTGGCCAAATTCTTGTACAAAGATCTAAACAAAAAAGTGATAATATTTCTAGTTAGTGTTCTATTCAGTTTTTGTATAAAAATACCAAGATGTGCGCAACAATAAAACTTATACAATTGTTACAAAAGAAAAACGCCATGCTAAAATTTCATTGCCATTTTGATATTTCCTTATATTAAAAAGCATATTTACCCCATATTATCTATATATACTTTTATATATTTATATAGTTCACATGTAGCAACAAATAAATGAATATGAAGTACAATTCATATAAGGCATATTATAGACATAAGTATTTGTATTATATAATAAACAGCTTTAAGTTTAAATTAGTAGTAAAATTTAATTACAACCTTAGTTTATTTTTGTTCGTAAGAGTGTGCATATGCACCTTAGATTTTAAAATTGCACCCTAAAATTGAAATGTAGGTGCAGTGTAGGTGCAGTCTCATAACCTATTTTTTCTTTAAAGCCTCATTCGCACTGCCTTAAAATTAGAAAAAAGAGAAATTGCACTTTGAGCCTTAAAATTGCACCATGAAAGTGAGCATAGGGTGCAATTTTGCACCTTGTTTCTGGTGAAAAAGAAAACCCTGATTACAACAGTAACTTTAATTAGATTTTTTTAGTCCATAACTTGGGTGCGATTTTGCACCCTATGCTAGATTTCAGGGTGCAATTTTCAAGACCAGGATGCGCTGCACTGCTGCAGACAAAAACTGGTCTAACATAACACTACTCAACGTCCATATCACTAAATTGTAAAATCTGCATCACATCCTTGCAAAAGATTCTGGTGCACTTTTTGCATCCTGAGTCAAATTTCAGGGTGCAATTTTTAAGACCAGGATGCTATACTCACCCATTCGCACAAAAACCAAGATTAAGTTACATTAGGAATAAATTCAAATTCTAACCAATAAATTTTGCATTATAATGATATAGAAACATAATATTGTAACAATAAAACAACAAGAAAACTAGAGATTGGATAAATACCTTTATTGTGCACAAGCATAACATTTTGTGATTTCATTTTTGTTATACATGAATATAATTGTAATCATGAAAATGATTCTCATATTATATACATATATTACATTATATACAAAATATACACATTAAAACAAAATAAAGTAAAAATATGTGAATGTGCTCTTAGACTTGGATAAAGAGTTCAAACTTGCAAGATTATTTGTTCTATTTTAACTCTTGGAATATGTATATTAAGACATATTTATTTGGTTTTTAGCTTTTACAAATCATATATTATGGCATAACTATTCAAATATCAAGGCTAAAATTACAAGTATGATTACATTTAATTATATATCATAGAGTTTGTTCTATATAAGATATAAGTCATATTTGTAGTTTTATGAAAAAAAAATTACACAACTTCTTTTAAGAAAACTAGGACCATTTCCACAGTATAATAAGTCACATGAAAATCACAGTCATGGCTAAAAAATGATTAAACTAGATGCTCTGTCAAGTTATCATTACAAACTGTAAGCTTTATCTTAGGCCTGAAATGTTCCTATTGATCGTAGCTTTAAAATATAATTTATAATAGAACATACCCGACATCATTTTAGGCAGAAATTATCTGGCAACATCTTAGACTCAGCGGAGGATGGAAAGAGAACTGGCTTACTACTGGCTGCCAGGCACAATCACCTGTGAGTATTATTGGGTTTTTTATCCTCCTGTTAAAACATTCCTAAATCGCCATGCTCTCTATCCTACCGCATCGCGCATGCAGCATCTGCGTCAAAGCTCTGGTGGACGCCGGCGCCAATCTGTACTCACGTGACGAGACCGGTTGCACAGCGCTGCACTACGCCGTTTGGAATGCCAACTCCGAGATGGTGGCCTACCTGCTCACCGAGGACTCAAAGCAGAAGTCTCAGCTGGTGTCTATGGCCGCTACTAGCGAGTCTAATAATGGCGCCACTCCTCTGCACGTTGCCTGCCAGCGGAATCTGTCAGATATTGCCGCCTATCTGCTTCGGTGCAATGTGAGTGAGGCTTGGAGATGGGGAAGAGACTAGGGAGAGGATTAGGAGATGGGGAAGAGACTAGGGGGAGGATTAGGAGATGGGGAAGAGACTAGGGGGAGGATTAGGAGATGGGGAAGAGACTAGGGGGAGGATAAAGAGATGAGGAAGAGACTAGGGGGAGGATTAGGAGATGGGGAAGAGACTAGGGGGAGGATAAAGAGATGAGGAAGAGACTAGGGGGAGGATTAGGAGATGAGGAAGAGACTAGGGGGAGGATTAGGAGATGGGGAAGAGACTAGGGGGAGGATTAGAAGATGGGGAAGAGACTAGGGGGAGGATAAAGAGATGAGGAAGAGACTAGGGGGAGGATTAGGAGATGGGGAAGAGACTAGGGGGAGGATTAGGAGATAGGGAAGAGAATATGGATAGGATTAAGAGATGGGGAAGAGACTAGGGGGGAGAGGATTATGAGATTGGGAAGAGACTAGGGGGAGAGGATTAAGAGATGAAGAAGAGGCTATGGAGAAGATTAAGAGATGAAAAAGAGACTATGGAGAGGATTAGGAGATGGGAAGAGACTGTGGATATTAGAAAGGGGATTCTAAAGAGAGGTAGGGGTTAGACTTGAAAAACGAAATGGAAGATACTTAAGCCTGCAAATCCAGTTACAGCAGATTAGAGATTATCTCGATCTGCCAATTCCAGGCCAGCCCACTGGTTACCAACGCTGCCGGTCAGACCGCCTTTGACCTGGCCTGCTCGGGCGGTCACTCGGACACAGTGGCCGTTCTGCTGCCGGCCTGTCGCGGCTTCCTAACCGAAGTGGTCAGCTTCACCGATTGCTCACCTCTGGAGGAGGCCGCACGCGGCGGTCACGCCAATGTTGTACAGCAGCTACTTGAGGCCGGATTTCGCGTCAACGCTAGGAGCGGCTGCGGCGACGGCAGTGCGTCGGTAGGCGGCACGGCGCTGCACGCGGCTTGCGCTGGACTTCGGCATTCCACTGTACAGTTGCTGCTGTCGGCCGGAGCCAACCCAGCTGCCAGGGACTGCTCAGGCAGGACCGTTGTGGAACTGCTGCAGTCGTTTGGCTCCCCTGAGCACCTGCGCCTAGCCGAGGATGTCGCCTGTCGGGCCGAACTAAACAGCAGTCGTCGAGACTCGAAAGCCACCGCCACCACCGGCGCTCAGCAGCAGCCACCGCCGCGACCTCCACCGCCTCGGTCTCTACTGGTGGGCGACGACAGCGAAGAAGGTCGTTCGGCATCGCCAACACCTACTCCAAGGCCAAGATTATCCGCCCAGTTGCAGCAGCAGCAGGCAGCGCCTGTACCAAAACGACGCTCGATGCTTGGCGCTAACAGCTTGCATGGTCCAGCTGATTCAACAACTTCGGCTGCCGGTCAAATGCAGCCTTCAGCTCGGCCTCGCCAGCAGCGCGCCACTATCATGCTGTTGCCGCCGTCAAAGGCGTCAACTGGTGTTCAGCCTCCGAAGCGCCCTCCGCCGCCTCCGCATCTGCGCGGATTGACATTCAACGAAGAGCAGCAGGCGTCTGGGCAACAGCAGCAGCCTGAGGTTTGATAGTTTTCTATTTTCCGAAATGGCGCCCCTCAACAAAAAATTCGCTCTTTAAATGAAATGGGGCCTCTCAAATGAAATGGCGCCTCTCTCAAATCAAATGGCGCCTCTCTCAAATGAAATGGCGCCTCTCTCAAATGAAATGGCGCCTCTCTCAAATGAAATGGCACCTCTCTCAAATGAAATGGCGCCTCTCTCAAATGAAATGGCGCCTCTCTCAAATGAAATGGCGCCACTCTCAAATGAAATGGCGCCACTCTCAAATGAAATGGCGCCTCTCTCAAATGAAATGGCGCCACTCTCAAATGAAATGGCGCCACTCTCAAATGAAATGGCGCCTCTCTCAAATGAAATGGCGCCACTCTCAAATGAAATGGCGCCTCTCTCAAATGAAATGGCGCCACTCTCAAATGAAATGGTGCCTCTCTCGAATGAAATGGCGCCACTCTCAAATGAAATGGCGCCACTCTCAAATGAAATGGCGCCTCTCTCAAATGAAATGGCACCACTCTCAAATGAAATGGCACCTCTCTCAAATGAAATGGCGCCACTCTCAAATGAAATGGCACCTCTCTCAAATGAAATGGCGCCACTCTCAAATGAAATGGCACCTCTCTCAAATGAAATGGCGCCACTCTCAAATGAAATGGCACCTCTCTCAAATGAAATGGCGCCACTCTCAAATGAAATGGCACCACTCTCAAATGAAATGGCACCACTCTCAAATGAAATGGCGCCTCTCTCGAATGAAATGGCACCTCTCTCAAATGAAATGGCACCACTCTCGAATGAAATGGCACCTCTCTCAAATGAAATGGCACCACTCTCAAATGAAATGGCACCACTCTCGAATGAAATGGCGCCACTCTCAAATGAAATGGCGCCACTCTCAAATGAAATGGCGCCACTCTCAAATGAAATGGTGCCTCTCTCAAATGAAATGGCGCCTCTCTCGAATGAAATGGCGCCACTCTCAAATGAAATGGCGCCTCTCTCAAATGAAATGGTGCCTCTCTCGAATGAAATGGCGCCACTCTCAAATGAAATGGTGCCACTCTCAAATGAAATGGCGCCACTCTCAAATGAAATGGTGCCTCTCTCGAATGAAATGGCGCCACTCTCAAATGAAATGGCGCCTCTCTCAAATGAAATGGCGCCACTCTCAAATGAAATGGCGCCTCTCTCAAATGAAATGGCACCACTCTCAAATGAAATGGCACCTCTCTCAAATGAAATGGCGCCACTCTCAAATGAAATGGCACCACTCTCAAATGAAATGGCGCCACTCTCAAATGAAATGGCGCCTCTCTCAAATGAAATGGCGCCACTCTCAAATGAAATGGCGCCTCTCTCAAATGAAATGGCACCTCTCTCAAATAAATTGGGGCCTCTCGAATGAAATGGCGCCTGTCTCAAATTAAATGGCGCTCCTTCAAATAAAGTGGCGTCTACTCAACTGTCAAAAATTATTTTTTAATAAATTTAATACCAATATTTCTAAATTTTTTACACAGGCTGCTGGAGAATATTCTGAACCCGAGCTGTTAATATCAATTGATGCCGATGGCAGTCTTGCTCCAATTACTCCTTCGACATCAAGTGCCCGATCCTCTTCTAGAACGAATATTGACCTATTGACGATGTCCCTCGCTGGTGTGGAGAATCTTCCAGAGACTGCAGAGCCGTCCCCAGCAGCCAGGCAATCAGTTGCGTGTGGTGACCTACTAGATCTAACCAACTTCGACAATAGTACAAGGGCTCAATCCGCTGGGCAGGATTGGGAACCAATCAGAATTGACCCGATTTCGCAGCCAATCGCCGAGGAGCTGGATAGTGGAAGCTGCCAGCCAATCAGCGACGACCATTTGGGGAGTAGCTCTCGGCTAAGCGCGGAGGAGATTGCGGGCCAGGAGTCCCACATAGTCTCAGATGAGACTAAAGAAGACTCTCAGCCAATCTCAGATGAGACCAAAGAGGACTCTCAGCCAATATCAGAAGAGACCAAAGAGGACTCTCAGCCAATATCAGAAGAGAACAAAGAGGACTCTCAGCCAATCTCAGATGAGACCAAAGAGGACTCTCAGCCAATATCAGAAGAGAACAAAGAGGACTCTCAGCCAATCTCAGATGAGACCAAAGAGGACTCTCAGCCAACTTCAGATGAGACCAAAGAGGACTCTCAGCCAATCTCAGATGAGACCAAAGAGGACTCTCAGCCAATGTCAGAAGAGAACAAGCAGGACTCTCAGCCAATCTCAGATGAGACTAAAGAGGACTCTCAGCCAATCCCAGATAAGCCCAAAGAGGACTCTCAGCCAATCTCAGATGAGACTAAAGAGGACTCTCAGCCAATCCCAGATAAGCCCAAAGAGGACTCTCAGCCAATCTCAGATGAGACTAAAGAGGACTCTCAGCCAATCTCAGATGAGACTAAAGAGGACTCTCAAAACTCCAGCGGCACTCTCAATGCAGCATTAGAACCAATTTACGATGAACCAAGACGACATTCAAAGCCGCTCTCGGCCGAGCTGCAGTCTTTGTTAAGCCGAACTTCTGTCGTGTCAACTTTGACCCCGGAGCCTGAGCCGGAGGCACCCTTGCCTAGTCCGAGGGGTCAGCGCGCCTCAACAGAGATGCTACTTGACTTGTCCTCGCCTGAACAGGCGCCAACGACAACTGCTGAATCAACTTCTTCTCCTCCTCTGGAAGATTCTCCCCTGACAGACTGGAAGCCGCTGTCAATTGTTGTGCAGCCGCGTATAAGTCGGCAGAGCCGGTTTTCTGGCGCCGCTACGGCCTCTGTTGTGAGCTTGCCGCTGGTGCAGGAGACTAACAGGCTGGGCTCCCAGCCTGACTGCTGGCCCGCCCCAGTGACTGTTGGCGATTCCACTTTCTATTTGTGAGAATGCGATCGATCCTCATCAACTCGAGTACTGAATAAATAATCTTGCACTTTTTGCATCTTGCGCACACTTAGCTCACCTACTCTTGATGTTTTTGATGCTTTTGAAGGCTTAGATTAAAAAACCATGTGTTTTGCTTCCTTCGTTAGAACTGCTCATTCGGACAAACCCGTTGAAACTCGTACAGGCTAAAGAGTCATTGCAAACAACTCACTCAAGTGACTACAATTGGCACTCAAGTGGCACTACAGTACGCCGACTCTAGCAGCTCTGTGGCGACTCTAGTGACTCTAAGGCGATTAGCACTTAGCAGCTCTAGGGCGACTGTAGTGACTCTAGGGCGACTGTAGTGACTCTAGGGCGACTGTAGTGACTCTAGGGCGATTAGCACTTAGCAGCTCTAGGGCGACTGTAGTGACTCTAGGGCGATTAGCACTTAGCAGCTCTAGGGCGACTGTAGTGACTCGAGGGAGACTGTAGTGACTCTAGGGCGACTGTAGTGACTCTAGGGCGACTGTAGTGACTCTATGGCAACTCTAGTGACTCTATGGCAACTCTAGTGACTCTATGGCAACTCTAGCAACTCTATGGCGACTCTAGCAACTCTATGGCGACTCTAGCAACTCTAGGGCAACTCTAGCAACTCTGGGGCGACTAGCAACTCTGGGGCGATTCTAGTGACTCTATGGCAACTCTAGTGACTCTAGGGCAACTCTAGTGACTCTAGGGCAACTCTAGTGACTCTAAAGCAACTCTAGTGACTCTAGGGCGACTCTAGTGACTCTAGGGCAACTCTAGTGACTTTTCAACGACTCAAACGACTGTAATGCAACAGAGAAGCGACTGCTGACTCACCACTAGCGCATCACGTGAGTTGCAGTATCGGTAAAAAGAGTTACAAAAAAGTCGCCCAAGGGCCGTTGTGTTAACGCTTTAATTTCTACTAACTTTTTACGGTCACATCTCATCGTTTTAGAGTTGTCCATAGTCACTTGTTTCCTATTTTACCTGTGTTACCTGCAACGACTCTAAAGCTCTACCGTTTTTCATCGGGAAAATTGTAAAACAAAAATTTGGCTTTTAAAAGAAAAAAAATACTGTCAATATAATCTCTTATTTGCGTTGAGACATAGCTTGTCGCTTTTTAGTGTTTTTGTTTCTTGTTAATTCAAGATTTGTAGCATGCTTTTGTTGAAGTAATATTTATTCCAGGGAAACTTGTATTTCAAATGTTTGTATGGTTTTTTATTATACCACGTAACTTTTGCCAATTTTTTTCTAAACTTTAAAAAAAGTACCTAGATTTTATTGCCTTTGTAAAAAAATCATGAAAAACCTCTTGTGCCTACTCATTTTTCTCAGTAGCCTTAAAGGGTTTTTTCACTATTTTATTCTGCACTTTTTCACACTTTGATTGAACACATTAATAATCACGAAAACAGTATTGAATTCTTTGAATTGGATTCTATATACAAATGATTGCCAATATATCATATTTCCTTATTTTTTTGCCAATTCTAAATTCCACTCCGAAGTTCACAATCACATTATTAACTGTGTATATCTTTGATTTTTCATTCACAATATTTTCTTTTTTTAACTTGTCTTTTATTCCGATTTTTGCATGTTTTATTGCGAGACATATTGAGTAGATTTCTATTAGTTTTTTGTACTTTTTAAGGGTCACATTCGCTGACTAACTACTGTTAGTAGATGAAGTAATAAATCTGAATTTTGCGATATAGTTTTTTGTTGTAACTTTTAAAGCTGAATCGAACAATTTTTTTCTCAGTTTCCGTTGTTTTCCACTTGGCTTATACTACTACAAGTACTATTCTAGCTAATGATAATATTTGAAACAATTGTGAGGATTTTTAATCTGTTTTTGGAGTAAAACTTTATTTTGTTTACGATCAATATTGCAGTCTCTTTTTGCATTGGATTTCATTTAAGTACATGTCTGCCCTTTATCCCTTTCTACTCTTCCCCTTTATCCCTTTCTACTCTCCCCCTTTATCCCTTTCTACTCTTCCCCATTTATCCCTTTCTACTCTCCCCCTTTATCCCTTTCTACTCTTCCCCATTTATCCCTTTCTACTCTTCCCCATTTATCCCTTTCTACTCTTCCCCATTTATCCCTTTCTACTCTTCCCCATTTATCCCTTTCTACTCTTCCCCATTTATCCCTTTCTACTCTTCCCCATTTATCCCTTTCTACTCTTCCCCATTTATCCCTTTCTACTCTTCCCCATTTATCCCTTTCTACTCTTCCCCATTTATCCCTTTCTACTCTTCCCCATTTATCCCTTTCTACTCTTCCCCATTTATCCCTTTCTACTCTTCCCCATTTATCCCTTTCTACTCTTCCCCTTTATCACTTTCTACTCTTCCCCATTTATCCCTTTCTACTCTTCCCCTTTATCCCTTTCTACTCTTCCCCATTTATCCCTTTCTACTCTTCCCCTTTATCCCTTTCTACTCTCCCCCTTTATCCCTTTCTACTCTTCCCCATTTATCCCTTTCTACTCTCCCCCTTTATCCCTTTCTACTCTTCCCCATTTATCCCTTTCTACTCTTCCCCATTTATCCCTTTCTACTCTTCCCCATTTATCCCTTTCTACTCTTCCCCATTTATCCCTTTCTACTCTTCCCCATTTATCCCTTTCTACTCTCCCCCTTTATCCCTTTCTACTCTTCCCCATTTATCCCTTTCTACTCTTCCCCATTTATCCCTTTCTACTCTTCCCCTTTATCCCTTTCTACTCTTCCCCATTTATCCCTTTCTACTCTTCCCCTTTATCCCTTTCTACTCTTCCCCATTTATCCCTTTCTACTCTTCCCCTTTATCCCTTTCTACTCTTCCCCATTTATCCCTTTCTACTCTCCCCCTTTATCCCTTTCTACTCTTCCCCATTTATCCCTTTCTACTCTCCCCCTTTATCCCTTTCTACTCTTCCCCATTTATCCCTTTCTACTCTCCCTCTTTATCCCTTTCTAGTCTCCCCCTTTATCCCCTTTATCCCTTTCTACTCCCCATTTATCTCTTTCTACTCCCCAATTATCCCTTTCTTCTCTCCCCCATTTATCCCTCTCTACTCTTTCCCTTTATCCGCTTTATACCAGGATAAGCCAATACAGTTTCTGGTTATATAGTGTTGTTTACATCTGTTATAATTCAATTTGAACCAATATTTATGCATCATGCAAGCAATGAACCCTTCATCAATAATAGCCTGAAAAAAGCTACAATCCAAAATCCCAAAGAGCTCAATGTCGTTCATCAGTCGCTTAATAAACAAATCCTCCAATGCCAATTCGGAGTTCGGGTCGGCTCCGCCGTCTTCGACTCCGGCACCGCCTGCAGGCGTGTCCCCGGCGCCTTTCCAGCCAATGAACCAGCACCTGCAGCGCCGCTTTGCTCGCGGAGTCCAGTACAATATGAAAATTGTCATCCGTGGCGATTCCAATGTTGGTAAAAGTTGCCTGTTAGCCAGACTGCAGGGCAAAGATTTTATTGAAGGCTATGCACCGTCTGATGAGATTAAAGTCGTGTCGGTGCATTGGAATTATAAAACTACGGATGACGTTATTAAGGTTTGGCTTTTTTAAAAAGACTTCCCCATATCATTCCCAGAATTCCCCATATCATTCCCAGAATTCGCCACATCATTCCCAGAATTCCCCATATCATTCCCAGAATTCGCCACATCATTCCCAGAATTCCCCATATCATTCCCAGAATTCCCCATATCATTCCCAGAATTCGCCACATCATTCCCAGAATTCCCCATTTCATTCCCAGAATTCCCCATATCATTCCCAGAATTCCCCATATCATTCCCAGAATTTTTCATATCATTCCCAGAATTCCCCATATCATTCCCAGAATTCCCCATATAATTCCCAGAATTCCCCATATAATTCCCAGAATTCCCCATATAATTCCCTGAATTCCCAATATCATTCCCAGAATTCCCCATATCATTCCCAGAATTCCCCATATCATTCCCTGAATTCCCCATATAATTCCCAGAATTCCCTATATAATTCCCAGATATCCCAATATAATTCCCAGAATTCCCCATATCATTCCCAGAATTCCCCATATCATTCCCAGAATTCCCAATATAATTCCCAGAATTCCCCATATAATTCCCAGAATTCCCTATATAATTCCCAGATATCCCAATATAATTCCCAGAATTCCCCATATCATTCCCAGAATTCCCAATATAATTCCCAGAATTCCCAATATAATTCCCAGAATTCCCCATATAATTCCCAGAATTCCCTATATAATTCCCAGATATCCCAATATAATTCCCAGAATTCCCCATATCATTCCCAGAATTCCCAATATAATTCCCAGAATTCCCTATATAATTCCCAGAATTCCCCATATAATTCCCAGAATTCCCTATATAATTCCCAGAATTCCCCATATAATTCCCAGAATTCCCTATATAATTCCCAGAATTCCCCATATCATTCCCAGAATTCCCCATATAATTCCCAGATATCCCAATATAATTCCCAGAATTCCCCATATCATTCCCAGAATTCCCAATATAATTCCCAGAATTCCCCATATCATTCCCAGAATTCCCAATATAATTCCCAGAATTCCCTATATAATTCCCAGAATTCCCAATATAATTCCCAGAATTCCCTATATAATTCCCAGAATTCCCTATATCATTCCCAGAATTCCCAATATAATTCCCAGAATTCCCTATATAATTCCCAGAATTCCCAATATAATTCCCAGAATTCCCTATATAATTCCCAGAATTCCCTATATAATTCCCAGATATCCCAATATAATTCCCAGAATTCCCCATATCATTCCCAGAATTCCCCATATCATTCCCAGAATTCCCCATATCATTCCCAGAATTCCCCATATAATTCCCAGAATTCCCCATATAATTCCCAGAATTCCCCTGTATCACAGAACCCCCTTCAACCCCCCACCTCGCAGGTAGAAGTGTGGGACGTAGTGGACAAAAGCCGCCGACCGAAAGGCCGACCCACGGAGCCGGTGCTGGACGCCGAGTGGGTGGACGTGTACAAAGGCTGTCACGGCGTCATCCTAGTGCTGGACATGACCAAGGCTTGGACTTTGGCCTACGTTGAACGCGAACTGCCTCAGGTGCCTGCAAGTCTGCCAGTGCTGGTGCTGGCCAATCACAGGGACATGGGCGCCCACCGGAGTGTCACGGAGGCCCAGGCCCGGTCTGTCATAATGCAGAGCGGCCGGCCGCTAGAATCCACTCGCTATGCCGAATCTTCCATGCGAAACGGCTACGGATTAAAGTATATTCATCGGTTTTTAAATCTGCCATTCCTGCACCTGCAGAGGCTCAGTCTGATGGCCCAGTTGAAAACTAACGAGGAGGATATGGAGGCGGTGATTCTGGAGCTGGATTTGGAAGAGGAGAGCGAGGAGAGTAGCTATGATAGGTGAGTATTGCTCTTTCTTTACTTCTTTTCGTTAATATTCTATGTGCACTACTAATCCATCATCTATCAGTAGCATCCGAAGTGTTTTTCTTAGTTTTTATGGCTTATTAAAAAAGTTCATTACGCCAGGAATTGCCTTGAAGCGACAGATTAAAGTGTTGGATTAAGAACCGAAGTGCCAGAATTGGGGGCAGGAGTGCCAGAATTGGGGGCAGGAGTGCCAGAATTGGTCGACAGGAGTGCCAGAATTGGGGGCAGGAGTGCCAGAATTGGGGGCAGGAGTGCCAGAATTGGGGGCAGGAGTGCCAGAATTGGGGGCAGGAGTGCCAGAATTGGGGGCAGGAGTGCCAGAATTGGGGGCAGGAGTACCAGAATGGGGTCTGAATTGCCACAATGAGAACAGGAGTGCCACAATGAGAACAGGAGTGCCACAATGAGAACAGGAGTGCCACAATGAGAACAGGAGTGCCACAATGAGAACAGGAGTGCCACAATGAGAACAGGAGTGCCACAATGAGAACAGGAGTGCCACAATGAGAACAGGAGTGCCACAATGAGAACAGGGGTGCCAAATAAATCACAAAAGTTCTAACTTTTTTTTGCATGTCCTGTGAAATACTTTAGGAATAATTATTGCAGATATTACATATTTCTATATACTTAGAGTACTGTTTCATCTGCTTTCAGTCTGGCTCTGTACCGAAGCAGGTAAACAAAGATGTGCATAATTTGTTAGAAAAAACACGCGCACAAAAGTTGCTTGAGTAAATTTTTGTTACACAAGGTTTTTAACAAGCTGACACAGTTAGTTAGTCAATAATACAGCTGGTCTAACACTTCGCACCAAAATATCCAGTCTTGTACTATTATGTTACTTTAATTTCAGACATGTTTAAAGTCTTTAAAGCGTGTTTTTATACCAATATTCGTTTTCGACTACTAGTGTTTTATTGACAGTAGTGCCATTAGCGCACATGTGCTGTTTTTTAACTTGTTTTTCTAATAAAAAATCTTGATCTAATTTTGCTGCTCTTATTGTATTGTTTGATTGTTAACCCAATTTTCTCTAATATCATTGTCTATTTTTTTCCATTGCAGCTGCATTAAAGCCAAAAGATCCGATGAAGTCAGCCGAGTTTCTGAGTAGGCATTTTGTAGCATTTATTTAGATATTAATAAAAAAATATTTTTAATTCTGAGGCTTAGTTTATTTTGATTGATAAAATTATTTAAATAGTGCAACAATCACTTTTTTGTTGTTGTGTATTATACGAGTATTGATAAGCCTGTTTATTGTTTACCAAGAATTTAGTTGCAAAAATTGCGCTTTACTTATATTTAATAGACTATGCTTGCATGTTGTGATTTTTTATATTTAGCATATATTACTACTGCTGACTACTTTGTTGGTAAGTAGTGCAAAATTTCAGCAAATCTAATGCAAACCCATTTAGTAAACTTCTTTTTCGCCTAATATAGAAATTAGCTAATAGAATTAATTAGTAATTAATTAATTAATTATCATTTGTAACATTTTTAAAACCTGTTGTTGAATTAATTAGAAATGTTAGTTAGTTAGTTAGTCTGGTTTATAACAGCTTTTTAAAGTAGATTTTCGATACATATCGGCAGTTTTCATTTTTTATATTTTATCTAGGTTTGCGCTAATCTAAAGCTGAAACTAAAACGCTTTTTAAAATAAAACCGAGATTCTGCTTTTTGAAAAAGTTATTCAGAAAAAATACATGTGAAATAGAAAAAATTCTTGTCAGAAGTGGGATTCGAACCCACGCCCTCAGAAGAGGACTGCGACCTGAACGCAGCGCCTTAGACCACTCGGCCATCCTGACTTGACAGTTGGTCAACGATTTCGTTCTAGTCTGTCTATATGGCCCTAGCCAGTTGTGATTTATTAGTCATTTTTACTAACAAGACAGAGACAGAACAACTATTCGAATCGAATTAAACAGGTATCAACAGCAGCTTCGAGCTCGAGCTGAAAGTGGACAATTGGCTGCTCAGAATTCTGTTCCGCAGCAGCCGCCATCGGAGCAGCAACAACAGCAACGAACTGCTGTTGTTAAGGACGCCTCTCCGTCTCCAAGCAGCCCAGTAGTCGAAGATCAACAGCAGCAGAGACCGGCGGCGCCGCCTCCCCGCCTGATCCCCGGCAGTGAGCGGCTGCTGATGGAGCTGCAGCGAGCCCAGACTCGCCCAGAACCGGCCGGGGCTCCGGCCTCGTCAGCAGCGGCAGGTGCTGCAAGTACAGCGCCAGCTTCTACTTTAACTTCCATTGATAATTTTGTACCCCCAGTGGATGACCGCACTGACAATGATGGCAGCGGTTTGGGACGCTTAGATCGATTCCTAGATGAGGAGGAGGATGCTGCTGCTGATGCTGCGGCAGCTGGCAACGGGCTGGCTAATCAAGAAGACAGCAGCGACGATGACCAACCGTCAGGCAACCCCATGGTGGCCGCGTTTGCCGAAGACATCGACTCTGAGGACGAGTCAGCAGTTGCTGCCGCTGTCCATCTGTCTGAGCAGCCCGTCTTCGATCACCGACGTTCCCAAGTGGTCGAAACTTTCTCTAGCAACGAGTCCGAGCCTGAACAGCCACCGCCCCCGACTTCGCAGGCTGAACCCGTTGAACCTGCAGCGCCAGAGACAGCAACAACAGTAGTTGCCGAAGCAACACAAGAGACTGGCCAAGGAGATGAAGACGATTTGGAGAAATTCTTTAACGATGATTGAATTTCTATCTTTAGTTTTTCTTACTGGTTTCAGTTGTATTATAGACTGATTCAGATTGGTTCAGGCGTTTAAATTGGCGCCAAACTTATGCGTTTTTTCAATTGGCGCCAAACTTATGGGGTGTTTAAATTGGCGCCAAACTGGTCGGGTGTTTAAATTAGCGCCAAACTTTGGGGTGTTTTAATTGGCGCCAAACTTTGAGGTGTTTTAATTGGCGCCAAACTTTGGGGTGTTTTAATTGGCGCCAAACTTATGGGGTGTTTCAATTGGCGCCAAACTTATGGGGTGTTTAAATTGGCGCCAAACTTATAGGGTGTTTAAATTGGCGCCAAACTTATGGGGTGTTTAAATTGGCGCCAAACTTATGGGGTGTTTAAATTGGCGCCAAACTTATGGGGTGTTTAAATTGGCGCCAAACTTATGGGGTGTTTCAATTGGCGCCAAACTTATGGGGTGTTTAAATTGGCGCCAAACTTATAGGGTGTTTAAATTGGCGCCAAACTTATAGGGTGTTTAAATTGGCGCCAAACTTATGGGGTGTTTAAATTTGCGCCAAACTGCTGAGGCGTTTAAATTGGCGCCAAATTGTTTGGTCATTTAAATTAGTGCCAAACTTATGGGGTGTTTTAATTGGCGCCAAACTAGTTGAGCGTTGAAATTGGCGCTAGAGAGGGTAGGAAATTTTCCTCCTACAGGGGTCATGACCCCAAATATCTTTTAGAGAGGGTCTCCTGACCCATTCTAGATCAGCTTATGATACGTTTATTAATTTCTTGGCTTCCAATGCTTGTTTATTACAAAAGCAAACTGTGTTTCCAGTTTGGCATTGATTCTTCGAATAGATTGTAAATAATAGTCACTCTCGTTAGTTTCTTCTATTATGTTTTTGTCCACTATAAACATTATTCGTTTTTCCTCGTGTGACACTCATCCTGATAATTCACAATACCGATTTATTGTTTATGCTTACTGTTTCGCTTATGTTTAAAAACAATTGTGCCTTGAATTCTGTTGTTGTAACGTTTCTAGTGGCACCCAATTCCTTTCACTCTAGATAGTGGTAATTGGGATAGTGGTACTGGACATAAAAATAGGTGAGTGGTAGAGTGACAGTGTTTAGGAACGAGTGACAGGGGTAAAGTGACAGTGTTAGGAACAGAGTGACAGTGTTAGGAATAGAGTGACACTGTTTGGGATAGAGTGACACTGTTTGGGATAGAGTGACAGGTGTAGAGTGACAGTGTTAAGAATAGAGTGACAGGGGTAGAGTGACAGTGTTAGGAACAGAGTGACAGTGTTAGGAACGAGTGACAGGGGTAAAGTGACAGTGTTAGGAACAGAGTGACAGTGTTAGGAATAGAGTGACAGTGTTTGGGATAGAGTGACAGGTGTAGAGTGACAATGTTAGGAATAGAGTGACAGGGGTGGAGTGACAGTGTTTGGGATAGAGTGACATGTTTAGAGTGACAGGGAGAGTTGAAGCAATGAGACAGTTAAAGTGTGATAGTGAAAGGTATTTCACCCCAGTCATGCTCGTACAAAGAATTATAAGAAAGCGATTTATTTCTGTTCAAAATTGTTATTTTCTGAGTCAAAGGCATATTAAAATGCAAGCACAAACATATTTTCCATATGCACAATAACGTCTATTATGGTGATTTATTGATGAAGCCTAAACAATTAACAATGGAATGCAGTTTATTGAAACAAAACCATTTTATCGGTTTTTTTCATTTTTTATTTGAATCTTTTAATTTAAGTCCCTACTACAGAACCATTATAGGGAGAAGGGGATCGTTAGAAAATGGGAAGTGTCTGTACAGGACTAAATCCAAACAGTCATTCTCTCTCTCTCCCAACATTTCTTTCCCCGAGTGTGCAGCAATGTGAATATCTTGCCTGTCTGTGCGTACAGCCTTCACAACCCCCTCCTCTCCTCTCTTCCCTCACCCCCCCCCCCCCCAGTTCGGGTACAAATAAGAGAGGGATAGGACTTAGATAATTTCCATCGGCGTTTTTCTTCTTCTAAAAGAGAACAAGCAGTAAGCAGGGCAATGAAGCCTGGCAGTTTTGGTCAAGTAAATCGTCGGCTTTGTATCATTTGCACAGCACTTTTAACTGTCTGGCTGATCTGTCTAGCTTATTTAGTTAGCCTGGAGCATGGGGCGGTTCGAGCTAGGCCTACTCTTAAACACGTGCTTAAGCAGCTGATGCCTGAGTCCTGAGCCAACAACTGTCTCTGTATCTGATTGTTTCAGCAAATTGAAGCTCAACAACAATGAAGCTGTACTCTCTGCAAGTGCTGTACAAGTCTGAGACTTCGGATCAGGCCACGCCTCTGATTGTAGCTCACGATCTCAACTCGTTTGGATTCTTCGAGAAGAAGGCGTAAGTTATTTTTGGTGTCTGCGTCCTCTTCACTTCATCTCTAACACTGCATCTCATTCACTCTCCATCTCATTCACTCTCCCCATCTCATTCACTCTACATCTCATTCACTCTCCCCATCTCATTCACTCTCTCCCCATCTCATTCACTCTCTCCCCATCTCATTCACTCTCCATCTCATTCACTCTCCCCATCTCATTCACTCTCCCCATCTCATTCACTCTACATCTCATTCACTCTCCATCTCATTCACTCTCCATCTCATTCACTCTCTAACTCATTCACTCTACCTCTCATTCACTCTCTCCCCATCTCATTCACTCTCCATCTCATTCACTCTCCATCTCATTCACTCTCCATCTCATTCACTCTCTAACTCATTCACTCTACATCTCATTCACTCTCTCCCCATCTCATTCACTCTCCATCTCATTCACTCTCCATCTCATTCACTCTCCATCTCATTCACTCTCTCCCCATCTCATTCACTCTCCATCTCATTCACTCTCTCCATCTCATTCACTCTCTCCATCTCATTCACTCTCTTCATCTCACCCACTCTCTCCATATCAATCTCCGCATTTCAATCTATCAATCTCACCTATTCATCTCGCCCCCTTGGCCCATCGCAGGGTGAAGGAGTTCATGGACTTCACAGGCAAGCTGATTGTGGAACGGTCGCAGCGCTGCAATCGCAGCAAAGTTCGCGAGCAGGCCTACATCTGTCACTGCTACATCCGGGGCGATTATCTAGCCGGCATCTGCATCTCAGATGACGAATATCCCGATAGGGTCGCTCAGACCCTGCTTAACAACGTTCGTTTATTCTACCTGAATTAGTTTGTACTATGTTAATTTTAGACCCTGAAACTGCTGCAATATTTACTTTAAAAACTTGATTTCAGATTCTGGACGAATTCACCAAGGAATATCCTGCTTCCAGCTGGTCGAGCTTGCAGCCTGGGTTAGTGAACAATGGTTTCCATCTTTGTCTATTAGGAAGGACTAAAACGGCCCTTTTAAGGGCCATCCCCTCGTGATCAGTTTTGTAAGAGAGTTCTTTTTTCATCATTTTTACTATCATCTCGTTCCCCCTCACGGCTTGTACTTGGAAATCTCTAGAAACGGCCCTTTTCAGGACACCTTTTTCATAGACCTACTGTATGTGCATAATTGGTGTTTTAGCATATTTTAAAAGCTAACCTGAAGTCTAAATTTTTACTAAAGCAGGGGTCGGGAAACTTTTTTACGTCAAGCGCCAGATGAAAATTCAACTCGAGTGGAAAGGATAGGGAATGGAAAATAGGAGATGAAAAAAGAGAGGAGATGCAGGAGATGTGATGAGAGAATAGATAAGAGAGAGAAGTGGAGAGGAGCGAGGAAATGGGAGTGGACGGAGGAGTTGAAAGAGGAAATTGGAGAGGAGAGGAAATAGGAGAGGAGAGAGGAGTGGGAAGAGATGAAACGGGAGAGAAGAGGAGAGAAGATGAAAGAGGAGAGAAGATGAAAGAGGAGAGAAGATGAAAGAGGAGAGAAGAGGAGAGAAGATGAAAGAGGAGAGAAGAGGAGAGAAGATGAAAGAGGAGAGAAGAGGAGAGAAAAGGAAAGAGGGGAGAGAGGAGAAAAGAGGAGAGAGGAGAGGAGAGAGGAGAGAAGATGAAAGAGGAGAGAAGATGAAAGAGGAGAGAAGAGGAAAGAGGGGAGAGAGGAGAGAAGAGGAAAGAGGGGAAAGAGGAAAGAGGGGGGAGAGAAGACTTAGAGAGCTGAGAAGAGACAAACCATGAGCGACCGGATTGCTATTGTGAAGTTTCAAAGGCCCTGAGTGCCGAATAGAGTGGTTTCGCGGGCCGGCGTTTGTCGAAACTAAAATTCTCGTCTAAAACGGCCCTTTTAGGGACCGATTCTCCCATTGGCAATCGTGTCTCTAATCCCGCTTGTGTCGCACTCACCCGCAGGCAGGTACAGTTCAAGCAGCTGGAGTCAGATCTGGCCCGCTACCAAGATCCAAAACAAGCGGACGCTATGATGCGAATCCAAAGTGAAATCGACGAGACTAAAGGCATCCTGAGCCAGACTATGGACAGCCTGTTGCAGCGCGGCGAGAAACTGGACGATCTGGTGGCCAGATCTGACGCGCTTAGCGCCCAGAGCAAGGCCTTCTATCAGACGGCTAAGAAGACTAACCGATGCTGCACTTTGCTGTAACGCTCACCCGGTTTTCTTGACTTGCCCAGTCAGAGAGCAACTTGGCAATCTCAGATTCTCTGATTCCGATTTTCAATTGTTTCCAACGTCACACATGGGTTCACGTTTCCAACAATAAACCAGTTATTGATAAGAAAAATCTGTTTTCTTTTAAGTTGCGATAGAATAGATTACATGTTTCCTATTGAGTCTACTGATAATGAAGATTGCAGTAGGCAAGTAGCGAGTTTTGATACTATTATTTATTTTGGTAATAAAAGGACAGTTTAAAAGTGTCAAAATAACTGACACACTTGTTGCACGAATTCCTGCGGTATTGGTCTGGTTAAAATGAATCCTCTTTATGACTTTTCCATGGCTGGCTTGAAACAACATATTATCAATTGAAAATCTAGGTTAATTAAGTTAATTACACAACATATCGGCAGTGAACCCAAAGTTTTGGGTTAAATTAGGCGAACAAGCGAAGTGCGCTTTCTCACTTAGGCTAATCTGTGTTACTGCAACACGGAACATTTTTTCGATTCGATTCTGTTTATTTATGCCTGAATGAAAATTACTTATTATAATCATAATTTTACTTTATATTTGTCTTAAATGTTGTCTCAGCTCTTGGCCTATCCAATCCCTCAGCTCCATTAATTAATTTATTATCATACTAATTTAACAATCCTTGCTACTGTCGGACGTATATTGAGATTGATTCGGTAGAAAATTATTTTTCAACTTTTAAAATAAAAAAAGACACGCTCGAGATGATGCCTCTTAATTCTTTTATTTGTAGTTTACGTAATTGGTGTCAGTTTCGCCCCGAGATAAATTTAATTTGTTCCAAAAAAAGCAATAAAACTTTGTTTGTTTGTATTTTTGTTGCTTTCATGCTCCGTGTCTGCTTGTTTTGAATCGCATCAGTCTGTCAATCTGCCCCGCCACCCCCCTCGAAATTGTTTTATTGTCCTTATATTACTGGATTATGTTTACAAAAACATCACTGAAATTATAATAATGTTTCTAATAAAGGATTATTAGTTCAGGCAATTGTTTAACTAAACAGATTTCTCTTCCCTACGCAGTGAAGCGAAGCCCCCTGATTCCTATCTATTGTGCAGTCGTGGTTATTCTGTATGATATGCTCTCTGTCTTTATTATTTAGCTAGTGACAGCCGGCAGTTGTTGTAAAATTCTGTCCTCTGTCTTAGGAACAGAACAGATCGCTTTGCTGACACATTATTATATACATAAATGAAAATTAAAGTTGAATCGAGACCAATGTTTCGATAAAATATTAATTATTATAAGCCTGTTGTGTCGGCAAACTTGTGTTCAATGCTTTAATTATTTCTTAGACTTACAAACTTAGTTTGATATGCATGTTCATATTTTAATTACAATAAATTTCAACTGAATCGGCCACTCACACCCAAGGATATCATTACATTGTACATGTTTCGCGTCTGGGGTTAGGGAAACCATAGGGAGAAAAAAATGCTAGTTGAACCTACATACTCGTAGAACAGCTGCATACCAAAATACTCGTGGCAGTGTCATAAGGTCTTGATAAATGATAAGGTAAATAAATATACACTATCAACTTATAAGGTCTACATGTAGATAGCAAAGTACATTGCCAGATAAGGTCTTAGATAAGCAAAGGTAATTAACTACCATATCTGACGGTGTAACAAACTAGTTTTAGTAGTCCCTGATAAGGTCTTAGATAAGCAAAGTACACTACCAGATAATTGGTCTAGAAGCAAAGTACACAGCCAGATAATTCATGGTCTAGATAGCAAAGTACGAGGGCTATCCCAAAAGTAAGTCCCAAAAGACAAACTAGTGACCCAACAATCAACAAAACTTTGCAACTGCAAAATGAACTCATAGTTACTCTACAAATTTGCCGCCGAGGTCAACGCACTTCTGCCAGCGGCGCACCCATGCCTCAAAGGCAGGGCTGCAACCGCCCGATGGCCAGATGCCGGAGAGCTGATGAAGCACTGTTATTAATCTGTTCCACCGAGGCAAAGCGTTGACCACGAAGACTCCTTCATCCTTGGGAAAACGTAGAAGTCCGCCGGAGCCAAGCCAGGCGAATAGCGCGGCTGAGGCAGAACTTCCCAGTCCCAGGACTCAGGAGCTCTTCCACTCTTCTGGCGCGGTGCACAGGCGCGTTGTCGTGATGAAAAATGACGCCTCTCTCCAGCAAGCCAGGTGATCCAGGTCGCTTCTTTCTGATCGCCGGTCGCAGTTTCTCCTGCAGAATCCATTTGTAATATTCGGCGTTCACCTTGGTACCGACTGGCACAGGCCAGTCCACCAGAATGCCATGGACGTCGAAGAAGATAATGTGCATCACCTTCGTTGAACTCTGCTTGCGCTGCACCTTCTCCGGGCTTGCTGATCCCCTTGGAAGCCACTGTGCTGACTGGCGCTTCAGCTCAAGATCCCATTCGTAGACCCAAGTCTCATCTCCTGTCACAATCCTGCTGAGGAAGTCGTTGCCTTCTCGATGAAATCGACGAAGGTGCCCTCTGGACAGCCTCACCCGCTCCTCCATCTGCTCTTAATCTTCCATGCATAGCCTCCCTCCCTGGACCTCACGAATCCACTTGCGCACTGTCTGAATTGATGGAGTTCCTCTCTCAAAAGGTCTATTTGATTTAAGTGATGCTCTGCAGCTTGTGAGCATGACAGCACTCTGAAACTTGTCATTCTTCTTTACCATAGACTATAGGTTAGTAAATGGCTAGTGTCTCCTGTCCAAGATGCTATTAATAAATTTTATACAATAGTGAAACTTACTTTTGGGATAGCCCTCGTACACTGCCAGATAATTCATGGTCTAGATAGCAAAGTACACTGTCAGATAATTGGTCTAGATAGCAAAGTACACTGTCAGATAATTGGTCTAGATAGCAAAGTACACTGCCAGATAATTGGTCTAGATAGCAAAGTATCCACTCTCCCAGATAATTGGTCTAGATAGTAAAGTATCCACTCTCCCAGATAATTGGTCTAGATAGTAAAGTATCCACTCTCCCAGATAATTGGTCTAGATAGCAAAGTAAAACTCCCAAAAAGGACAACAAAGCAGTAATCCGGTCGAAAAAGGTCGATAATACTACTAGTATAGTAGTTTAGTTTGGTAATTATTTTTGTCGCTTCAATGATACACTAGCTGTACCGAATGGCCCATTGTGGATGTTTTAGTTATGAATGCGTTTTGAATGATAAACTTGTGATCGTACAGCCTCGGACAAGCCACGTACATGTACATGTATTTTGCTAAATTCTCAACTTTCAAAGGCATTTTGAAATGCTTTTTGCAAGCGAAAACTGGCGGGGCTATCGGTGCAGCTATGCGCACGTGCCAGCCATCATTGAATACCCCGGGAGGTCCCCGCGCGGTCATCCGGCCTTCCCGCTTTCTCCGTTGTGTTATGATAAATTGCTGCTTGTCGTCATCGCCTGAGGGACCAGATTCTGTCTCACGGTATGCGGGTCCGCATGACCCCATGATTAAGTGATGCTTCCCCCCATCATTCACCGCGAGGTGTCCGCTCGAGCAGCGCTGATCGGCACAGGTAGGTGACGCCATTCTGACAAGTTCGCCTTGTTGAGCTGGTTGGTTTTTAACACTTTTGAATCCTGTCTGTCTGTATGTGTCTGTAATTGTCCATTTTGTCTGTAGTTGTCTGTACATGTATGTGTCTGTGTTTCCTGGTTGTCTTTTTAGTTGTCTGTTTGTCTGTAATCGTCTGTATATTGTCTGAAATTTCCTGTTTAAATGTCTGTAATTGGCTGTATGCATCTGTACTTGTTTGCTTGTTTATTAGGCCTTTTTGTCTGTATATATAGTTGTCTATATGTGTCTGTAATAGCCTGTTTGTCTGTCATTTTCTGTATGTGCCTGTATTTGTCTGTTTGTCTGTAATTTTCTGTATGTGTCTGTAATAGCCTGTTTGTCTGTCATTTTCTGTATGTGCCTGTATTTGTCTGTTTGTCTGTAATTTTCTGTATGTGTCTGTAATAGCCTGTTTGTCTGTAATTTTCTGTATGTGCCTGTATTTGTCTGTTTGTCTGTAATTTTCTGTATGTTCCTGTAATTGCCTGTTTGTCTGTAATTTTCTGTATGTGGCTGTATTTGCCTGTTTGTCTGTAATTTTCTGTATGTGGCTGTAATTGCCTGTTTGTCTGTCATTTTCTGTATGTTCCTGTAATTGCCTGTTTGTCTGTAATTTTCTGTATGTTCCTGTAATTGCCTGTTTGTCTGTAATTTTCTGTATGTTCCTGTAATTGCCTGTTTGTCTGTAATTTTCTGTATGTTCCTGTAATTGCCTGTTTGTCTGTCATTTTCTGTATGTGCCTGTAATTGCCTGTTTGTCTGTCATTTTCTGTATGTGCCTGTAATTGCCTGTTTGTCTGTCATTTTCTGTATGTGTCTGTAATTGCCTGTAGACATCTGTAATTGCCTGTTTGTCTGTCATTTTCTGTATGTTCCTGTAATTGCCTGTTTGTCTGTCATTTTCTGTATGTGCCTGTAATTGCCTGTTTGTCTGTCATTTTCTGTATGTGTCTGTAATTGCCTGTAGACATCTGTAATTGCCTGTTTGAAAATTTCTCGTCATCTGCAGTCTTGCTCATTTCAGTTATAAAAGCTATAAAAAGTGGAAAGGCAGAAGGAAGACTTGATGGAGATTATTTACAAAGAATGAAGGCAAGCCACCTGCCTCGTTATAAAAAGGCCAAACAGTGTTAAAGACAATTTAATTAATTTTATCCACCGACTCGACCCCAGATTAAGTCGCTGATGTTTAAGAAGCTGAGACACCTGTTTTCTGTTTGGGATGTTGTACGAGTAAATATGATTTGATGTTTTTTTCATTACTACGGCTTTGAGAGTGAAATTGAGGATAAAATAATTGGGATATAAAAGCACTTATGCAATCTATACAAATATAAGAGATTAGAAAAGTTATTTTTGTGACTCAGGTTGATAGAGACACCGGAGAGAGATAGGGTGAGACAGACAGAGAAAGAGAGTGAGACAGTGAGAGATAGAGGGTGAGACAGACAGAGAAAGAGAGTGAGACAGTGAGAGATAGAGGGTGAGACAGTGAGAGATAGAGGGTAGGACAGGGAGAGATAGAGGGTGAGACAGTGAGAGATAGAGGGTAGGACAGGGAGAGATAGAGGGTGAGACAGTGAGAGATAGAGGGTAGGACAGGGAGAGATAGAGGGTGAGACAGGGAGAGAGAGAGAGGGTGAGACAAGGAGAGAGAGAGAGGGTGAGACAGGCAAAGAGAGGGTGAGACAGGCAGAGAGAGGGTGAGACAGGCAAAGAGAGGGTGAGACAGGCAAACAGAGGGTGAGACAGGCAAAGAGAGGGTGAGACAGGCAAAGAGAGGGTGAGACAGGCAAAGAGAGGGTGAGACAGGCAGAGAGAGGGTGAGACAGGCAAAGAGAGGGTGAGACAGGCAAAGAGAGGGTGAGACAGGCAGAGAGAGGGTGAGACAGGCAAAGAGAGGGTGAGACAGGCAAAGAGAGGGTGAGACAGGCAAAGAGAGGGTGAGACAGGCAAACAGAGGGTGAGACAGGCAGAGAGAGGGTGAGACAGGCAAAGAGAGGGTGAGACAGGCAAACAGAGGGTGAGACAGGCAAACAGAGGGTGAGACAGGCAAAGAGAGGGTGAGACAGGCAGAGAGAGGGTGAGACAGGCAAACAGAGGGTGAGACAGGCAAACAGAGGGTGAGACAGGCAGAGAGAGGGTGAGACAGGCAAACAGAGGGTGAGACAGGCAAACAGAGGGTGAGACAGGCAAAGAGAGGGTGAGACAGGCAAACAGAGGGTGAGACAGGCAGAGAGAGGGTGAGACAGGCAAAGAGAGGGTGAGACAGGCAAACAGAGGGTGAGACAGGCAAACAGAGGGTGAGACAGGCAAAAGAGGGTGAGACAGGCAAACAGAGGGTGAGACAGGCAAACAGAGGGTGAGACAGGCAGAGAGAGGGTGAGACAGGCAGAGAGAGGGTGAGACAGGCAAACAGAGGGTGAGACAGGCAGAGAGAGGGTGAGACAGGCAAACAGAGGGTGAGACAGGCAGTGAGAGATAGAGGGTGAGACAGTGAGAGATAGAGGGTAGGACAGGGAGAGATAGAGGGTGAGACAGTGAGAGATAGAGGGTAGGACAGGGAGAGATAGAGGGTGAGACAGTGAGAGATAGAGGGTAGGACAGGGAGAGATAGAGGGTGAGACAGGGAGAGAGAGAGAGGGTGAGACAAGGAGAGAGAGAGAGGGTGAGACAGGCAAAGAGAGGGTGAGACAGGCAGAGAGAGGGTGAGACAGGCAAAGAGAGGGTGAGACAGGCAAACAGAGGGTGAGACAGGCAAAGAGAGGGTGAGACAGGCAAAGAGAGGGTGAGACAGGCAAACAGAGGGTGAGACAGGCAAAGAGAGGGTGAGACAGGCAAAGAGAGGGTGAGACAGGCAAAGAGAGGGTGAGACAGGCAGAGAGAGGGTGAGACAGGCAAAGAGAGGGTGAGACAGGCAAAGAGAGGGTGAGACAGGCAAACAGAGGGTGAGACAGGCAAACAGAGGGTGAGACAGGCAGAGAGAGGGTGAGACAGGCAAAGAGAGGGTGAGACAGGCAAACAGAGGGTGAGACAGGCAAACAGAGGGTGAGACAGGCAAAGAGAGGGTGAGACAGGCAGAGAGAGGGTGAGACAGGCAAACAGAGGGTGAGACAGGCAAACAGAGGGTGAGACAGGCAGAGAGAGGGTGAGACAGGCAAACAGAGGGTGAGACAGGCAAAGAGAGGGTGAGACAGGCAAACAGAGGGTGAGACAGGCAAACAGAGGGTGAGACAGGCAGAGAGAGGGTGAGACAGGCAAAGAGAGGGTGAGACAGGCAAACAGAGGGTGAGACAGGCAAACAGAGGGTGAGACAGGCAGAGAGAGGATAACACACAGAGAGAGAGGGTGAGACAGGGAGAAAGAGGGTGAGACAGGGAGAAAGAGGGTGAGACAGGGAGAAAGAGGGTGAGACAGGGAGAAAGAGGGTGAGACAGGGAGAAAGAGGGTGAGACAGGCAAAGAGAGGGTGAGACAGGCAAACAGAGGGTGAGACAGGCAGAGAGAGGGTGAGACAGGCAGAGAGAGGGTGAGACAGGCAAACAGAAGGTGAGACAGGCAGAGAGAGGGTGAGACAGGCAAACAGAGGGTGAGACAGGCAGAGAGAGGGTGAGACAGGCAGAGAGAGAGAGAGGATAAGACAGCAGAAGAATCAAAGCCGCCTCCAATCAAAAAGCAATAAGTTGCGAATCCTGACTGCCCCCCAGATGCAACAGTGAGTAAGCTTGAACTGACCTAAGCACATGTTTTATTACCAGCAAGTATAAGAGATGATTGCCCCATTTCGAGCTACTCGAAGCAATAAATAAATCGTGAGAACTGGCCATGGCTATCGGCGAAATTAAGAAGCAGTTTCATGATACTTTTTGTCAGAATATCTGCTATCAATGCTTACTGGAGACTACTTGCTTCATATGCCCCTTTTATGCTAGTGCCTGCATAAATGCCTCATCAAAACTTCTCGCGGAACCCGTGATTCAGTCTGCCTCCATATTTTATGACTGCATTAAACTTTTATGAATGAACTTCCCTGCAAGCTGAAGATGGTCTCAGACTTTTCTTTTTAGCACCTTTCTGATTCACTTCTAACGGTTTGTCTCCTTCTGGCGCCCCCATCAGTGTCTTTGTGGCGCCCCTGTCAGTGTCTTTGTGGCGCCCCTGTCAGTGTCTTTGTGGCGCCCCCTGTCAGTGTCTTTGTGGCGCCCCTGTCAGTTTCTTTGTGGCGCCCCTGTCTGGGTCTTTGTGGCGCCCCTGTCAGTGTCTTTGTGGCGCCCCTGTCAGTGTCTTTGTGGCGCCCCTGTCAGTGTCTTTGTGGCGCCCCCTGTCAGTGTCTTTCTGGCGCCCCCTGTCAGTGTCTTTCTGGCGCCCCCTGTCAGTGTCTTTCTGGCGCCCCTGTCAGTGTCTTTCTGGCGCCCCCTGTCAGTGTCTTTCTGGCGCCTCCTTGGCACCATGCTTCAGAGCCTTCAACTTCAAAAAAATTTCACCAAAGACGCAACTCTCCAAGGCAGAACACCCCCGCTCTCCCGATAACAGTCTCCCCACTCGAAAACAAAGTCGGCTCAGCGTCATCTGCAATTATCTCTGCTGGAGGGAAACTGATCCCAACCCTTATCTCCCCGTCTCCGCGAGGTCCGCGAGGTCGGGTTTGAGAGGTAAATGACATCTTTGTCGCCGGTGACTCTCATGCGGGCATGTGGCTAAAGACTCGTATTAATAACCGCTCAGAAATCAATCAGTCATTCTTTCACAATTTCGATTCGACCGCCTAACAAATTGGATGCCGCTTGAGTTCTTCCATTCTTTGTCTCTCGGGGCAGTTGAGTTGAGAATTTTCTGCTGCACTGAACTTGACAGAATGGGAATGCAATGCATTGGCATTGGTGTTGGCAAGTAGATATTTGTAAGCTTGAAACCCTGCGGGTCATTAAGGCAAGCATTGTGCTTGGGCTGACCCGTTGACACATGTAATTACCTTGTCATGAAAGTCATTCACATTGTTATCTCTGGTGTCCAGGGATATCTGAAAATATTCTGCAACTTTAATATGGCCCAGGTTTTTATCGGAGTCAAGTTTTCATGAAGAACGGTTGCAAAACGTTTGGCTCCCTTCATCCCTGTCTCCCTTCATCCCTGTCTCCCTTCATCTGTCTCCCTTCATCCCTGTCTCCCTTCATCCCTGTCTCCCTTCATCCCTGTCTCCCTTCATCTGTCTCCCTTCATCCCTGTCTCCCTTCATCCCTGTCTCCCTTCATCCCTGTCTCCCTTCATCCCTGTCTCCCTTCATCCCTGTCTCCCTTCATCCCTGTCTCCCTTCATCCCTGTCTCCCTTCATCCCTGTCTCCCTTCATCCCTGTCTCCCTTCATCTGTCTCCCTTCATCCCTGTCTCCCTTCATCTGTCTCCCTTCATCCCTGTCTCCCTTCATCCCTGTCTCCCTTCATCCCTGTCTCCCTTCATCCCTGTCTCCCTTCATCCCTGTCTCCCTTCATCCCTGTCTCCCTTCATCTGTCTCCCTTCATCCCTGTCTCCCTTCATCCCTGTCTCCCTTCATCCCTGTCTCCCTTCATCCCTGTCTCCCTTCATCCCTGTCTCCCTTCATCCCTGTCTCCCTTCATCCCTGTCTCCCTTCATCCCTGTCTCCCTTCATCCCTGTCTCCCTTCATCCCTGTCTCCCTTCATCCCTGTCTCCCTTCATCCCTGTCTCCCTTCATCCCTGTCTCCCTTCATCCCTGTCTCCCTTCATCCCTGTCTCCATTCATCCCTGTCTCCTTTCATCTGTCTCCCTTCATCCCTGTCTCCCTTCATCATCGCCTATTTTTATCTGCATTTTCAAACAGCTCACCAATATCTCCACACTGGGGGACTTTCAAACGATTTTAGATGACTCATGCTCAGCTCTACTCGCTCATCTCCATGATGAGTTTTGTCAATCTGTTGATTAATTACTCGCAGTGCTACAACTGGGAAGGTGACGACAACTCGCCACCAAGGCCACTCATGAGGCTGGCTAGTACGTGCTTCAGCATAATTTTTTCGTCAGAACATCTGAAACTTCTGGGCAATCCTTGATCAGGTACAGGTGTCTCTCAGAGTGTGCCAGCAGCAAGCTGAGGGTGTTACATTTATCTGTCTTGCATTTTAATCGGGTTTTAATCATTAATCCTGCTAGTCGATGGGGGCTCTTGAGTTTGTCGGCGAATTTCTGATGAACAAAGAATAATGAGAGAGGAGAGGTGAGAGATGAGAGGTGTGAGAGGAGAGAGGAGAGAGGAGAGAGGGGGGAGAAGAGATTAGAAAATAGGACTATACTTTAGGATGACATGACAACTCCTCAAATGTAGCACATTAATCGACTAAAATTGTCAACTCGCTGGTTATCGAATATCATGTCTTACAAGTTGAGGAGCCTGAGACAATCTGATGATGACCCTATGATCCCCCTCACCCAACCCCATCCCAGACACGCCCAGCACATGTCTTTATGCCCTGCTTAACATCTGTGCAATTGGCCTGCTCCATGTCTATAGCTGGATAAAAACTGTTCCCCATCCCATTGTGCTGCTTTTTCTTGTTACCCCGCCCTCCTACTCTGCCGGGCCCGCTTGCACTAAAAAAACTTCAAAACACGTCTGTGATTGATGCTGCATCTGCCAAGCCATCTGCTCCCGGGGCAGACTCATGTGAGTCTTCCCCGATCCTCAGACGCTTAGAAGCCGTGTCTAAATCTAGCTGTTTGAATCCCAGAAAATCCCTTTTCTGACCATTGGGATTCCATGAAATCCCGTCTCTAACAACTCTGATCCCATGAAATCCCGTCTCTAACAACTCTGATCCCATGAAATCCCATCTGTAACAACCCTGATTCCATGAAATCCCACCCCTAACAACTCTGATCCCATGAAATCCCACCCCTAACAACTCTGATCCCATGAAATCCCACCCCTAACAACTCTGATCCCATAAAATC
>NIVC01000906.1:0-92500 GCA_002269645.1 Macrostomum lignano | reverse complement strand
CTCGCCATCTCACCTTTGACTCTCTCGCCATCTCACACTTTGACTCTCTCGCCATCTCACCTTTGACTCTCCCGCCATCTCACCTTTGACTCTCTCGCCATCTCACCTTTGACTCTCTCGCCATCTCACACTTTGACTCTCTCACCATCTCACCCTTTGATTCTCCCGCCATCTCATCCTTGACTACCTCGCCCAGTCTCAATATTCCCTATCCTAAAGACCAAACTTTAAAGAATTGCGTCAAAAAAGGCCCGTATTGATAACAATCCATGGTTGTAATTCGCAGTTATTGGTGATAAGGCAGTGAAATTATCGGTCGCACACTTATGGTACTTAGATTCAATCTGGACTGTCTGCACGCTATAATTTGGTCTCCATGCCAATTGACCGGCGTCTTGATCTTTTTTTTAGCTTCAGGGGGGGGGGGTAGTATGAAGCCATGCGGCTGGTGACACAGCGTGAGGCCTGTTTAATTCCCCTTGGTTCCCGCTCTGTGCTATCGGGCGCATAATTTCTTAGATTCGGTGAAAGTTTTTCTATACATCGAAGAATAAATTAGTCCAATTCTTGTCTCAAGTATAGATAGATTATAGATAGACAGACTGCTCACTGTGAGTAGTCAATTATCGACTTGGGGGGGGGGCGGGGGGGTTGGTGGGGGTAAATGCATGGAGAGCAACAGCCTCAGTGCCTCAAGGCGATGTTGGATGCTGTGCGAGAGGCCTGAGGGAAACAGTGAAACGAGGGTTGAAGTCTCTGAGAAGACCTTGGCAACCATGGATCCATGCAGCAGCTCAGTGTGAAGTCTCTGAATAGAGATTTTTGAGAGGCAGTCTGTTAGTTTAATTGTATATTTTTAATTGTTTTTTTGTCTTTCGAGTGAATTGATTGGAGTGAAGTTTGTACTCTGCTGAGATGCTTCTTTAGGGGCTTGGGTACTTCTGAAAACTATGGGTATTTCTATATCTATGCATATTTTGTACATCTATGGGAATTTCGATATCTATGGGTATTTCTATATCTATGGGTATTTCTATATCTATGGGTATTTCTATATCTACGAGCTATGGGTATTTCTATATCTATGGGTATTTCTATATCTGTGGGTATTACTGCATCTATGAGTATTTCTATATCTATGGGTTTTTTTACATCTATGGGTATTTCTATATCTATGGGTATTTCTATATCTGTGGGATTTCTATATATGGGTATTTCTATATCTATGGGTATTTCTATATCTGTGGGTATTACTGCATCTATGAGTATTTCTATATCTATGGGTTTTTTTACATCTATGGGTATTTCTATATCTATGGGTATTTCTATATCTGTGGGATTTCTATATATGGGTATTTCTATATCTATGGGTATTTCTATATTTGTGGGATTTCTATATATGGGTATTTCTATATCTGTGGATATTTCTGGGTATTCTTATCTACCAAATTTTCGTTGTGGGTATTCGGGTATTTCTATGTGCACACGATATCTCAGGTAAAATTGAATATTAAACAGAGTAATAGCTCGGGCTATTATAGAATTCAGTTAAAACAAATTTGAATCTGTTTAAACTTGCGGATTTATCATAATATACAAACGCAGCCTAGCTAAAACTATTTAACATATAATTTGATAAGTATTAATTAGCTCCAAAAGAAGACAGAAAGCTTCATTTATGTCAAACAGTACTGCAAACGGAGATGCTATGCATGCTTCTGCGTGTGGCTCAGATTTCTTATACATAGGCCCTGTCTGACAACTCTTATAGTCTTCTCACATTTGATAACATATTGTTAGGTGACAGGTGATGATTGCACAACAACTGCTGCTGCTTGCCCTCGGGGCGTGAATAAAATGTGCCTGCTTTGATGCTGATGGGGGGAGTAGTCTAACCCTGATTTGGCCTATACCTGGAAGTCCTAAGGTAACATGCTTACATGGTAAACTAGTTACTATAGAAGAATTAAACAGGTAGATGTTAGAGAGGCCATACAAGCGCTGCTCTCTTGGCTCTGCTTTTAGAAGAAGCAAAGCAGAAGAAGCAGCAAAATTTATGTAACAAGGAAATATATTAAGAATAAGGAAGGACGGAAGAGGCCCGCCCAGAGGCGGAGAGAAGAACGGAGGGGCCTTTTTAGAATTTGTTGAAGCGTTAAATTCGGTTGGATCACAAGCGGGAGGACCGTCTCCCGTCTCGACAGCTCCCAATTGGCTGGCGGGCTCCCACGCCTGCAGTTCCCATTGGCCGTCGGAGGACACAGTGAAGGCGCCGCCCTGCTGCCTACTTGATTTCCAAGCCAGTGGGTCTTGAACAGCCCCAGACTGCTCCTGCTTATTCAGCTTGCGCTGGCACGAGAAATCACATTACACAATATACGCTTGAGTTAAGTCGCCCACTGAAGCAAAGTTCAAGTCTACACTTGTTAGTCTGTATACTATATACATTACTATATACTATAAAGCGGTGAACAAATAGGTATGATGCAGCATCCGCAGCATCAGCATCATCATGTGCACAGCAACTGTGCCTACCTGGAGAACTACGGCCAGCAACATGCAGCCCTGCATCCTCCACCCGCTGCGGCGATGCACATGACCGCAGGGCACCAGCAGCAGCTGCAACCGCAGCCCCATCAGACTCACCATCAGACTCACCTGCAGCATCCGGCAGTTCATCATCAGCAGCACCTGCATCACGGACTTCATCAGCAGCATCCACTCGGCCAATCTGATGGACTTACAGCACTTGTCCAGCCTCCTCAGCCTCATCAACTTCCTGCAGTAGCCCCTACCGTTGCTTCAGAAAAATCTGCAGGTATACAACATTTGCCTGTTTGCCTATTGCGTGTGGAACATGCTATCGATAGGAGTATTACATGGGGGAGGCACCTAAATAGCAAGAGAAGTTGAGAAGAAATTGATTTCTTTAGATGCCACACGCCAACACACGCGGTGTTAAGCTTTGGCGAGTTCGGAAATCATAGGCAAAAAAGATGTTTTTTACATCAAATATATAGTTTATAAATTCGTGCAGTTGTCATTGCAACCTTATAGTTTGTTGTTAAGATTGCAGGTCAGTTAAATATGCTTTGAAATATTTATAATATAATATATGCATGTAATTTACTAACCAAATTGTAATTTTCGAAGTCCTGTCTCACTGTCTCGCACTTAGTCTAACTCCAATTCTCACCCTTTTTCTCGCTCCCATTCTCACCCTTAGTCTCACTTCTATTCTCACCCTTAGTCTTACTTCTATTCTCACCCTTAGTCTCACTCCTTTCTCACCCTAGTCTCACTCCTTTCTATCCCTTAGTCTCACCCCTTTCTATCCCTTAATCTCACTCTTTCTATCCCTTAGTCTCACACCTTTCTATCCCTTAGTCTCACACCTTTCTATCCCTTAGTCTCACCCCTTTCTATCCCTTAGTCTCACTCTTTCTATCCCTTAGTCTCACTCTTTCTGACCCTTAGTCTCCCCTCTCTATCCCTTAGTCTCACCCTTTTCTATCCCTTAGTCTCACCCCTTTCTATCCCTTAGTCTCACCCCTTTCTAACCCTTAGTCTCACTCTTTCTCACCCTTAGTCTCACCCCTTTCTCTCACCCTTAGTCTCACCTCTTTCTATCCCTTAGTCTCACCCCTTTCTCTCACCCTTAGTCTCACCCTTTCTCTCACCCTTAGTCTCACCCCTTTCTCTCACCCGTAGTCTCACCCCTTGTAGGGAGGCTCCACTTGTCATTGCATCCATGCAGCTGTCCTCTCCGCTCCTGCTGCTCCTGCTCATGAAGGCAGTTATTGCACCCAAGCGGAACTGCAAATGTACAACAACATGCAGTTAATTATTTCCCTATGTATATACGCCTTATGACTGGCCCAGATCTATACAAGGCATATAGATGTGCATATGCTGCGATTCTTAACTAATTTATTGATCTCTGAGTGTATTTTTGAGCAACTCCTTGCTAAGTTAATAAATTATAGATGCGCCCCCAAACTTATGGGACAGAGAATAAAGGTATGATATAGGTGCTGCAGTGCATGCTGCATGGTAAATATTGAGTCATTGTCAATGTGGGCCCCGAGTCTATTATATACTTGTAAGATACAACTTTTGCGATTGTATCAGCCATGTTATATTTATTAATCACTGCAGGTCAGTCCGTATCGTCTGAAGATGATCTGCATGCACCTGCGGTCAAGGGCATCAGGAAATCAAAGAGAGGTGAGACTTGAAGGTGTGCTAGAAGGTGTGCTAGAAGGTGTGCTAGAATGTGTGCTAGAAGGTGTGCTAGAAGGTGTGCTAGAAGGTGTGCTAAAAGGTGTGCTAGAAGGTGTGCTAGAATGTGTGCTAGAAGGTGTGCTAGAAGATGTGCTAGAAGGTGTGCTAGAATGTGTGCTAGAAGGTGTGCTAGAATGTGTGCTAGAATGTGTGCTAGAATGTGTGCTAGAAGGTGTGCTAAAAGGTGTGCTAGAAGGTGTGCTAGAATGTGTGCTAGAAGGTGTGCTAGAATGTGTGCTAGAAGATGTGCTAGAAGGTGTGCTAGAAGGTGTGCTAGAAGGTGTGCTAGAATGTGTGCTAGAAGATGTGCTAGAAGGTGTGCTAGAATGTGTGCTAGAATGTGTGCTAGAAGGTGTGCTAGAAGATGTGCTAGAATGTGTGCTAGAAGGTGTGCTAGAAGGTGTGCTAGAATGTGTGCTAGAATGTGTGCTAGAATGTGTGCTAGAAGGTGTGCTAAAAGGTGTGCTAGAAGGTGTGCTAAAAGGTGTGCTAGAAGGTGTGCTAAAAGGTGTGCTAGAAGGTGTGCTAGAATGTGTGCTAGAAGGTGTGCTAGAAGATGTGCTAGAAGGTGTGCTAGAATGTGTGCTAGAATGTGTGCTAGAATGTGTGCTAGAAGGTGTGCTAAAAGGTGTGCTAGAAGGTGTGCTAGAATGTGTGCTAGAAGGTGTGCTAGAAGGTGTGCTAGAAGGTGTGCTAGAAGGTGTGCTAGAAGGTGTGCTAGAATGTGTGCTAGAAGGTGTGCTAAAAGGTGTGCTAGAAGGTGTGCTAGAATGTGTGCTAGAATGTGTGCTAGAAGGTGTGCTAGAAGGTGTGCTAGAAGGTGTACTAGAAGGTGTGCTAGAAGGTGTGCTAGAAGGTGTGCTAGAAGGTGTTCCCATGCACGGTACATTTTAAACCGACAACAGAACCGGAGCCGATGAGAGCAATCCTACAAAAATGAGCAATTTGATTCCGCATCACCTTCGCTAATGAGAGCTGAGTGACAGCTGAGCTGGGGCGGCTCAGTTACGTGGGTTTTTCCGTTATAAAGGATGGGCGGCACGGGAGGCTGCAGTGGCCGCTGTCACTGAAACTAAATTTGGGATTTTTTCATAAACAACCTTCCAGCACACGGCTGGGGGTTGGTGCTGACTCCGACTCTCAATTAGTTGGCCTTTGTGCCGAGCGGTTCCGTAGCTTCCCTACTGGAAGAGAGGCCCCCTTGGTGCTCGCTTCACTGCGCATCAACATGCAGGACTCCGGGGCTGCGGGCCTTTGTGGCGGAGACAAATGCTCAGGCTGTCTAATTGCTTTGCAGTCACGCAACTGTGCTGGCTTGTAGTCTATCTGTCTGTCTATCTATCTGTCTATCTATCTGTCTATCTATCTATCTATCTATCTATCTATCTATCTATCTATCTATCTATCTATCTATCTATCTATCTATCTATCTATCTATCTATCTATCTATCTATCTATCTATCTATCTATCTATCTATCTATCTATCTATCTATCTGTCTATCTATCTGCCTATCTATCTGTCTATCTATCTGTCTATCTATCTGTCTATCTATCTGTCTATCTATCTATCTATCTGTCTATCTATCTATCTATCTATCTGTCTATCTATCTGCCTATCTATCTGTCTATCTATCTGTCTATCTATCTGTCTATCTATCTGTCTATCTATCTATCTATCTGTCTATCTATCTATCTATCTATCTATCTATCTATCTATCTATCTATCTATCTATCAATTTATCTATCTATCTATCTATCTATCTGTCTATCTATCTGCCTATCTATCTGTCTATCTATCTGTCTATCTATCTGTCTATCTATCTGTCTATCTATCTATCTATCTGTCTATCTATCTATCTATCTATCTATCTATCTATCTATCTATCTATCTATCTATCTATCTATCTATCTGTCTATCATTGTTTGTGCTTATGCATTGTGCTTATCTACCTGATTTAGCGTTTCATTCCTAGGCAAGACTATCACCTTCCCGAAAACTCGTGTCCCGCTAAGATGCCGGGTCCGGTAAAGCCCCTCCCAGTCAAATCAGGAATCCCCTATAATCCCTTCCGCAGTCTCCCGGGAAGACCCAGCGGGGCGTTGGGGAACTTGGTCGCAAAATGATTGGGAAGAATCGCCAAAACCAGAGCCATTCTGTCTGGAGCCCGCGAAAGCCCGCTCCCGCACCGCGGGGGTTTCCTCCCGGCCGACTCCCCACAGCGTGCCTGCAAATTCGCATTGGCACCGTAATCCCCGCCCTGATCCTCGCGTTAAAATTTTTTTAAGAGGCAGCACACGGAGCTTGGGAGAATTTTTACAAGAATCCGAGTGTCAAACACATTCTCCCAGACCCTCTTGACGCACTGCAAGCTGTGAAACACTGGGAAAGCTTCTGCACTGAAGGTTTTATGACTCTAGAAATTTTTTTGGAATGTAACGCGTGGCTTTTATGGCCTCTGATTGGCACTTGCGGGAGGCGGCGTTAAAATGGCAAAGCATTAAATGAGACGGCTTAAGGAATTCTGAAAATGCCGCATGCGCCAGAGCCTTATATGATACGATTCGGGATTCAGGATTCGGGATTCGGGATTGAAGCTTCATGATTCGGGATTCGAGATTCGGGTTTTGGGATTCGAGATTCGGGATTCATGATTCGGGATTCGAGATTCGGGTTTTGGGATTCGGGATTCCGGATTAATGATTCGGGATTCGAGATTCGGGATTCATGATTCGGGATTCGAGATTCGGGATTCATGATTCGGGGTTCGAGATTCGGGATTCATGATTCGGGATTCGAGATTCGGGTTTTGGGGTTCGGGATTGAAGCTTTATGATTCGGGATTCGGGATTCAGGATTCGGGATTCAGGATTCGGGATTCAGGATTCGGGATTCAGGATTCGGGATTCAGGATTCGGGATTCAGGATTCGGGATTCAGGATTCGGGATTCAGGATTCGGGATTCAGGATTCGGGATTCAGGATTCGGGATTCAGGATTCGGGATTCGGGATTCAGGATTCGGGATTCAGGATTCGGGATTCAGGATTCGGGATTCAGGATTCGGGATTCAGGATTCGGGATTCAGGATTCGGGATTCAGGATTCGGGATTCAGGATTCGGGATTCAGGATTCGGGATTCAGGATTCGGGATTCAGGATTCGGGATTCGGGATTCAGGATTCGGGATTCAGGATTCGGGATTCAGGATTCGGGATTCAGGATTCGGGATTCAGGATTCGGGATTCAGGATTCGGGATTCAGGATTCGGGATCCAGGATTCGGGATTCCAAGAATCGAGCAACTCCACTCGAATCCTTTGCTCACTGTCAGACACGCGAGCTTCTTAAATTTCCACCAGAGAATCTGCGAATGAAATGTTTTAAGCTAAAAAAATCGTCAACAACTTGTTTTTTCGTTGCATTGGTGACTTTCTGAGTCCCCAGTCGCGCACGCAAGCCGCTAAGGAACTCGAATGGGAAGTGAAACAGATTTAGAAAAAAATGACAACACAAAGCCTGCAGACTCCGATTGCAGTTTGCCTGAGAAATTCAAAACTTTGCTGTTTAATATTTCTTCAACCCATCAGCGAAACGCACGCAATGATGGCATTTCGGGGGAAAAGGCTACACAATGACTGCATGGACATTGAACAATGAAGTTATATTGTGAGAGGTGGAATAGATTTTTGATATTGATAACAAATCATAAAGACTTGCACAAAGAGTTGAAAAACTGTGGGGAGGTTTCTTTAGGCTTAGCGATCTAGAGGTTTAGGGATCAAGGATTTGGGGAGCATCGAATGACTGAACTGACTGGCAAACCCCAATTTAGCGCCGAAAAGACACAAACTTTAAAGCCAAAAGACACAAACATCAACGGCAAAAAGACAGAAACTCAAACGCCAAAAAGACACAAACTTCATTGCTGAAAAGACACAAACATCAACGGCAAAAAGACAGAAACTCCAACGCCAAAAAGACACAAACTTCAAAGCCAAAAGACACAAACTTCAACGTCGAAAGACACAAACTTCAAGGTCAAAAAGACACAAACTCCAACACCGAAAAGACACAAACTTCAACGCCGAAAAGACACAAACTTCAACACCGAAAAGACACAAACTTCAACACCGAAAAGACACGAACTTCATTGCCGGAAAGACACAAACTTCAAAGCCAAAAGACACAAAGTTCAATGCCGAAAATGCCCAAACTTCAACGTCAAAAGAGACAAACTTCAACACCGAAAAGACACAAACTTCAAGGTGAAAAAGACACAAACTTCATTGCTGAAAAGACACAAACTTAATTGCCAAAAAGACACAAACTTAATTGCTGAAAAGACACAAAACTTTGGAGTCCTGAGATCAACCGACTGCAGGATGAGTCCGGACTTGGTTGCTGTGCAGGGAAAATGTTTGGTAAAACATCTTTTTTAGCCTTAGCCATACGCGGGGAAGAAATAAAGCAAAAAAGGTGGATAGCGAGCAGCAGAGGAAAGACGCAATGCAGTGTTAGGAGGGCCCCTCTCTCTCCTTTCCCCGCCAGCTCATCTCCCGCAAACCCCGACATATAGAGTCGATTGCAACATCCTTGAGGTAATTAAATCAGGGGTATGCGGTGGCAAGTCGGGCATTGGGGAGCAGGGTTGAGTGGAAATCAATTCTGGGCCCTCCAGACTCCTTGCTTGAGCCCGAGAACGGTCGAAATCTTGGACGGAGGGGGGGAGGGGCTCGGGAGGACTGGAAAGGATTGCGCATCGATTCTGGTTCAAGTTGGATACCGGGCTGACCCTCCACTGACCGCATTCTAGCAGTGGCTTGTCAGTAGCGAAGTTTTCGCGAAATTTCGGGAAAAAGACAGCCGAAATTGGCGCTTCCTGACATCTGAAATCGGCGCTTCCTGACATCTGAAATTGGCGCTTCCTGACATCTGAAATTGGCGCTTCCTGACATCTGAAATCGGCGCTTCCTGACATCTGAAATTGGCGCTTCCTGACATCTGAAATCGGCGCTTCCTGAAATCTGAAATCGGCGCTTCCTGACATCTGAAATTGGCGCTTCCTGAAATCTGAAATCGGCGCTTCCTGACATCTGAAATCGGCGCTTCCTGAAATCTGAAATCGGCGCTTCCTGACATCTGAAATTGGCGCTTTCTGACACCTGAACTTAACGCTTTCTGACATTTGAACTTAGCGCTTCCTGACATCTAAAACCGACGTTTACTGACATCTGAAATCGGCGCTTTCTGGCATCTTGAATCAGCGCTTCCTGACATCCTAAAGCGCCGTTTCAAAGCGCCAGAATTGGCATAGCTACAACGAAAAAATTATAACACAGTAATAAAACTTCTATATGGACTCATTACTTCGAATCGAGTTCCCGAAGTGCTCAAACCGCTAGGCGATCAATCACTGATCCCCGGGATTCAGTTCTGTCATCGGGAGACGAGAAGGGGAGAAAAGGGAAGGGGAGAGAGAGAGGGGGGGAGAGGCTCAATCTGAAACTGGACTGCCAGGATTTCAAATGTCTGACATGGGAGGGCCGCGCGGCTGGAAAGACTGGAAAAAAGTCTGCAAATGTTGGTTAGCAACTAAAAGTCGAAATCTCGTAACATAGCGGTATAATACTTTCACGAGCTGTCACACAAGAAAACAGCCGCGGGCCAACCCGACTGTATTGAGAAGCCATGCATATGCAATATATCCTGCGCATTGCTGAGTCTGAGAAGGCAGTTCAGTTGATCCAGACGGCTCGTCATCAGTGCCGCTTTTTGAGTGGCGCCGATTTAGAATGGCGCCGATTTATAAGTGGCGCTAATTTATGAGTGGCGCCGACTTAGAATGGCGCTGACTTATAAGTGGCGCCAATATGAGTGGCGCCGATTTAGAGTGGCGCCTGTTTTTGAGTGGCGCCGATTTAGAGTGGCGCCAAGGTATGAGTGGTGCCGATTTAGAGTGGCGCCGATTTAGAGTGGCGCCGATTTAGAGTGGCGCCGATTTAGAGTGGCGCCGATTTAGAGTGGCGCCGATTTAGAGTGGCGCCGATTTAGAGAGGCGCCAAGGTATGAGTGGCGCTGATTTATAAGTGGCGCCTGTAAACACAGCTCCTTGCATCACTTCTCCCCCAACCGTTTCCCTGTCGCCAAGGCCACTCGGGCGTGAACCAGCTCGGCGGGGTGTTCGTGAACGGGCGCCCCCTGCCGGACAGCACTCGGCATCGCATCATCGACTTGGCCAGGGGCGGCGCCCGGCCCTGCGACATCTCCCGCATCCTGCAGGTGTCCAACGGCTGCGTGTCGAAGATCCTGTGCCGATTCTACGAAACCGGCTCCATGCTGCCGAAGGCCATCGGCGGCTCCAAGCCCCGGGTGGCCACGAAATCTGTGGTGGACAGGATCGCCATGTACAAACGCGAGTGCCCGAGTATCTTCGCCTGGGAGATTCGAGACCGGCTGATGCAGGAGGGAGTCTGCAGTCAGGACACTATTCCTAGCGTGAGTGGCGTTTGTTTGTTTTAACTGTCAGACAAGGGCGCCGATTTGAATTATTTAGATATAGAGTTCAATCGATCATAAATTCAGAAATCACATTAAAATTCAATCGATATTGAGGCGCCAAACTCAATCGATATTGAGGCGCCAAATTCAATCGATATTGAGGCGCCAAATTCAATCGATATTGAGGCGCCAAATTCAATCAATATTGAGGCGCCAAATTCAATCGATATTGAGGCGCCAAATTCAACCGATATTGAGGCGCCAAATTCAATCGATATTGAGGCGCCAAATTCAATCAATATTGAGGCGCCAAATTCAATCGATATCGAGGCGCCAAATTGAATCAATAATGAGGCGCCAATTTTAATGGCACTGAGCAAGCCCGCAATTAGTTTGAATTAAAAAAATCTCCAGGTGAAATCGGCCAATGCCCGCCCTTTCTTGACATTCCTAACCTATAGGATCAGGGACTTGATCAGGGTGGTCTCGGCAAAGGTTACAGGAGCCGGGGATATCCTCGTGAGTCCGTCTGTAAGATTACAGATGACTCGATTTTCTGGTCAGATGAGCATCACCTAGCAGACTGGGAGATAATTACTGGGATTCGGGAAACGGCTCACAGACCTCCAGTCCCTTCTCTCTTCAGTGTTAAGTCTGGCGAACTGAAGAAGGCTTCATACAGCATTATTTGAAGTCCTACAGTATGAATGCCGAATACTATATTCCAGTTCTTACTCGCTAGAATGAGCTGATCCCCATGGTTAGGGGGGGGGGGGTATTGCGAAAAACTGGGATTTTTTAGACTCTCCCCGACCTCGCTTGTTAATTGTCAAATTTTTACAGGGTATTCTGTTGTCCGCGCTGCCGTCACAGAACTGTGACCCTGATTCTCTACTTTGATTCCTGACTCTCCCTGAAACTCCCTGCCTCTTACTGACTCTCCCCGACGCTCCCTGACTCTCCCTGACTCTCCCTGCCTCTTACTGACTCTCCCCAACTCTCCCTGACTCTCCCTGACTTTTACTGACTCTCCCCAACTCTCCCTGACTCTCCCTGACTTTTACTGACTCTCCCCGACGCTCCCTGACTCTCCCTGCCTCTTACTGACTCTCCCTGACATTTACTGACTCTCCCTGCCTCTTACTGACTCTCCCTGACTCTCCCCGACTCTCCCAGACTTCCCTGACTCTCCCCTACTCTACCTAATTCTCATCTTTACCCGCCGTCTCCCAACTCATTCCAGGTGTCCTCCATCAATCGGGTTCTTCGCAACCTGTCCACCGAAGCAGCGGCCGCTGGCAGCCACAGCAGCGGAGACTCGCACCATCCCCAGGCCACCGCTGCAGCAGCAGCCGCAGCAGCCGCCGCCGCAGCCGCAGCCGCTGCAAGTTTCAGTGGCGGCGGCGCGGTGTACGACAAGCTGCACCTGCTGGGAGGCCACTGGAGCCAGGCGCATGCCGCGTGGTACGCGCAGACTCAGGCCCAGCAGCAGCAGCAGCAGCAGGAGGACCAACAGCCAAACCAGACACCAGCGGAGCCCTATCAACTGCACCAACAGCAACAGCAGCAGCATCAGCACCCCGAAGCTGCTGTGTCAGCCGCCGGTTTCGCTGCCGCGGCCCTCAACGGCTTCCAGCAGGCGGCGGCGGCTGCAGCGGTGCAGGCAGCGGCAGCGGCGAACGCCAAGTCAACGGCAGCAGCAGACGAGGATGGAGATGAGGCCTGCGCCGGAGGCAGCGTAGTAGGAGGTGGGAAACTGAATATGTTAATGATACTACTGTTAGCATGGGTTCTGAGTAGGGTATTCAAAATATTTAGGTTATTTTTTTGTTTTTTCTACAATTCAATTTAAGCTTTCGTTGAAAAAAATAATTTGGCGGATGTGGCATCAGTCACTGAAGGATCTGAGCTGGCGGATGTGGCATCAGTCACTGAAGGATCTGAGCAGGCGGATGTGGCATCAGTCACTGAAGGATCTGAGCTGGCGGATGTGGCATCAGTCACTGAAGGATCTGAGCTGGCGGATGTGGCATCAGTCACTGAAGGATCTGAGCAGGCGGATGTGGCATCAGTCACTGAAGGATCTGAGCTGGCGGATGTGGCATCAGTCACTGAAGGATCTGAGCTGGCGGATGTGGCATCAGTCACTGAAGGATCTGAGCTGGCGGATGTGGCATCAGTCACTGAAGGATCTGAGCTGGCGGATGTGGCATCAGTCACTGAAGGATCTGAGCTGGCGGATGTGGCATCAGTCACTGAATTTAAGGATCTGAGCTGGCGGATGTGGCATCAGTCACTGAATTTAAGGATCTGAGCTGGCGGATGTGGCATCAGTCACTGAATTGAAGGATCTGAGCTGGCGGATGTGGCATCAGTCACTGAAGGATCTGAGCTGGCGGATGTGGCATCAGTCACTGAAGGATCTGAGCTGGCGGATGTGGCATCAGTCACTGAAGGATCTGAGCTGGCGGATGTGGCATCAGTCACTGAAGGATCTGAGCTGGCGGATGTGGCATCAGTCACTGAAGGATCTGAGCTGGCGGATGTGGCATCAGTCACTGAAGGATCTGAGCTGGCGGATGTGGCATCAGTCACTGAAGGATCTGAGCTGGCGGATGTGGAATCAGTCACTGAAGGATCTGAGCTGGCGGATGTGGCATCAGTCACTGAAGGATCTGAGCTGGCGGATGTGGCATCAGTCACTGAAGGATCTGAGCTGGCGGATGTGGCATCAGTCACTGAAGGATCTGAGCTGGCGGATGTGGCATCAGTCACTGAAGGATCTGAGCTGGCGGATGTGGCATCAGTCACTGAAGGATCTGAGCTGGCGGATGTGGAATCAGTCACTGAAGGATCTGAGCTGGCGGATGTGGCATCAGTCACTGAAGGATCTGAGCTGGCGGATGTGGCATCAGTCACTGAAGGATCTGAGCTGGCGGATGTGGCATCAGTCACTGAAGGATCTGAGCTGGCGGATGTGGCATCAGTCACTGAAGGATCTGAGCTGGCGGATGTGGCATCAGTCACTGAAGGATCTGAGCTGGCGGATGTGGCATCAGTCACTGAAGGATCTGAGCTGGCGGATGTGGAATCAGTCACTGAAGGATCTGAGCTGGCGGATGTGGCATCAGTCACTGAAGGATCTGAGCTGGCGGATGTGGCATCAGTCACTGAAGGATCTGAGCTGGCGGATGTGGCATCAGTCACTGAAGGATCTGAGCTGGCGGATGTGGCATCAGTCACTGAAGGATCTGAGCTGGCGGATGTGGCATCAGTCACTGAAGGATCTGAGCTGCCGGATGTGGCATCAGTCACTGAAGGATCTGAGCTGGCGGATGTGGCATCAGTCACTGAAGGATCTGAGCTGGCGGATGTGGCATCAGTCACTGAAGGATCTGAGCTGGCGGATGTGGCATCAGTCACTGAAGGATCTGAGCTGGCGGATGTGGCATCAGTCACTGAATTGAAGGATCTGAGCTGGCGGATGTGGCATCAGTCACTGAAGGATCTGAGCTGGCGGATGTGGCATCAGTCACTGAAGGATCTGAGCTGGCGGATGTGGCATCAGTCACTGAAGGATCTGAGCTGGCGGATGTGGCATCAGTCACTGAAGGATCTGAGCTGGCGGATGTGGCATCAGTCACTGAAGGATCTGAGCTGGCGGATGTGGCATCAGTCACTGAAGGATCTGAGCTGGCGGATGTGGCATCAGTCACTGAAGGATCTGAGCTGGCGGATGTGGCATCAGTCACTGAAGGATCTGAGCTGGCGGATGTGGAATCAGTCACTGAAGGATCTGAGCTGGCGGATGTGGCATCAGTCACTGAAGGATCTGAGCTGGCGGATGTGGCATCAGTCACTGAAGGATCTGAGCTGGCGGATGTGGCATCAGTACTCGTAATTGATCAAAGGATCTGAGGAACCCCCAAGTTTTGAAGACTTTTGCATTCATTCCTCAAACAAATCGCCCAAACCCGCAGACCCCCCGGAGCCGCCCAGCTCGCCTGGCCAATCCGGCGCTGACGAGTCGTCAACTGACAGCGAGGCGGGGGCGGACAGCGACGACCTGAGGATGATGCTGAAGCGGAAGCTGCAGAGGAACAGGACAGCCTTCACGCAGGAGCAGCTGGATTGGCTGGAGAAGGAGTTCGAGAGGACCCACTACCCGGATGTGTTCGCTAGGGAGTCACTGTCAAAGAGGATTGGCCTACCCGAGGCCCGGATTCAGGTGGGTCTCGACTGACACAGGGGCGATTCTTGACTGGTTCAGGAGCGATTCTCGACTGGCTCAGGGGCGATTCTTGACTGGTTCAGTCAGAGGCGATTCTTGACTGGCTCAGGGCGATTCTTGACTGGTTCAGTCAGAGGCGATTCTTAACTGGTTCAGTCAGAGGCGATTCTTGACTGGCTCAGGGGCGATTCTTGACTGGTTCAGTCAGAGGCGATTCTTGACTGGCTCAGGGGCGATTCTTGACTGGTTCAGTCAGAGGCGATTCTTGACTGGCTCAGGAGCGATTCTTGACTGGCTCAGGGGCGATTCTTGACTGGTAGAGTCAGAGGCGATTCTTGACTGGCTCAGGGGCGATTCTTGACTGGTACAGTCAGAGGCGATTCTTGACTGGCTCAGGGGCGATTCTTGACTGGTACGGTCAGAGCCGATTCTTGACTGTCTCAGGGGCGTTTCTTGACTGACTGTCAAAGGCGATTCTTGACTGGTTCACTCAGGGGCGATTCTTGACTGGGTCAGTCAGAGGCGATTCTTGACTGGTTCAGGGGCGATTCTGGAGTAGTTCAGGGCGATTCTTGACTGGGTAAGCTAGGGGCGATTCTTGACTGGGTAAGTTAGGGGCGATTCTTGACTGGGTCAGTCAGGGGCGATTCTTGACTGGTTCAGGGGCGATTCTGGAGTAGTTCAGGGCGATTCTTGACTGGGTCAGTCAGGAGCGATTCTTGACTGGTTCAGTTAGGGGCGATTCTTGAGTAGTTCAGGGGCGATTCTTGACTGGTTCAGTCAGAGGCGATTCTTGACTGGCTCAGGAGCGATTCTTGACTGGCTCAGGGGCGATTCTTGACTGGTACAGTCAGAGGCGATTCTTGACTAGCTCTGGGGCGATTCTTGACTGGTTCAGGGGCGATTCTGGAGTAGTTCAGGGCGATTCTTGACTAGGTCAGTCAGGGGCAATTCTTGACTGGTTCATTCAGGGGCGATTCTTGACTGGTTTAGTCAGGGGCTATTCTTGACTGGTTTAGTCAGGGGCGATTCTTGACTGGTTCAGTCAGGGGCGATTCTTGACTGGCTCAGCAGCGATTCTTGACTGGCTCAGGGGCGATTATTGAGTAGTTCAGGGGGCCGGGGCGATTCTTGACTAGTTCAGGAGCGATTATTGACTGGTTTAGGGGCGATTCTTGATTGGCGCAGGGACATTTTCTTGAGCAGCTTAAGTTTAGGGACGATTAACAAAACCTAAATAATTTGGCTGAGCATCAAGCTAAGTCGTACATGTACACCTGAAAGGCATTCAACAGCCGCCCAAATTAATAACCAACAGGTCTGGTTCTCAAATCGCCGAGCAAAGTGGCGCCGCGAGGAAAAGCTTAGGAACAGCGGTCAGCCTCCTCAGCTGCCGCATCAGGAGACGCATCAGCAGCACCTTCAACAGCCGGAAGACCGGCAGCAGCAACCACCATTTCAACAGCAACTCTACGATGCAGCATATCTAGCCAGCTCCTACCAGAGCTACGCAGCTGCACTGCAGCAGCCTCATCAGCAGTTCCAGCCTCACTACCAGACTATCTATCCATCTACTGTGGCCTACGGAACCGGCAACAATGGCTACCCACTGCCAGATCCACCCGCAGGGACTCCGGCATCATGAGCTCATTTGAGAAAATATTTATTTTAAAGAAACATTCAGCCTCATTATTAATATATTGCGTGTGCGCATGTAGGGCCCCGTAATGCCAAGTACTTTTAATGGTTTTCTAATTGTTATTTTATAGCACTGCATACAAATCAACTTAGAGTGCATCTGCACTGCTGTCTCCTGCATAAAAGTACATGTCTGCATGCTCTTTCTATGAAAATATATTTAAAAAACGAATTCAATTTTTCATTCACTATTTGTTAAATTCGACTCAGTTGCAAATTGCAAAAATAATTTGAGCCTTCGAAACACCAATTCAGATAGATTATATGAGCTACATTTATAGCAGCATAGATATTTATAAAAAGTTTACATAGCCCAACACGATTTATAAGGAATGTTTAACCGCTGAAAAAATTCCAATTAGCTCATAAAAACAAAGAAACAGGAAAAATAATACTACTGAAGTATTAGCTTACTTAAAGTAGCATAACGGAACAAGATCGAGAGAAATGTAGCAATATATACTAAAATAAATAAATTTCTTCGAATAAAAATAACATTTGAATCTTTGAATTAAAACCGGAGCCAAATTAAAACAAAAAACATTTAACGCCAATCAAAGTTCGTCATGATCCACCGCTTCGGGAAGGTCAAACAAGGAATCAGACAGGTCGATGTTGTCAAGCAGGTCCTCGATGCTGGGTGCTGGCTGGGCCGCCTCCTTTGCCCTCTGCTCTTCATTGAACTGGCGGACTGCATGAAATGGGGAGGATGATGGGGCAGTGCTGTGTGATGCAGCTCGAAGTGCATCTATTCTACTGATGTGTTTTAAACACGAGAATTTGGCATCTGGCAACTCAATAACCTCAGCAACTGAGGATCCGGGAGGCTGGCCCAGCAACTGACGATCCGGGAGGCTGGCCCAGCAACTGGGGATCCGGGAGGCTGGCCCAGCAACTGACGATCCGGGAGGCTGGCCCAGCAACTGGGGATCCGGGAGGCTGGCCCAGCAACTGACGATCCGGGAGGCTGGCCCAGCAACTGGGGATCTGGGAGGCTGGCCCAGCAACTGAGGATCTGGGAGGCTGGCCCAGCAACTGGGGATCTGGGAGGCTGGCCCAGCAACTGGGGATCTGGGAGGCTGGCCCAGAAACTGAGGATCTGGGAGGCTGGCCCAGCAACTGGGAATCCGGGAGGCTGGCCCAGCAACTGAGGATCTGGGAGGCTGGCCCAGCAACTGAGGATCTGGGAGGCTGGTCCAGCAACTGAGGATCTGGGAGGCTGGTCCAGCAACTGAGGATCTGGGAGGCTGGTCCAGCAACTGAGGATCTGGGAGGCTGGTCCAGCAACTGAGGATCTGGGAGGCTGGTCCAGCAACTGAGGATCTGGGAGGCTGGTCCAGCAACTGAGGATCTGGGAGGCTGGTCCAGCAACTGAGGATCTGGGAGGCTGGTCCAGCAACTGAGGATCTGGAAGGCTGGCCCAGAATCTGGGGACCTGGGAGGCTGGCTCAGAATCTGTGACTAAAGAGATGTGTAAAATTTCTGAAAGAATAGCATAAAAACCTTAGCAGGTTGTCAGAACACCTAATATCGTTACTTAACCACCTGAAGAATGGAAACAAATAAACCGAAACCTGACATTAAATAATCTAAGCCATTAAAGCAAGAGTAACAAACAAATATTCAAGGGGCGCAACTCACTCAATGACCTGTTTTGTTTTCTGTAAATCAGTAAATCATTTTCGTGGTTGTTAAAAGTAAATTCTGTACTTAAAAAAATTACAATAATAACAGTAATTTACAGTCTCTGCTTCATGCGAACAAGACAGCCAGGCAAATTCTGTAGAGCATGCAAAATAGCAATTCATCAGTGCAATTAAGCTCCCAGATTCCCTCTGCTGGGCCAGCCTCCCAGATCCCCATACCTCCCTCCCAGATCCCCATACCTCCCTCCCAGATCCCCATACCTCCCTCCCAGATCCCCATACCTCCCTCCCAGATCCCCATACCTCCCTCCCAGATCCCCATACCTCCCTCCCAGATCCCCATACCTCCCTCCAAGATCCCCATACCTCCCTCCAAGATCCCCACACCTCCCTCCCAGATCCCCATACCTCCCTCCCAGATCCCCATACTTCCCTCCAAGATCCCCACACCTCCCTCCCAGATCCCCAGACCTCCCTCCCAGATCCCCAGACCTCCCTCCCAGATCCCCAGACCCAGAGCCACCCGGGTCAAACGCTAATCACTGAAAAGCCAGCTCAATGCCGCTCACTTTTGTCCTGAGCAGTTGAACCTGTAGGCTTCTCTCCGGCGCCGCCGCACACGCAAGCGCTGGCCTGGGCCTCGCGGTAGAACTGGCAGCCCACCGACACCACAGTCAGGTGGAAGGCGGCAGCGGTGGCCCGGCATTCTGGAATGATGCAACAGTTTGACACAATTTGGCACACCTGACAGTCTGACACGTGGATGTGATTTAGCCAATCTGACACTTGTGAAGCCTAGCAGGAGATAGCCTTAAAACCACTCTGACACCCAATTTAACCAACCTGACACCCAATTTAATCAACCTGACACCCAATTTAATCAACCTGACACCCAATTCAATCAACCTGACACCCAATCTAATCAACCTGACACCCAATTCAATCAACCTGACACCCAATCTAATCAACCTGACACCCAATTCAATCAACCTGACACCCAATTTAACCAACCTGACACCCAATTTAATCAACCTGACACCCAATTTAATCAACCTGACACCCAATTTAACCAACCTGACACCCAATTTAACCAACCTGACACCCAATTTAATCAACCTGACACCCAATTTAACCAACCTGACACTCAATTTAACAAACCTGACACCCAATTTAACCAACCTGACACCCAATTTAACCAACCTGACACCCAATTTAACCAACCTGACACCCAATTTAACCAACCTGACACTCAATTTAACAAACCTGACACCCAATTTAACCAACCTGACACCCAATTTAACCAACCTGACACCCAATTTAACCAACCTGACACCCAATTTAACCAACCTGACACCCAATTTAACCCAGCTGACACCCAATTTAACAAACCTGACACCCAATTTAACCAACCTGACACCCAATTTAACAAACCTGACACCCAATTTAACCAACCTGACACCCAATTTAACAAACCTGACACCCAATTTAACCAACCTGACACCCAATTTAACAAACCTGACACCCAATTTAACCCAGCTGACACCCAATTTAACGCAGCTGACACCAAATTTAATCAACCTGACACCTAATTTAACCCAGCTGACACCCAATTTAACCCAGCTGACACCCAATTTAACCCATCTGACAAACGATTTAACCCAGCTGACACCCAGTTAGCTCAGCAACACGCATTGAGTGTCCCACCTGTCAGAGCCTCATCAGATTTGATGGCTCCAGATTTGCGCATCTGCTCACACGAGTCGGCCATGCAGGCATTGAAGCTGCGGTCGCACACGGCCTGACCCCTACCGCAGGTGCCATAGCAGATGTCGTGCTTATTACAGCAATCTGTCAGGCCAGGGAAAGCTGACACATCGGGCTGCGGGTGCCATACCAGGGATTATGAGAATATAGAATTCCTTTATAATACTGTAGACCAACGTAAATTAGTGATTTTTGATTTACCTTAAAGCCGTGAGAGCCGCACCCGTTTGGCACTACTTTGTGATTAGGCTTGGCCTTGGGAGTTGCCCCTGCGGGGAAAAGGAGAGTGGGGGGAGAGTCAGTGAGGGGGGCAGTGAGAGTCAGTGGGGAGGCAATGAGAGTCAGTGGGGGGGCAGTGAGAGTCAGTGGGGGGCAGTGAGAGTCAGTGGGGGGGCAATGAGAGTCAGTGGGGGGGCAATGAGAGTCAGTGGGGGGCAGTGAGAGTCAGTGGGGGGCAGTGAGAGTCAGTGGGGAGGCAATGAGAGTCAGTGGGGGGGGCAGTGAGAGTCAGTGGGGGGCAGTGAGTCAGTGGGGGGGGCAATGAGAGTCAGTGGGGGGGCAATGAGAGTCAGTGGGGGGGGCAGTGAGAGTCAGTGGGGGGCAGTGAGTCAGTGGGGGGGGGCAATGAGAGTCAGTGGGGGGCAATGAGAGTCAGTGGGGCAGTGAGAGTCAGTGGAAGGCAATGAGAGTCAGTGGGGGGGGCAGTAAGAGTCAGTGGGGGGCAGTGAGAGTCAGTGGGGGCAGTGAGAGTCAGTGGGGGCAGTGAGAGTCAGTGGGGGGCAATGAGAGTCAGTGGGGGGGCAGTAAGAGTCAGTGGGGGGCAGTGAGAGTCAGTGGGGGGGGCAGTGAGAGTCAGTGGGAGGCAGTGAGAGTCAGTGGGGGGGCAGTGAGAGTCAGTGGAAGGCAATGCGAGTCAGTGGGGGGCAGTGAGAGTCAGTGAGGGGGGAGTGAGAGTCAGTGAGGGGGGGTGAGAGTCAGTGGGGGCAGTGAGAGTCAGTTTGGGATAGGCCTAAGGATAGTCAGGAGTCAGAATTAATTACTATATTACTTTAGCATACAGCACTCACCATTAGGGCACTTATATACGCAATTGCCATTGTCAGGTGCAGCAAGACTTTCAAGTACATTTTCAAAACCATGAATCAGATTTTGCATTGCTTTGCCAGAAGTCTTTGTAGATTTACTATTCTTTTTGGCATCTTTGGCAAATTGCTTTTCTAGGAAATCTTTTGGCAGTAAAGACTTAAATATATCTTTCAATGCCTCATCATTGTTATTGGCACCTGCTGTTGCAGCTTGCAAATAACCAACAGAAATCAATTGAATGCAGATAATCAGCAATATAAACATTTTATCCATTATTCAATAATCATGCATGACAATGATACATATATAGACTTACTATTGCTATCTAAGGAAAGAAAAAGTCAAGGTAATTATGTTTCATACAAAAAATGACTAGGTATTGCATTTGCATTCATTATAATACTTGCATAAATGTAAACTTATTAAAAAATCATTTTCATCAATCATTAATTTCTTTAAAATATTTTTTAAGTCTTCCATTATTCAAACAAAAGTTGGTTGTCTTCTATGACAAATTATACTTTCTTAACTATTGCCTATACAAGTTTATATACAATAAATTTAATTTAACATCCTATGTTCCTATACAGAGTATGCAAGACAAAAATTCTTATGAGCATAGTCAGAAAGATGGCCTTTAGCATGGAAAATAGTGGCAAGCATAAGGACCCAAAAAACCTCCTAGTAAAACAAATAAAATCATTCACAATCTCTAGTCCTTGTTTATTTGTCTAAAAGCAATTTTTGTAAATTGAGGAATTTTAAAACAATGTTTGCTAATAAGGCAATAACTCCAAAGCAAAACCTTGAGGTTGCGAGGTAGCAAAGCAAATTTTTAGGTATAGAAAAATTTTATTGTCTATGAAACAACTGCTTAAGGCTAATTGAATGAAGTGTATTGGCATGCATTGGGTATGTGGCATAGTGGCATGCTATGCCATGGAATAGCATGAGCTAGCTTGATAGGATATAATGTGTGGTATAGTATGATTGTCAGAGAGGCAGTCTTCTTGAGTTTTAAAAATACCCATAAATCTACTTTATCTTGTTTGCTTTTACTAATAAATAAAAATACATTTTTGCAACAAAACATATTTGTAATATAATGCTTATGCCTATGGTTTATTTTTAATTATTGTCAATGGTCTGCAATCTGCATGGTGTGTAGTCAGTGAGCATAGCATATAGTAAGTGTGCAAACAAAAAACTCCCTGGTATACATTCCAGAATGCATCCAATATGATCCACAATATGGAGTGCATTGCAGATTGTAAAGTGAGGGAAAATTGAAAATTATAATGCCAAATAAAAAAGGAGAATCCTCTAAAAAATAAATTCATGCTGCAGAGACACATAATTTATGACAGACTCCTAGACTGTAACTCCGTGAAAGAAGCCAGGAACATTTTGATCATTCATTCATAATGCCATTTAGGCACTAAAGGCAAAGCTATACCAATGGTAAATTCTAGTGTATAGAAGGATCAAAGTATATTATTGGCATACAACTTGGCATACAGAGGGGCTTGGAATGCCTTCATGGTATATAGCTTGGCATATAGAGATTGCCAAGCTTGGCACTTTTTTCAACCTCCAATAGTTCTTAGCTTGCCACTTTACCACATGCCCAGAAAATGCTAGGGCAACTGCCAACAACTACTGTTCAGTGCCATGCCCTGGGCCAAGCTTAGTCAACGATTGGGCCCCTATGGCTGCGGCGATAGTGTCTATACCCACCCTGGTGGCTGCAACTAAGGCTACAACAGCTTGTAATGGTGGGCCAGACTTTGGCCTTATCTTAGCCTCCCCAGGCTGGGATAGGCCTAGCTCTACACAACTGCTAATAATCATCTGACCTAGCAGTCCCCCTCCGAGAAGTTGCCATCTAGACCTCAGATAGACAAGCCATTAATATACAGTCAAAATAAACTTTAGCAGGCTTTCCCAATGGCGCCACCCAACACATTGGAGACTATAGGCTAGGTCGATGCCATTGCCTAGGCTGACCTTTTAGAAACTATAACCCTGCTGGCTGCTCTTGAACTGGATCTGGCAACCAAAGTGGAGGCAGCTGCCATCTACCTGGCTGCTTGTTTTGCCATTGTTGCCAACAACGGAGCCCAGCCAATCTTACAATAACCTAACTAGACTCAGATGTGTATGCTCCTAGATCAAAGCCAACAAGATGCCTTTGATTGTGCAATTGATTGACCTTGCCAATGCAGCCCTTCAAAGCCTGGCTTATCTGGTAGTGCTGCAGAGTGTTGCCCACTGCGTAACCAGGCATATGGCTAGATGCACCCCAGTCATCCTTAGCAAGATTGCCATCTATGCCTTATCCCTTTCCTCCTTTGTATTCTTGTTGGCAGCCTCTGAGCCTATTAGCTTGGGCTACTCTTGGTTTGTTTATTGTCTGTCTGTCCTCTTTTTCCAGCCTTATGAGCCAGTGACAAGGTCAGCCTAGCATTATTTTGTGAAAAGTACAGCGCATCTAGCCTGTACTTTTGGTCTGCTTGTACAGTAGCAAATTTGTTTGCATGTAGACCCTTGTGCCATTTGAGGAAATCTTGGATTCAGTTTCTAAAAATAGAACTGCAGCCTTGCCTCTTGTAGGCATGACCTCCCCTTTTTAGTTCTAACTTAGAGAACTTTAGTCATGCCATATTGTAAGCACTGGTGCAATTCTATTATGTTGTGTTAAGGTGCAATTTGTTTCAGCCATCCTATAAGTGAGAACCTCCCTCTTGCCTTAGTTCAGTCAAGAAGTTTTGCAGTATATCATCTCAATTTTAAGTTGTCTTTATTACTTTGTCATTAGACATTTACCTTTTCAATTCTATTGTCTACTTGTCATTGATAGCCTGTGCCAAGCTAATAAGAAATTAGCAATATCCAATCTACATTGCACCAAGCCTGGCAGGAACTATTGATGAGGTATGCACCATTGCAAGCTGTCAAGCCTTTTTAAAAAAAGCTTATCCAAGTTTGATATAACTACAATTGAATTAGATGAATCAGATAATACTGATAATGCCTATGATGTGATAAAGCCATTGTTGAAAGAATACTTTATCAAGATTAACCTTCCTGCATTTCTAGTAAGAAACTGCTTAGGATTTTTTGCAAAGTAATTCCAGAACTTCCAAAGGATTACTGGACATTACTTAAACCTGCAATTCAACCAGTATCTCTAAAAGAAGTGAGACCCTGGCCATTATTATCACTTTGGCATTGCTATTGGAATTGAAATTTCTGATTAAGTGTGAACTGATTTACCCTACTGATACAATTTCTTTGATTATAAATGTTGATGGCATGACTTTTCAAAAGTTCAGAAAAAACTTATTGGGTCACTCTAGGTGCTATTAAGAACATTAAAAACTGTATCTTTGTCATTGGTATATACTTTGGAAAAAAACTAGCCAACAGCTTCAATAGAATTTTTGCAGGACTTTGTAAGCAAGTTTTAAATGTTAACTGAGTTATCTAGCATTCCCTACAAGGAAAAATGGTGCTAGTGGAGCTAAAGTAAATTGTATAGAATCTTCCTACAAGAAATTTGTGAATAATGCTATTGACCACACAGGTTACTTTTTGTGGGACTACTGCACAACAAAAAGTACATACTGCAGGGAAGCTAGAACAGTAGTTTTTCTAGAAACAGATGCTCCTTGTAGAACTGACCACTCTTTTTAGGTTGAGTTGCAATGTTGGCACCAAGGTATATAGCCAATATAGAACATCTACCCTAAACCACCTGGCTTTGATGGTTATTTTCAGTTTAGGCGAGTTCAAGTCAAGGCTAACATTATGCTAAGTTTGCATTGACAGGATGCTTATTTTGTTATGCAAAAACACAAGTGTAGTTGCTTGCAAGCTAGTAGCAATTCTTCAAAGGTCTCAAGACTATAAAGTTATACTTGTGTTCTAATGATTTTTACAAAAGGAACCATTTTATAGCAAGCCTTTGAACTTTTCAAGAATAGGAATTTTTGCCTTAGGCATTTAGAAGACTTTTTGAAAACATGATCACTAGCAGATATGTATGCAAAGCTAATGGTTGTTGAACTCAAATCTGAACAATGTAGGAAAAAGGCCTAGTATGTATTGAAACTTCTGTGTACCTTGCTCTGAGGCCAAGTAAGAACATCAAGGAACTTAGAAATTTAGAAATCTAAATAAAAATTATTTGTAATATTTTTACATTTCATATTTTAAATTTGTTTTTCTTAGTATTTTTTTAATCTCAAAGGTTTAAAAAAGTAATTTATTTTGAAAAAAGCTTAGTTAAAAAAATTGAAATGCAAATTAAATTGTTTTAAAAGTAAAATAAAAATTGCAATTTAAAAAATCTTAATAATATTAAAATATTAATTAACAATTTTGATAATAATCCTTCCATTATCTCTATATGATCAGGTATGCATTCTGTGCTTACAGCAGGGTGAGCATGATCCTAGTTGGTTTAAATTTAAGATAAGTGTGCTCAACTAAAGGTGACACTTAAGTTATTTAACCTTGCAAAAGACAAGTGCCTAAAAGGTTTCTCAAGCTCTTTAAGTCTGAGCCCAAGTGCACCAAAAATGGAAAGCCATTTGCTCTTGGCAATACTCTAGAAGTCATTCATACAATGCATGTCTAGCCCAATATCAAAGACAAGAAGCTGCTATTTCAAGAAAAGAGCCCTGTGAGGTTTCAAGATGTGACTTAACAAATATGTCAGATGGTAATGAGACAAGCAGTAGCAGGAGTGAGAATGTTGTTATTAGCAAAAGTGATAAAGAAGAAACAAAGGATAATGACACAAGGAAATATATAGAGATAGAAAATAGGAAGCATAGCCATAGAGATGGAAGAGGCATAAGGACAAAGAGATGGAGGAGAAGAAGTGCAAGGAGATAGAGGATAGGAAGTGCCAGGATGATGAAGCAATAGAGCATATGGAGGATAAAGATTTCAATTTGTCTAATTTTTTATATGATGAGACAAACACTTGAAAATTGAAAAATAAAAAACTAGAAAATAACAGCATTGCTACTGCCAGAAGGAATGAGGAAGAAGCAAGTGATGACAGGAGGAAACACATAGAGATAGAAGATAGGAGACATAAAGAGATGGTAGAGAAGAAGCATAAGGAGATAAAAGAGAAGAAGCACAAGGAGATAGAAGAGTAAAGAAGCACAAGGGTTAAAGAAGAATCATAAAAAGATAGAGGAAAAGGGCATGGAGGTGGAGATAGAGGAGAAGAAGCATTTAGAGATAGAAGAGGAAGCACATATAGATAGAGAAGTGTAGGCCTAAGGAGATAGAGAAGAAGTGTAAGGAGATAAGTACACAAAGCAGTGATAGCAATAGCCTGATTAATGGTAGTAAGATCTTTTGCCAGAACCCAATACATGATAATAGCTATAGCATGAGCACAAGCAATGCAAGATGTTAGGAGAGGGAATTACTGCATTATGAAAAAAGGCTACATAATGCACTACCACTTTGAGCATCTGCCTAATCAGGGTCACCATTGCATAATGCCTCCATGACATTGCAGGATACTTCAATATATTTTTCTAGCAATTAGATGACATTGAAGCTAAGCAATAAGAAATCTATGAGTTGCTCTCAAAGAAAAATTAGCGCCAGTGAAACACAACCTTTCTTTGAAAATAACATTTTGAAAATCAACAGCTATGTATAGCTGTAAAAATAAAACTGCAAAAATTATAGTTCAGGTAATTTTTATTTATTTATTTAAGTATTACTTAGTAATAAAAAACACGCACCGCACCGCCCCGAACCGCTACACATTATAACATTTTTTGTCAATGCAGTATTTAATTGTAAAGAAAACTATTTGTTGTACGAGTAATGGAATAAATATCTTTAATTATTATTATAAATATTGTTACTATTTTTTATATTCTTGTTTTCATTTTTTATTAATTATTAATAATATCACTTATTATTCACCGAATTTTATATTTCATAGTAAAAAAACTTAATTTAATAAAAACTTTGAAGCTTAACAGAAAACGCATTTTGAAGTGTCTTCAGTTATAGTCCAATTTGTTTTAATGTGTAGCGCTGCAGGGCGGTGCGGGGCGTGTTTTAGGGAGACCCCAATTTCTCAATTTCTCACATTTTAGGTCTATTGACGAATTAGATGTTGACAAATTCGATGTAACCCTACTCAAGGAACTGACAAAGGCAGCGAAAGGCAAGGATGACTAGGCCTAGCTAGAAGAGCTATGCTAGTGACAGAAGATGCAGAAGAAGCAGAAAGAATTGAAGAAAATAGATGCAGAAGAAGCAGAAAGAATTAAAGAAGATAGCAAAAGCTACCTTAAAGCAAAAGGCCATTAGACTGAACTATCTATTATTAGGGCCTAACAGTCTGCCTACAAGCATTGGCATTGCACAAAAAAGGTTTTAAGTCTTATTCTTGACTAAGTTCAAATTTGTGAATAGGACTTTAAACATGCAATATAACTACATTTACTATAATCACCTTTAGTTTCAATCTTTGTTTTTGGCACATTAAAAGACAAAGACATTGGGCGATTTCTTAGTTTCCGGCGTTTAATTATAACCCCCACCCCCCTCCCACCACCCTTGAATAGAGGGCAAAATAATTCCATAAAATAATTAAACGCGGGAATCTTCAGGATCGCCAGACATTGATCATAAGACAAAAGTGAGTTCAGTTTTGTCTTGCAATCACCTAGGCCTATATATAATTTTACTATTTAAATGATAATATGATAAGGTAACCAGTCATTTTGCCTATAAACCATTTTGGCCATGGACATTTTGCCCCCAGACAATTTTGCCCATAGACTGTTTCGCCCACAGACCATTTTGGCCATGGACCGTTTCGCCTCCAATTTGGACCAGGGTTGAAATGAACATGTGCGCATCAATATGATTTATTATAAGCGAGGTTCAATAGTAGTAGCCACCCCACTCCAGGGCTAAAATACCAACAATCTATATACTAATATATACTAAATAAAATTACAATTGCAAATTGAGCGTGAGCCGTGGACCATTAGCACATGTATTGCATTACTGGCTGACTGAGAAATAACACTAATACATGTACATTTTTGGCCAAAATGCCTGTTGCCAAACTAGTTTATGGGCAAAATGGTCTAGGGGCAAAATGTACATGGGCGAAACAACCAGAATTCTATGACAAAAGTGATTATAAGCTATGTGTTTCTACAAGATACAAGATTTAATACTACAATAAAAATATACTTAGAGGTGGTCTTATTTTGAAGTTTGACTTTAGGAGCAATTTGAACTTAACTTTTTTATCTTCTATGGAAGATCATATAATGAAATTCCTGACTCCCATAAGGACAGTGCTATGTGATTGTAAAATGAAAGAATGCCAAAATTTTAAAGCTATTATTTAGCTGCAAACAAACTTGTAAGAATGTTATATTTTTTGTAATATACCACTTTAGCTAATGGCCTATTTATTTACTCATTTACATCATTTACTCTGAAATGATTTTAAGTGCCATTTTATTATCCTCAATTCTGGTTCTGGAATCGATTTCTGTGAAGAGGCTCAAAGCTTCCAACTCTAAAGTAGTTTTGGTGTAAAAATAAGACTGAAAAATTTAAACTATCAACCTTAGTTTAAACAAATCGAAAGTTCTTTAAAGACCAAGATTTATTAGGTCTACCAATAAGAATTTCTAGCTTAAGTAACAGTGCATTTATTAAGTGTATCAATACATTAATTTAATTCTTATGAAAGTGCGACTACATGTTTTTGCAATTGATAGAAAAAAATAGAAACATTTTATAAATTGCATTTGTGCAGTAGCGCTATATCATAGGATTTAGCAAAAAATGTTTAAATTGAGTCAAACCTTAATATCCAATCTATTATCACTTAGGATTTTGTCCATGACTCCATTGTGGTCTCGTTGCACTCCATTGCAGTCCTGTTCACCTATGTTGATAGAGAAACCTTCTTAAGGCCAATTGGTGCATGCACAAAGGAAGCCTAATTGGTAGTAAAGAACATGCATGAATATTTTTGTGCATTTTCTCAAAAGCCTAACAAGGCAATACTTTTTATACATTTTGATTTTGATTTTGATTCACTTACAAGGCCCCATTTGTTCTCAACTCCTCTCTATGACTCTCCTCTGTTCTTTTTGATTTTATGTGGCCTAGGCCTTCTGTTTGGTTGGTATTGAGCCTAGGCCTATACTGAAACAAGTAAGAATTTTTTGTATTGTATTCTTCTTTCTTAGGCCCCCTCATTAGACTTCTAGATTAAAGCCTAGTTTCTACACTAGGGCCTAAGCCTACTTAGGCCTAATTTTTTATGACTTGGACCTAGCACCTAGGGCAGGGGTCTAGGCGTAGCCTATCAATTAAGTAGGGGTAGGCCCTATACTATGATATAGTTTAATTATAGTTTAGGTCTATATTAAATAGTTTAAGCCTAGCTTTTAGCTATATAGTAGAAATTTTATGGTATATGACCAAGACTGCCACACACCAAGACTGCCACACGTAGGAGCTAGGAGAGGAATTTGGCTCAATATGTTATTTAATAGTGCTAAAGAGAAAATGAGTGGATAGGGAGAGCTAGCAAAACAAGCCTGAAAGAGAAGAACCTATGACTAGGCCTAATAAGAGGAATAGCAACGATAAAAGATTGGTAGCTCCTCCTTGCTTAAACTAGTAGCCAGTAATAGCTGTGGCAGTCTTAGTCATGTGTCTAGAAATTTAAGCCTAGGCCTACTTATAAATTTGGTAAGCCTATCTAGGCTAGGCCTTAGCTAATAGTTTTTAGGCTATTGACCTATTGTATCTATAATACAATGTACAACATAATAGGATTAGGCCTAGCCCATTATTATTAGCTAGTTTGATAAAATGAGGTCAAAGACTACCAACCATAGACTATGATTGCCACATTTAATTAATTTGTCAAGCTAAGAAAATAAGAATTTTGCATTTTTTATTATTGGATTTAATTGTTCTTTATCTAAGTCTATATTAGGCCTAAATTGATTAGGCTTAAGCCTTACCTACATTAATAAATAGCAAGGGAGATTTAAAAGGTGCAAATAATTTAGATTACAAGCTATAATATAGGGGGCAGCCTTTATTATAGCCTTTCCCTTAGTGGTGTATAACTAAAATGACCATATCTCTAAATGTCTAAATAGATAGACCCTAATAATGAGCCTAGGTTTATATATTTTACTCTTTCTATTGCTATTTATAGTAATTTGTATTATTAGGTGTGATGTATATCTTCATATCTTAGGAAGATACCCTATATACAATAATGGAATCATATTATATAAACATTCCCTTTGGCTTTAGCTTTTACTATAGCCTAACTTATAGATATTTATCTACCAAATAAAATAAGTAACCTAGTACCAAATGAAACCTTGTTTTATATTTATCCCAATTTTTGCATAGCATTACCACTAATGCCAATGGTTTATATTGATAAATTTATAGTAATATATTTGATAGATATATAATCATATACTCATAGAGCCTAATGTAGGGAATAAACTAGCATTACAAAGTCTAAAAGATTCAAGTTTTTATATTATGCAATTTATGGGTAATTAGTTTAAAATCTATTATTGTATCAATATTTATAATATTAGGAATGGTAAATGATTGTTAAGAATAATAATTGATATAATAATAATTAAGTTGCTAATTAATAATAGAGAAAGAGAAGATATAATAAAGATTCAATTTTGTTAATAAAGAATCCTTCAGTAAAGGTTGGATGGGATTGAAATCTTTGGGTAGGATTGGGATTGGAATCTAAATCAGGTCTTTTAGTATATTATAGTTTGTAGGTCCATATAAAGTTAAACAAAATTGAGCACAAATGTTAAGATCAAAAAGTAAAATACAACAAAATCAATGCATGTTTAGATGTGTTTAGAATGTAGAAAATGTCTATCTAAAAATTAGGAAAGTGGCATGAAGATGTTATTACAATTACGTCAATAATTATAAAATAACATTGAAAAAGTGTGAAATCAACAAACTGATCAAGACAGTACCTGCTGATACTGCCACATAATAATACATACCTAGAAACAAAATAACTAAAATTTTCATTACTAACTTTTGACATGTTTACACAAAACAGACTTATCACTTAAAAAGTATTGCTAAATTATTATCTTGCTCATTAAGGCCCTTCAACTAAACCCTTTATATAGATTTTCAATTTTCTTTTTCCATGGTCACACTACTGTATTAAACATAATAACTAGCTAGTCAGATTGAAAAAGAAAAAAAAAATGCCTTCTTATCTGTGTGCATGAACCAAGCCACAATGAACTTTTCAAATTCTGCAGTGCATTGCACAGAGATGATAGAGAAGCAGTGCATCGAGATGAAACAGAGTCAAGCAGCAGAAGCAATCCAATGTGCCAACTATGATCTCTCACAGAATCAATCAAAGGCACTAGTAGGGTACTGTGTAAATCAAAGCACTCACATACCTCAACTAACAAAAAAATATCCTCACCTAAAATTTATAAAAAGATAACAAATTAGATTATGTAAAATTATGAATGCTATAAGGCTTTTAGAATAATCAGAACAATAAGTGATATGTAAAAAAGAGCTTTAAACAACAACTAATCCTCTTCTGTCACTCCTAGAACATTGTCCAGAATGAACTGAAGAGCAGTTGCAAGCTTTTCTTCTGGCAATAGAAACAGGAGATGTGACTGTCTCAAAGCATGATCCCTGCATAGAGTATAAATTTTTTGATAATTGAAATTTTCCTAAATCGTAACTTAGTTATCTTAAGTCATTAACTTATAACATTCTATTTGCAAACAACGTGAGGTGGACTGTGCAAATGTACCTTTGATAGGCACTTCTCACACACTTGGAGTAGGTTACACTTTTTGTAACAAAAATTATCCTTAACATCATGGCATACTGAATAGATACCATTGCTAATAAAGAAGGAAGCAAAGCCATCAGCTAGTCAATCAACAAGGCAACTCCATTCTTCCTCCTCCATTTCATGTTGAATGTCATATAGACTTGGAGCATGGTATAAAATATCTACCTCGACACTTTTCACAATCTCTTGCCCAGAAAGGTCATTGACTAAATTAGCTTTAGAGGAAGCATATCTAAAAAATATATAAATGTGCTTAAATTTATAACCTAATAAAGATAAACAACTAAAAAAAGTAATAAATTAACAATAAAAAGTTTTGTTAGCTTTGATAGATATTAAATATGTAAAATGTGTAGGTATGTATTGTACTTAGAACATGAATAATTAATATATTGTGGAAAAACATAAAAAGCACAAAAAACTGAAAATAAAATGTGAAAAAACAGTTTTGACAGTTTTGACCTTTAGGTCAATTTAAAATGCATTGTTGAGCCTATTTAGGCTGTCCAAGCATACACAATAAACATTGTGCATGTTTACAGAAGCCTTATTGGTGGCTATAGTGCATGTACAATTGAGTCTAAGAGTTGTCAACAGGGCTGTTCCATTGCAGTCCATTTACACGGACTGTTACTGAAGTGGCTGTTACCAAAATGGCTGTTATTAAGGGAGACTTATAAAGGGAGACTATATTAAACTTATGCATTCAAAAGCAAAAATGAGTCAAAAGTCATCACTAATTCTATGCTAGCTGCAGAACTTTGCGTATATATAAGCATACATATATCTTTCAAAACCTACAGATTTTTTACCTAGATAGGCCTATTAATTTAAATTACAGCAACTTATTTTGCATGCATTCTTAAATCTAAAATCATGCTTAAATAGAAACTTGTTGTTGTTAATAGACTAGCTAGTTAGGATAGAAGTAATCAAAAATATTAGAGTCTCAAAATTAAAGTTATCTTTTAAGTCGCTAATAGAAATTTTCCTAATTGAAATCTACTAATAAGAAATTTGCTAGCCAAAATCTGCTAGCAGGCACTACATTGAATAGACAGACATGTTATAAATATTTCGCTGTTTCATCTATGAAATTTTGTTGCTCTTTGTATTGCCATGCAATGTATGTCTGCTAGAGACCCTTTGGTTGTGCTTTACTGAGACACTGCATCATTAAAACAGACTAACTTTTTAAACAAGGGCCATTTCAAGCTAATAAATTGAAATAAATATTGTAAAAATGTGTACAATGCTTTCATTGTGAACTTGCTGCTTAAATAATCTCTTAGCTTCCAATATTCAAATAAAAATGAACTCGGAGTCTTCATCAGGCAGTGGTAGGGGCCGTCAGTTTGGCGGCTTTGGCCGAGGTCGCCCAGTTACTAAGCAATCTAATTTGTCCAATAACAGCAGTACTAATTGGCAGTCACAGCAGAGACATAGGAGACAACCAGCTCAGCACACTAATCAGCAACGCTGGGACTCAGATTCTTCTGCTACCGCCACCTCCGAGTCTGCCGAATCTGTTGAGTCTGAACAGAAGGTTGAACTAGGCGAAACCTTTCAACAGTACAGGGAACTGCTGACAGATGTCTATACTATGGCTGGAAGCAGGTAAGGCAGCGTTGAGTGGCTCACTTGCACATTCTTTCTGGTGTGGGGTCACTCTGATATTCTTAGTCTCAGTGTGATTTCACTCCAACAGTCTCCCCAGTGTCCAGTGTGAGGTCACTCCAACATTTTCCCCAGTGTCCAGTGTGAGGTCACTCCAACATTTTCCCCAGTGTCCAGTGTGAGGTCACTCCAACAGTCTACCCACAGTACCCAGTGCCCAGTGTGAGGTCACTCCAACAGTCTACCCAGTGCCCAGTGTGAGGTCACTCCAACAGTCTCCCCAGTGCCCAGTGTGAGGTCACTCCGACAGTCTCCCCAGTGCTCAGTGTGAGGTCACTCCAACATTTTCCCCAGTGTCCAGTGTGAGGTCACTCCAACAGTCTACCCAGTGTCCAGTGTGAGGTCACTCCAACATTTTCCCCAGTGTCCAGTGTGAGGTCACTCCAACAGTCTACCCACAGTACCCAGTGCCCTGTGTGAGGTCACTCCAACAGTCTACCCAGTGCCCAGTGTGAGGTCACTCCAACAGTCTCCCCAGTGCCCAGTGTGAGGTCACTCCGACAGTCTCCCCAGTGCTCAGTGTGAGGTCACTCCAACATTTTCCCCAGTGTCCAGTGTGAGGTCACTCCAACAGTCTACCCAGTGTCCAGTGTGAGGTCACTCCAACAGTCTACCCAGTGTCCAGTGTGAGGTCACTCCAACAGTCTACCCAGTGTGAGGTCACTCCAACATTCTCCCCAGTGTCCAGTGTGAGGTCACTCCAACAGTCTACCCAGTGTCCAGTGTGAGGTCACTCCAACAGTCTTCTCAGTGTCCAGTGTGAGGTCACTCCAACAGTCTTCTCAGTGTCCAGTGTGAGGTCACCCCAACGTTCTCCCCAGTGTCCAGTGTGAGGTCACTCCGACAGTCTCTCCAGTGCCCAGTGTGAGGTCACTCCAAAATCTATAGGCCTGAGAACCCCTAGCCTGAGAACCCCTAGCCCATACCCCTCATCCGCAGCTCAGACGCCAGCCAGACGTCACAGCGGCTGCTCCAGCTGCACCCCGCACTGTTGGACAGCCAGCTGGAGGAGCTGGCAAAGCTGGTGGTGAAGGCGACTGAGGAGGGCCATTCTCACCTGAGCCTGCTGGGCCAGGTGGACCCCTCCAGAGCAGGCGTGGCGCTGCTGCAGGCCTACGGCTCGCCATTCCAGCACCGGTTCGACAGCCTGCTGCTGCACCGTCTTCAGGCCTTGCAGAGCCGGGCTGAGCGCAGCCGGTCGCAAAACTTTGTGACCGGCTTTGACGAGAAATTCGTGGCATTCCTGGGCGAACTGGCCAGCTTAGCGCCTTTGCCGGCGTTCCGGTGCAAGTCCGCCGTGTACTTTCTCACTGCTATCGAAGCGTTTCTCAACGTCCAGCTGGCATCGGTCGATCGGTGGCGCAGGGCCATCACGCCGCTGTACGAGTGCTCAGAGATGCTGTTTAATCCGGAGCTGAGGGATGCTAATCCGGATATTGATCAGCGATTGGCAGCCATTGGCAAGCTGTTAGCTTTGGCCGAGACTGACCGGTTTATGGCCGGAGTTGGCTGCACTTTTGTCCGGCCTATGCTAGCCGAACTGTTGGAGAAGCTTAGGACTGAAGGACTGCTGGCAAGGCGGCAATAGATTTGACTCAAAATTTAAGATTATAATCTTGAAGGGATAAGTGACTCAAAATTGAAGTATTTTTAAAGGATTAGTTACTCATAATTGGACTTCTTTTGAAGGGATTAGTGATTCAAAATTTGAGATTAATCTTGAAGGGATAAGTGACTCAAAATTGGAGTAATCTTAAAGGATTAATGACTCATAATTGGAGTAATCTTGAAGCATTAGTGACTCAAAATTTGAATAATCCTAAAATGTGAAAGCATTGGTAACCCAAAATCTATTAAAGTTGAAGTTAGCGATGATGATAAAACACTCAACCGTTATGGAACTGCTAGTCTATCGATATTACTGTAATAATGATTAATAACGGCAGTTGTTTTTGTATTTTGTCTTTTATTCTGCATCTAATTTAATACGTATCTATCTTGTTGCTTCTTGAATGACTTTTGCTTTTTGTTTGTTTATTGTTTCTTCTTTTGCAAATTTGCAAACTATTTACTCTGATATCGAATACACAGTAAAATGCAAAATTATTAGACTGAAAATCGAAATAAATATTTAATAGGTCTTACTTACATGCGGGTCTACTGTAAGTAATGCAACTGTAATCTAAATGCCTAAATATAATATTAACTTCAAAGACAGACTGTATTTAGTGTTATTTATTATTATGCTCGTGAGAATCGACTTAAGCAGTCCATCTGGTGCATGAGAATCGGCCTCATCAGCAACCCATCTGGTGCATGAGAATCGGCCTCAGCAACCCATCTGGTGCATGAGAATCGGCCTCATCAGCAACCCATCTGGTGCATGAGAATCGGCCTCATCAGCAACCCATCTGCTGCATCGAAAGCGCGCGCTTGTTTCAACGCATCGCTGAGAGAGACGTTCGACTCCTGCAGCAATCTTCGCCGGAGTTTATCGAAGCAGCCTGTCGCCACTATCTGATCTTTGATTAAGGATTAAGGAGTCCTTGAGTGTCGAGGTCTTGGCCGCTGATTTGAGCCATATTGCTCAGGGGTGGCAGTGAGATGAATTGAGCCATGAGTGGCGACACGCCACTGTAAAGTCTGAAGATAGCGGTTTAAGCTGAGCGAGAGAAATAAGCGAGGCCCAAACTGGCCAAGTTAGCGATTATATATTTGAGGTTCTAAAAGTGCACAATACGATGTACATGAATCATGCAACCCAAGATGTACATTTATGTTAGAATATAGCTCACTCACACAGAATAACAATATTGCGAGGTAATTACAGACCGTTAGACGATATTCGGATGCAGAGGGAAGCCACATGCCGTGACAACCCTCAAGAGAAGCTGAGATCTGCTGCGCGCCATTAAGCAAACAAAAATGTTTTAAATTTTGTAATGGATTTATTATTAATTGTACCCTTTTGTCCATGGTTTTCGGCAGTGATCCTCTTGGCAGCAATTCAATTGTTTGCCGGCTGTGGTATATTAGTTAGCCTAGGCGTGTTGAAACGGAGAGAAACTCACGGCATCCCGCCCACTGCAATCTGTGGCCGACTTTAATAAGTAAAACAACTCGTATGCAAATAAGTATGTAGTTAATGTTTCTACAACTTGTACATTTTAAAAGTAAAGCTTGGTGCTGTTTAATAATGCTTAGTATTGGTTTTGTCAGCCTAACTGAGAATAAAGCCACCCAAAATGATAATCCTGCCTACGCTGACTGCGAAGGGCCTGGCTGCGTGCAGCCTTAGTCTATGGGTCATAGACAATAAAGGACAAGCAAAGTGATAAAAAGCCATCCAATGTGAGAATCGATTGGTCTATGCGTCGTATTCTTTTATTTTGCTTGTCCTTTATAATCTATGGCCCATAGACTAAGGCTGCACGCAGCCAGGCCCTTCGCAGTCAGCGTAGGCAGGATTCTCACTTTGGATGGCTTTATTCTCAGTTAGGCTGACAAAACCAATATCAGTTACTATTTTTTCAATTCGCAAAACCAGGAGATTTGGTCATAGACAATTTTTTTTAGATTTCATTATTTCTTTCTATGTCTGGTGTGCTGGTGTCCCTTGACCCCGCTTTCTTCTGACTTTGCCATAGACATTTCCAGCGGGCCGTGAAACCGACTGAATGCATTGGAGTAAATGGGATTTTACCATAGACTGTCTCAGCGCGCCGTGGCGTTATAGCTCGTTTCTGCCCTCTGCAGTTCATCAATATTGGTATATTGCTGCCGGAAAATTAACAGAACGGAAAATTAATTAAAAAGGAACAGTATTTATTTTTCTGTCACAGATAAGTTCGACAAGAACTCCGTTTCAATACTTGAATGATTCTCCGGTAATGATGTTTACCTGGCGATTGACGGACGTTCCAGTTCAGGAATCGACCCGGCACGCGCTTTAGACTCCTAGCGAGCCCCTTCTCGTTGAGGAACTGACGGAACCTTGACTCGTAAAGTTTTCGTTGAGTCTCGGTCGATTTCGGCGCAGATTTCATTCTCAATCCGCCGGTGCAGCATTTGTAGATCTTCGCTAGTCAGCTCAGGCAGCATGCACTTCGGTACTAAACAACGCATCCAAATTTTTAATCTCCAGAAAAGCGACTGCTCGACTCTCGGTTGATAAAAGCCAACTCATACGTGGAGAGTCCACATTTTCTCCGCCAAAGTTTTGTAGCGAAACGGACATACATGTAGCTCCTTATTCCTATTTGTAACGATGTTGACATTTATTTTTTAAAAATAATTTGGTATTATTAATGTCTCTTTAGCATTATATTAATTTATCTACTATTCATTAGCAACTTTTAAAGTTATTCAATATTGTACGCTTAAAATTTGTTTTACTGTCTCCTTCATAGAAATACGAGTATTTTATTATTTAAGACGGTTAAATCGCGATTTTGCGCTCTTTCGCTGGTCTCGTACGCGTGCTTTTTGGTTGGTCCGCCGCGTGGTGCCTGTTCGCTATAACTTAGTACTAATAATTTAACGGCAATAGTTTAAATCTTGTCAGTTCAAATAAATGATACAATTAAATACAATCAGTCAAAGTTCAAATATAAGACTCTCTTGCTTGCTACGAAGACTCAATTTATTATTGATAGTGCATAGCCGTCAGCACCGAACAAAGAAGGGTCGCGTCACAAATTGGTAATTTAATTGAAATCTGAAAAACCCACTAGAGAATTATTTATGACAGATCGTCTTCTTCAGTCGTCTTCACTGTCCTTTCCAACTACTACAGACGACTGACTATTAGCTTTACTACTGCTCTTTCACAGTGCCAAAGACAGCAGAATTGATTAGAAATCCGGCAACAATAAATTTCATGCAAAAGGGTACAATAACGACTAGACAGACTCGTTCACGGCAGCATATTGCTTTACTAAGCTGAAGCCGCAAAAAAGTCTGTATATATCGTTACATTCTGTCTTGGCCTTGAAATTTGGAAGAAGCGTTTTTGAGTTTGAATTGAACTCAAAATTGTTCAAAATGGAAGATCAATTGGTGCACTAAATCCAGCAAGAGGAACTCGAAAACTAAAAGTTTTCACTGTTAAAAACAAATGATGCTTTAGTAAAATCCAGTAGAACTGAGTTTGTGTAATTTTGGCGACGGAGACAGCAACAGACTGGCTCGCAGCTGAAGGTACAACAAAGGTCAAACAAATTACGCACTTGTTTAAAATGAAAATATCTGGACCCCACATACAGAAGACCCAAAAGAGCGGAGCGCTGCATTAGCCTCAAGTAAATTACAGAGATTTATCTGCACGCTGTGACAGTACATTACAGAGATTTATCATGCTGTGACAGTACATTACAGAAGTTTATCATGCTGTTACAGTACATTACAGAGATTAATCATGCTGTGACAGTACATTACAGAAGTTTATCATGCTGTTACAGTACATTACAGAGATTAATCATGCTGTGACAGTACATTACAGAAGTTTATCATGCTGTTACAGTACAGTACAGAAATTTATCATGCCGTGACAGTAAATTACAGAAATTTATCATGCCATGACAGTACATTACAGAAATTTATCAAGCTGGGACAGTAAATTACAGAAATTTATCAAGCTGGGACAGTAAATTACAGAAATTTATCAAGCTGGGACAGTACATTACAGAGATTTATCATGTCAAGCGTGAAGTATTGCTATAGAAACAGTCAACAGAGGGTTACCAATTGCTCACAGGCTGAGCAGCAAAGATGCGATGCTTCTGCAATTCCCTACTAATATACGCTGCTGAAATAAAATCAAGGATGAGCTTCAACATTGAACTCAGCCGGCCATTTGCAATGTTGAAACTGAAGCCAGTGACCGATCCAAACCGCTTATGCAGAGAGCTGCCGATTCGAACTCAGGACTCTTTTTCAGTGTCCGAGTCGTCATCGTTTCTCCTGCACTTCTGCACCAGAATATAGATGAACTCAAGCAGCTCAAATGTGCTCACGACGCTGATGCCGAGCCAGAGTCCCAGAGTTCCTCCAATCGTAGCGGGATGTCAGTGCGGCCAAAGGAACCGTAGCGGGATGTCAGTGCGGCCAAAGGAACCGTAGCGGGATGTCAGTGCGGCCAAAGGAACCGTAGCGGGATGTCAGTGCGGCCAAAGAAACCGTAGCGGGATGTCAGTGCGGCCAAAGGAACCGTAGCGGGATGTCAGTGCGGCCAAAGGAACCGTAGCGGGATGTCAGTGCGGGATGTCTGAAATGCGGGAATATTGCAACCGGAAAGCAGCTCTCACCTCCGACAGGGCCTCGGTCCAGTGGTACTTGTACATCTCTTCGTAAGCATCCGCCGCAGGACTCTGCAAGCTGATACGGACTGCTGCCAGCTCTTTGACCAGTTCGCTGCGAGGAACACAAGACACTGCAGATTCAACGATTTCTCTTCTATAGTCTTCAAGCGAGCTTAGGTTAGTAACATTAAATTTTCTTAAAACATTGAAATGGCAACCGTCGTACCCACGAGCTAGCAAATACAGCTGAATTTCCTGCCTGGTTTCGGTGCTGTTCCGAAAAATGTGATGCACTTTGCTATCCTCGGGCAGGAACTCGACTCCATGTCTGACTTGCGGCACCATCAGGTTCTCCCAGATCTCTTGAATGGCGCTGAACCCGGGGGCCACCTGCGGCTCTGCTGCCAAGGCCGTTGCTGGGTGAAGTGGCACCACATCCGGTGCTGGAACTGCTTCGCCAGCTCTTGGCCTCGACTCTGTGCGTGCTGGAACCAGATGTCGTGGCAGCCGATTCTCTTGAGCACAGCATCCGATGGGGTGATCCAGTCCTGCGGTGGAGCGAAGTAGCAAAGTTCGCTCGTATTCACCGAGAACGGGAGCAGGTGCGAGTAGCAGCCGCAGTTGCTGTGCAGGATGCTCTGCTGTGCCTCGACTACGAAATCGGAGACGGACTTTGAGTAGGCCTTAGTGACCACGTTCAGCGAGGCGTTGGAGAAGTGCCTGACATAGTTGATGGTTTCGATTGGAGGCTCAGAGCACCTGCGGCTGGGCTTCGACATGAGTCGGTTGTGGATCTGCCTGAGTTTGATGGAGGTGCTGCTGGCTGAGGCCACATCCACGAACTCGGTCTCTGCGGTCTGTCATGGGTTGAGTATGGGTTGTGAGACTGGTTTGGCATGGGTTGTGAGACTGGTTTGGCATGGGCTGTGAGACTGGTTTGGCATGGGTTGTGAGACTGGTTTGGCATGGGCTGTGAGACTGGTTTGGCATGGGCTGTGAGACTGGTTTGGCATGGGTTGTGCGACTGGTTTGGCATGGGCTGTGAGACTGGTTTGGCATGGGCTGTGAGACTGGTTTGGCATGGGCTGTGAGACTGGTTTGGCATGGGCTGTGAGACTGGTTTGGCATGGGCTGTGAGACTGGTTTAGCATGGGTTGTGAGACTGGTTTGGCATAGGCTGTGAGACTGGTTTGGCATGGGTTGTGAGACTGGTTTGGCATGGGCTATGAGAATGGTTTGGAATGGGTTGTGCATGGGCTATGAGACTTTTGTGGAATGAAGCACTTTTCAACTAAAACATAAAAAACTTGTTTAAAGTCTATCTAAATATAAGAAAAAAGATTATTGACACTAAATTAAGCAACTAATTTATTAAGTTTTGGGCTACTTTTTGCTGCAAAAATCAAATTCACGGGTAGCAAAGCAAAATAACGCACGACTCATCGGGTAGCTTTTCTCCTCGTGAATGAAAATGCGCAATCCAGCGGACTGCGGCTCGTTGCTCTGCAGCAGCCGGTTGACGGCTTTGCTGCGTGAGAACTTGCGAGAAATGCAGCCGTCGGGCTGAGTATCATGCCAGTCGGGATACTTCTCGTTGCCATCGGTGAAGAGCACCATGTCCAGCTCGACTCCCCTGCCCCCAGGACCGCTGGACGACTGCCGTGGGTCCGGGTGGAACGTGTAGCAGCTCCAGAACCGGCTGGTCCTGTGACTGCACGGCTCGCTGTTGTAGCGGCAGCTCAGCAGCATGGTCTCGTCGAGCTGGAAGATGTCTCTGGTATCGCCCGACACCCACATCACGTCCAGGACCTTCTTGCACACCTTCTCAAGTCGGCTATCATAGCTTTCATCCGATTCTTGCGGGCGCCTCTGGGTGTCCTCCTTGAACCAGTTGACGAAGTTGCCCCAGAAGTTTTAAAAGTATTGCAACACCTTAAACTTGAACTTCTTATGCTTTAAGTGGAATTCAAAGAAATCTCTTAAGTCAGCAAAGATGCAGAAGCGGGCTTGAAGTTGCAGATTGTGATGTCGGGAAACTGGGCTCGTTCGCTCCTCAGCTTCAGCTGCGACTCAACCGAGCGCTCGGTGAACTTCTGCACCAACTTGGCCAGGTGGACGCTGCAGCCGATCAGGGCAGCTACGAACAGAAGCAGCCAGAAGAGACGTCGAGCTGTGCTTCTGGACAGAAAGATGTGCAGCAAGCCGTGGGTTCTCGTGATGCCAGCCACCTCCTGGGCGGCACCGGTCACCGTGCGGAGTCGAGTTCGCATTTTCCTCTTCAGCTAATTGTAACTTCAGCTTGTAGATTTCTCAAAGCAGTTGCTAACGTGTTATTTGCTAGTGCCCAGAGAATATCGAGCGCTCAAGCCGAGAAATCTTTCGCCCGGCAGTCCTGTTGCAACAGTGCGAGCTGCGTCCGATCGCTGCCCTAGACTAAATCCCTCCCGCGACTTTCGTACTTTGCTACATTGGCAAGCTCAGAACGCAGATCAAACACATTGCAAAAACAGTGAACATTTTTACAATCTGTGGCTTACACCCACCCAGGGGATACGCAGCTTAAATTGATATACTCGTATACATATTACCATTGGTATAATAATTGAAAAAATTGAAATCATATACGAGTATAACCTGTAAACCTGTGACAGTGGTAAGTCTGTTTCGAATTTCATCGTGAAGATAATCCCAGGTAACTCCAAGTTTACTTGATACACAAGTACATTTGCATGCGTGTACATTTAAAAACGTTTATAAATGACTCGTTGATTAAGCATCGGTGGTTCAGTGGTAGAATGCTCGCCTGCCACGCGGCGGCCCGGGTTCGATTCCCGGCCGATGCAACTTTTTTTACTATTTGTCAGTTTAGACTTTAATTGAATTATTAAACGCATTTCGACTAACTTCAGCCCTAAGAAGCTATAAGACGTTTTTAACTATTAAACTACTGTTGAAGATGTAGAAGCCTTTCTCAGAAAACTACAAAAATTTTTACCGATATGTATCGAAAAAACTAAAAGCAGGCGGTAATTGTTTGTTCTCACGCGGAGTGAGTGCGCTGAAAGCAAAATAGAATATTTGGTTAATTGTCCTCGTCACTTGGACAGGCTCGAGTTTTTAGGGTATTGTTTATTTCGATAACAAATAAAGAAGACACAGCAAAGATTTTTTTGCTTGAAGAATCGAAATAAAATTGGAACTGAAATTGAAATTGACATTAGAAAGTGAAGTGGAGCCTGTGATTGCATCTGAGGTTTATTCAAATTAATAATTTGCGCATCTTAAAAATTAATATACAACGGAATTATCAAATTTGATAAATTAGTGAAGCAAGCGAAAAGCCAACAAGACGAGCGGGATAAAAACAGGCTGTAAAGCGGTGAGAGAGTAAAATTATCTGAATAATCGATCAAACTACTAACAGTAGTTAAAAACAAAATCGTATAACAGAAATGAAAATTTTTAGAACACTGGTTATCCTTCCAGTGTGCTGTTCTGGTGGAAATAAAAATCTTCTATTAACAGAATGAAACACAAACGAATTTATCAATAACAAACAAGAAAGCGCAATGGTTCACTAGAGTGCGATATAATCACGTGTTGGTTAGCTAATGCTAAATCAGGGGTAGGCAAACTCAGGCCCGCAAAGCCTCTCTATCCGGTCCTCGGATCCTTTGAAACTTCACAATAGCAATCCGGCCGGCTCAATGTTTATCTCTTCTCAGCTCCCTTCACACGTCTCTCTTCTCTCCTCTCTTATCTTCTCTCCTTATCTCCTCTTATCTTCTCTCCTTATCTCCTCTCTTATCTTCTCTCCTTCTCTCCTCTCTTATCTTCTCTCCTCATCTCCTCTCTTATCTTCTCTCCTCATCTCCTCTCTTATCTTCTCTCCTCATCTCCTCTCTTATCTTCTCTCCTCATCTCCTCTTATCTTCTCTCCTTATCTACTCTCTTATCTTCTCTCCTCATCTCTCTTATCTTCTCTCCTCATCTCCTCTCTTATCTTCTCTCTTTATCTCCTCTCTTCTCTCCTCTCCTCTTCTCTTCTCTCCTCTCTCCTTTTCTCTTCTCTCCTCCCCTGTCTCCTCTCTTCTCTCCTCTCCTCTCTTTTCCTTTATTCCCTCGTCTCTCCTTTCTCCTATCTTTCTTCTCAATTCTCTCTTCTTTCTCCCAGCTCTTCAGTCAGCTTTAGGTTCTCTATTTGGCCCTTGAGGTAAAAATGTTTGCCAACCCCTGTGCACATTTTAGTTGATTTCCAAAAAGTGGTCAGGCCTATATAAAATTAATGTTTCTAGATTTGCGGAGGGAGGAATAACAACGGTTTATAGTTAGTTATTTTGTCCAACGTAAAAGACATAATATCCGCAATACGCTACTGACACTTCCAGTCAGAAGTAGAAAGTTACACATTTTTTGTTAATTATTTCTTATTCTCAACCGCGGCCTGCTGCTTGTGATGCGACCACAGCGGATCTAGCGAGCTAAACGGATCGTTTGGCACCTGCTCTGGTTTCAAGCGGCTCTCCCGACTAGCTGAGCTGTTGAAATCTTCGCGTCGGATACGCCGCTTATCCTCGGGCACGGGCTCGATGCGGATGTGCTTGGCATCTAGAGATTGCAGAAAGTCCTTGGCTGGCGAACCGTTGGCTGATACAGCCGGCGCTGCCGATTCGGATTTGGTAGGCGGCTCTGATGCTGGTTAAATTTGGTAAAACCAACTGAGTTAGACTACTTATCAGTAGGCGAGCATTGAAAAAGACTGTCTATTTGTTTAGGAATAATATATTCGGTTTAGACTACTAATCAGTAGGCAAGCATTGAAAAATACTGTCTATTTTGTTTAGGAATAATATATTCGGTTTAGACTACTAATCAGTAGGCGAGCATTGAAAAATACTGTCTATTTTGTTTAGGAATAATATATTCGGTTTAGACTACTAATCAGTAGGCGAGCATTGAAAAATACTGTCTATTTTGCTTCAGAATACGAAATTCGGTTTGGAGTATAATTTTTATTGCCAATTAAAAACAAATAAATAAGCTCACTTGTGCTATGAGCTGGTGAAGATTTCTCGCTGGCCACTCGGGCAGCCGCCGCCTGAGCAGTGGCCGCCGCAGAAGTCGACGACTGACGAACTAGGACGCCTTTCTTTCTCAGTAGTATCTGACAGATCTCGTGAAAGTTTGAATACAATTGCTGCAATTGCTGAGGGTCGGCCAGAACGCAAGGCCGCTGGTTGGCCAGTGAGGCGGCAATCTCAGCTAGCGGCGGCATCTTGCCATCGAGTTTGAGCTGGTGCCGGGCGGCCAGTAAGGCGCCAAAAAGGCCGCACTTGGCAGAGCCATCCGGACAGACCAGGCAGACTGGGCGAAGCGGCGAGCGCTGATCGCTGAGCACTTGGCAGGCTCGCTCGATTGCCGACGGGTAGTCCGAGTGGACCTTTAAAGTAGTGTAATCAGCGTTTCTACTGATTTTTTGGCTGATTGTGGAATAGAGCTAATTAGCACTTGAAGCTATAATAGATTTAGATAGAATTATAGATGATTCTTGGGGGAATTATGGATGATTCTTGGGGGAATTATGGATAATTCTTGGGGGAATGATGGATGATTATTGGGGGAATTATGGATGATTCTTGGGGGAATGATGGATGATTCTTGGGGGAATTATGGATAATTCTAGGGGGAATTATGGATGATTCTTGGGGGAATTATGGATAATTCTTGGGGAAATTATGGATGATTCTTGGGGGAATTATGGATAATTCTAGTTGGAATTATGGATGATTCTTGGGGAAATGATGGATGATTCTTGGGGGAATTATGGATAATTCTTGGGGAAATTATGGATGATTCTTGGGGGAATTATGGATAATTCTAGTTGGAATTATGGATGATTCTTGGGGAAATGATGGATGATTCTTGGGGGAATTATGGATGATTCTTGGGGGAATTATGGATAATTCTTGGGGGAATGATGGATGATTCTTGGGGGAATTATGAATGATTCTTGGGGGAATTATGGGTAATTCTTGAAGGAATTATGGATGATTCTTGAAGGAATTATGGATGATTCTTGGGGGAATTATGGATGATTCTTGGGGGAATGATGGATGATTCTTGGGGGAATTATGGATGATTCTTGGGGGAATTATGGGTAATTCTTGAAAGAATTATGGATGATTCTTGAAGGAATTATGGATGATTCTTGAAGGAATTATGGATGATTCTTGGGGGAATGATGGATGATTCTTGGGGGAATTATGGATGATTCTTGGGGGAATTATGGATAATTCTTGGGGGAATTATGGATGATTCTTGGGGGAATTATGGATAATTCTTGGGGGAAGTATGGATGATTATTGGGGAATTATGGATGATTCTTGGGGGAATTATGGATGATTCTTGATGAAAATACGAATGATTCTTGGGAGAATTTATGGGTGGTTGCACGGGGACTTCATATGTGATTCTAAAAGGAATTCAATAGTAAGTTTTGGGGGGAGTTACAGGGGTATCAAGGGTGATTCGTAGGAGAATTTAGAATGATTAGAGTATTTTAGAGGAAATTTGGTGTCACCTGCAGCATCACCAGAGTGCGCGAAGCTTCTCCAACACGAACTGCGATGACCCGCTCAGTACAGCCGACATCCCCGGGGTGCACAGCCCGGACTGACACCTCAACGGAGCCGCTGTAAACAGCTGATTCACCTTTGGCATCGGGCCAATACGGAGGTAAACCGCTAACAGACGGGCCCAGCTGACACAACAGCTCGCAGCCGTACTGAAGCAGCATCTTGTAGAATGTTGACAACTGAGACTTATTGGGCTGCTGAGCGAATATCAGCCTGGTGCTCTGCCAGTGCAGCAGGCTGGCATTCAGATAGCTGGCATCGTCGCCAACGGTCACTCTGTTAGCATCGTAGGGCACGCATTGCGGCGCCCTGTTCTGCATTGGGTGGCACATAGCAACTGTTGTAGTCTTCTTTGTCTGCTGTACACCGCCAGCCGCTGTCAGGCCTTTCAACGCGGCCTGATGCTGTTGCCAAGCATCTGACACTGGCAGCCTCCGCCCCAGCCGCTCCGTGTCGGCAATCAGCTGATTAAACAATAAATTATCAGACAGCTTGTCAACTCCGCTCTGCTTTCTCAGGGCAGCTTCGGCTACTTGCAGTTCTCGTTCGGCGCTGGTCAGCACCGAAGGTGTCAACACGGCGGCAGCGGCAGCCGCGGTGTCCTCGGCTGCGGAGTCTAGCAGACTGCGACAGCTGTTGTTGTTGCTGCCCTTGGCAAGCCCTCCGCCAGCACCGTCTGGTGGCAGGTGCTGCGGAGTTGACGCGCCAGATGACGCTCGGTCAGTAGCAGAGGGTTCGGCCGCGACAGGCTTCTGCTGAGCTGGAAAAACGGTGGGTCTGACTGGTCCGCTGTCAGGCTTTGGTTGCTGGGCTGTCGATGATGATGATGATGATGGAGGAGGCAGCTGGGAGGGGAACTGGCTCACTGAAGTGCCGCCTAACTGAGGGAACCCGCCTGTTGCAGATCCCGGTTGCTGAGAAAAGTTTCCGGTTGCAGATCCCGGTTGCTGAGAAAAGTTGCCGGTAGCAGATCCCGGTTGCTGAGAAAAGTTGCCGGTTGCAGATCCCGGTTGCTGAGAAAAGTTGCCGGTAGCAGATCCCGGTTGCTGAGAAAAGTTGCCGGTAGCAGATCCCGGTTGCTGGGAAAAGTTGCCGGTAGCAGATCCTGGTTGCTGAGAAAAGTTGCCGGTTGCAGATCCCGGTTGCTGAGAAACGTTTCCGGTCGACGATCCCGGTTGATGAGAGTAGCCACCAGTTGCAGATCCCGGTTGCTGAGAAACGTTTCCGGTCGAAGATCCCGGTTGCTGAGAGTAGCCACCAGTTGCAGATCCCGGTTGCTGAGAAAAGTTTCCGGTTGCAGATCCCGGTTGCTGAGAAAAGTTTCCGGTTGCAGATCCCGGTTGCTGAGAGTAGCCACCGGTTGCAGATCCCGGTTGCCGAGAGTAGCCACCGGTTGTAGATCCCGGTTGCTGAGAGAAGCCACCGGTTGTAGATCCCGGTTGCTGAGAGTAGCCACCGGTTGCAGATCCCGGTTGCTGAGAGTGGCCACCAGTTGCAGATCCCGTTTGCTGAGAGTAGCCACCGGTTGCAGATCCCGGTTGCTGAGAGTAGCCACCGGTTGCAGATCCCGGTTGCTGTGAGTAGCCACTGGTTGCAGATCCTGGTTGCTGAGAGTAGCCACCGGTTGCAGATCCTGGTTGCTGAGAGTAGCCACCGGTTGCAGATCCCGGTTGCTCAGAGAAGCCGCTGGTTGCAGATCCCGGTTGCTGGAAAAAGTTTCCGGTTGCAGATCCCGGTTGCTGAGAGTAACCACCGGTTGCAGATCCCGGTTGCTGAGAGTAACCACCGGTTGCAGATCCCGGTTGCTTAGCAAAGCCGCTGGTTGCAGATCCTGGTTGCTGAGAGTAGCCACCGGTTGCAGATCCCGGTTGCTGAGAAAAGTTTCCGGTCGAAGATCCCGGTTGCTGAGAGTAGCCACCGGTTGCAGATCCCAGTTGCTGAGAGTAGCCACCGGTTGCAGATCCCGGTTGCTGAGCAAAACCACCGGTAACGGAATATCCTGGTTGCAGGGGCACTGCGCCAGCTTTGGACCCTTGCTGCTGACTGAATCCCGGTTGCTGTGGAAATCCTGGTTGCTGCTGTGGGAATCGAACCGAGGACGTTCCTGCCTGCTGCGGCCCAGCCAAAAATCCCGGTTGCTGGGGAAATCCACCGGTTGCTGAAGACACCGGTTGCTGAGGAAATCTCACAGCTGACACGCTGGGGAGCTGGGGATGCGTGCCGCCTAGCGATCCAGATGGTTGGTAATTGACACTCGAGGTGCCCGGCTGCTGAGGGAATCTCTGTTGCTGGGGAAACCCACCGCCAGATGCTCCAGCCGGCTGTTGCGGCAATCGAACTTGCGAAGTTCCCGGTTGTAGCTGGGGAATTCCCGAATAGCTGGTCGGTTGTTGAGGAAAGCGAATTTGAGATGTTCCAGGTTGCTGGGGGAATCCCCCTGATGAAGCGGCAGGTTGCTGGGGAAATCCCCCTGACGAAGCGGCTGGTTGCTGGGGAAATACCCCTGACGAAGCGGCAGTTTGGTGGGGGAATCCCCCTGACGAAGCGGCAGGTTGCTGGGGGAATCCCCCTGACGAAGCGGCAGTTTGCTGGGGGAATCCCCCTGACGAAGCGGCTGGTTGCGGGGGGAATCCCCCTGACGAAGCGGCTGGTTGCTGGGGAAATACCCCTGACGAAGCGGCAGGTTGCTGGGGGAATCCCCCTGTCGAAGCGGCAGGTTGCTGGGGGAATCCCCCTGTCGAAGCGGCAGGTTGCTGGGGGAATCCCCCTGTCGAAGCGGCAGGTTGCTGGGGGAATCCCCCAGACGAAGACCCCGGTTGTTGTGGAAACCGGATCTGAGAAGTACCTGGTTGTTGCGAGTAAGATCCCAAAGTTGCCGCATTGGTGGTGGGGAATTGCTGTGGCCGAGCACTCGTTGAAGCAAACTGAGCAGTTGATGTCGGAGGCTGGGATCCGAACTGGCCAGTTGATGTTGGAGGCTGGGATCCGAACTGGCCAGTTGATGTCGGAGGAGGCTGGGATCCGAACTGGTTAGCTGATGTCGGAGGCTGGGATCCGAACTGGCCAGTTGATGTCGGAGGAGGCTGGGATCCGAACTGGTTAGCTGATGTCGGAGGCTGGGATCCGAACTGGCCAGTTGATGTCGGAGGAGGCTGGGATCCGAACTGGTTAGCTGATGTCGGAGGCTGGGATCCGAACTGGCCAGTTGATGTCGGAGGAGGCTGGGATCCGAACTGGTTAGCTGATGTCGGAGGCTGGGATCCGAACTGGCCAGTTGATGTCGGAGGAGGCTGGGATCCGAACTGGTTAGCTGATGTCGGAGGCTGGGATCCGAACTGGCCAGTTGATGACGGAGGAGGCTGGGATCCGAACTGGCCAGTTGATGACGGAGGAGGCTGGGATCCGAACTGGCCAGTTGATGACGGAGGAGGCTGGGATCCGAACTGGCCAGTTGATGACGGAGGAGGCTGGGATCCGAACTGGCCAGTTGATGACGGAGGAGGCTGGGATCCGAACTGGTTAGCAGGAAAGCGAGTGGGATACTGATGCAGCTGCTGAGGATCAAAGCTGCCAGAACCCGGAGCTGGCTGCTGATAGCCGGTTGTCTCGCTAGACGGCAAAGGCGAATGCCGACCATACTGTTGCGGCAGCTGCTGATTAGGCTGCGGCGCTGGCGGTTGAACAGGTTCAGCAGATGCTCGGTGAGGACTGGCGGGCAGGGAGCTGCGCTGGCTACCGTAGGTGCCCGGCTTCAGATAGGGCAGGAAGTCCTTCAGTCTGGGCGGGTTGGAGCCGCCGCCGCTGCCGCCCGACCCGGACAGGCTGGCTAAAAGGGCTGCCGGCGGCAAGGTCGCGGGTTCGTTTTCAGACCTTTTTTGCTGACCTTCGGTTGGATTAAGCGACTGGAATTGGCCAGATGAGCGGCTGTATTGATGAAGCTGGGGCGGCGGCGGCTGCTGAGGCTGCGGTTGCTGCTGCTGTGGCGGTGGCTGCGGAGGCTTTGGCGGCGTTAGGAGAGGTTTTAGGCGCGCCTCGATTACCTGCCGATTGGGAATAATGGACAAGGGGTGGGACAGGTAAACGTTAGGGCAGGTGGACAGACAGACAGACAGACAGACAGAAAGACACACAGACAGACAGACAGAAAGACACACAGACACAGACAGACAGACAGAAAGACACACAGACAGACAGACATACAGACAGACAGACAGACAGGCAGACAGACAGACACAGACAGACAGACAGAAAGACACACAGACAGACAGACATACAGACAGACAGACAGACAGACAGACAGACAGGCAGACAGGCAGACAGACACACAGACACAGACAGACAGACAGACAGACACAGACAGACAGACAGACAGACACAGACAGACAGACAGAAAGACACACAGACACAGACAGACAAACCTTCAGCTTGCGGTGCAGCCCGGTGAAGAAGTCCACCCCCTCCTGCACTTTGTCCAGCAGCACCGGTCCCTCATTCCAGGTGGCCACCAGCCGCTGCAGGGCGGCCTCGCGGTCGGCGCGGCGCTGAGCGATCAGCTGCCGGTGCGGGGCCAGCTTGGCGTGAACTTCTATCAGAGCTGACAGGATGTTTGCCTGGGCGGCCAAGTTCTGATTCAGGTAGGTCAGTCGGTCCTGCTGCTTAGCCAGGGTGGCCTCGAACATCTGCACCGGGTCCTGGTTGGGCTGCCGCAGCAGCAGGCTGGTGGCGTCTTCCGAGCGGAGATCCGACCGGATTGAGGCCAGCAGCTCCGCCCGCTGGCTGCGCATCTCCGACACCTTGCCAAGGAGCCGCTTCAGCTCCGACACGGACTGGCCCAGCTGCTCGTCAGCCTGGTCAATTCAGCACGGTAGAGTCAGGCCATCTGATCATCTACTCATGTCTTCCCCTCTCCTCTCCTCCCTTCACTCCCCTTTCCTGCCTTCACTCCTCTCTACTCCCTTCACTCTCCTCTCCTCCCTTCACTCCCCTCTCCTCCCTTCACTCTCCTCTCCTCCCTTCACTCCCCTCTCCTCCCTTCACTCTCCTCTCCTCCCTTCACTCCCCTCTCCTGCCTTTACTCTCCTCTCCTCCCTTCACTCCTCTCTACTCCCTTCACTCCCCTCTCCTCCCTTCACTCCCCTCTCCTCCCTTCACTCCCCTCTCCTCCTTTCACTCCCCTCTCCTCCCTTCACTCCCCTCTCCTCCCTTCACTCCCTTGTCCTCCCTTCACTCCCTTGTCCTCCCTTCACTCCCTTGTCCTCCCTTCACTCCCCTCTCCTCCTTTCACTCCCCTCTCCTCCCTTCACTCCCCTCTCCTCCCTTCACTCCCCTCTCCTCCCTTCACTCCCTTGTCCTCCCTTCACTCCCTTGTCCTCCCTTCACTCCCTTGTCCTCCCTTCATTCCCTTGTCCTCCTTTCACTCCCCTCTCCTCCTTTCACTCCCCTCTCCTCCCTTCACTCCCCTCTCCTCCCTTCACTCCCTTGTCCTCCCTTCACTCCCCTCTCCTCCCTTCACTCCCTTGTCCTCCCTTCACTCCCCTCTCCTCCTTTCACTCCCCTCTCCTCCCTTCACTCCCCTCTCCTCTCTTCACTCCTCTCTCCTCCCTTCACTCCCGCCTCCTCCCTTCACTCCCGCCTCCTCCCTTTACTCCTATCTCCTCCCTTCACTCCCATCTCCTCCCTTCACTCCCCTCTCCGCCCTTCACTCCCCTCTCCGCCCTTCACTCCTCTCTCCGCCCTTCACTCCTCTCTCCTCCCTTCACTCCCCTCTCCTCCCTTCACTCCCCTCTCCTCCCTTCACTCCCCTCTCCTCCCTTCACTCAAGCAAGCCTCACCTGCAGGTCGGTCACCGTAGGCAGGCTGGCCTTCAATTCCTCAGGCGATTTCCTCAGCTCAGCCAGACTCTCAGCGTGCCGACTGGCGCTGGCCCGCAGGCTGTCATTGGATGGCTGAGCTTCTCGGGCCACCTTCTCAAACTTGGCCAGGTCGTCTAGGAACGGTCTGAGCGAGGCGGCAGTCTCGGCCGGGGCGTCCTTGGTCAGCTGACGCAGCTCGCCAAGCAGGGTGTCCACGTCCACCGCTGCCGACGCCAGCTGCTGCATCCGCTGCGTCAGCCGCTTCTGCGCCGCGTCGCCTTCGACAGACAGCTGAGCGCAGGCGTCGTAAAGAGCTTGGGGCAGCGGCGCGTCCTCGGAGACGGAGTAGAACTCGGGATCCGCCTGCGGGAATGCGGAAGCACTCCATGCCTGTCACGCTGGCACTCCATGCCTGTCACGCTGGCACTCCATGCCTCTCACTCTCTCTGGCACTCGATGTCTGTCACTCTTTCTAGCACTCCATGCCACGCTCTCTCTCTAGCACTCCATGTCTCTCAGTGTCTCTGGCACTCCATCTCTCTCTGGCACTCCATGCCACCCACCCTCTCTGGCACTCCACGCCTGTCACTCTGGCACCCCATACCACTCACTCTCTCCAGCACTCCGTATCTCAGTGTCTCTGGCACTCCATGTCTCACTCTCTCTGACACTCCATGTCTCACTCTCTCTGGCACTCCATCTCTCACTCTCTCTGGCACTCCACGCCTCTCACTCTCTCTGGCACTCCATCTCTCACTCTCTCTCTGGCACTCCAGGCCTCTCAATCTCTGGCACTCCATGTCTCTCACTCTCTCTGGCACTCCATCTCTCACTCTCTCTGGCACTCCACGCCTCTCACTCTCTCTGGCACTCCATGTCTCTCACTCTCTCTGGCACTCCGTCTCTCACTCTCTCTAGCACTCCATGTCTCTCACTCTCTCTCTGGCACTCCATGTCTCTCACTCTCTCTCTGGCACTCCATGTCTCTCACTCTCTCTGGCACTCCATGTCTCTCACTCTCTCTGGCACTCCGTCTCTCACTCTCTCTGGCACTCCATGTCTCTCACTCTCTCTGGCACTCCGTCTCTCACTCTCTCTGACACTCTCATCACACTGGTCCTCACCTGCAAGCTGCTGAGGCACTCGGCCAACTCAGTATCCTTGGTCTCAACGGCATCGCCAATCTCTCTCAGCTTCTTTGACACCTCCTCGGAGTACACGCTGGACGCTTCGCTGGTTTTCATCGGCACCAGGCGTTTGAACAGGTCGGGGCCGGCCGCCTCGGCAGGATCGAAGGCCAGCGGCTTCACCAGCTGGGCCGACTGCACCTCAGGCACTGTTTGGGGAATCTGCGCATTGGGAGGGGGTCGGACTTAGGGATTGGGATTTGAGAAATCGGGATTTGGATATGAGAAATCGGGATTGGGATTGGGATTAAGATCTGAGAAATCGGGATTTGGATATGAGAAATCGGGATTGGGATATGAGAAATCGGGATTGGGATTGGGATTAAGATCTGAGAAATCGGGATTTGGATATGAGAAATCGGGATTGGGATATGAGAAATCGGGATTAGGAATGAGACGTCGAGATTGGGAATCGAGAAATCGAAATTGGGATTTGAGAAACCGAAATTGGGATTTGAGAAATCGAGATTGGGATATGAGAAATTGGGATTTGGATATGAGAAATCGGGATTGCGATTGGGATTAAGATCTGAGAAATCGGGATTAGAATATGAGAAAGTCGAATTGAGAAATCGAAATTGGGATATGAGAAATCGGGATTAGGATATGAGAAGTCGAGATTGGGAATTGAGAAATTGAAATTGGGATTTGAGAAATCGAAATTGGGATTTGAGAAATTGAAATTGGGATTTGAGAAATCCGGATTGGGATCTAAGAAATCGGGATTGGGATCTAAGAAATCGGGATTGGAATGTGAGAAACCGGGATTGGGATCCGAGAAATCGGGATTAGGATATGAAAAGTTGGGATTGGGATCTGAGAAATCGGGATTGGGATTTGAGAAATCGGGATTGGGATTTAAGAAACCTGGATTGGGATTTGAGAAATCGGGATTGGGATCTAAGATGTCGGGATCGGGATCTGAGAAGTCGGGATTAGGATCTGAGACATCGGGATTGGGATCTGAGAAAGCCGGTTTGGGGTCAGAGAAATCAGGATTGGGAATCAAGGAATCTCATAAAACTGGAGCAGCGGGCGGTCTCACCTGAGCATGGTAAATGAGATTATTGTCCTTCTCGGCGCTCTCATGCTTGCCAACGATGACATCTTGGACAAAGTTCAGAGTCTCCCGCATCTCGGAGTCTTTCAAGTCTTTGTTAGCTGCGATGGCCGCTTGAAGTGATTCGCGAGCTTTGAGAAGCCAAGCCAGGCGGAGGCCGTACTCGCCAGTGTCCTCGGCAGTTTGAGCAGAGTAATAAGCCACCTGGGATTCGTAGAAACTGCGCTTGACTGCGAATATTCCCGAATAGTGCTTTCGGGTCCGGCCAGGAATCACCTGCTAGTGAGGAGTCGGGTTTTTTGCGGAAATAAAACAACTTGTCCCGAATATTGCAATAGCTCCCAAAAAATCCCCAACAAAAGCTCCCAGAAAATATAAAATATAAACTTCCCGAATTCCCCAATATTAACTTCCCAAAAAATCCCCAATTTAAACTTCTTAAAAAATCCCCAATATAAACTTCCCAAACAATCCCCAATTTAAACTTCTTAAAAAATCCCCAATATAAACTTCCCAAAAAATCCCCAATTTAAACTTCTTAAAAAATCCCCAATATAAACTTCCCAAACAATCCCCAATTTAAACTTCTTAAAAAATCCCTAATATAAACTTCCCAAACAATCCCCAATATAAACACCCAAACAATCCCCAATATAAACTTCCCAAAAAATCCCCAATATAAACTTCTTAAAAATCCCCAATATAAACTTCTTAAAAATCCCCAATATAAACTTCCCAAAAAATCCCCAATATAAACTTCCCAAAAAATTCCCAATATAAACTTCCCAAAAAATCCCCAATATAAACTTTCCAAAAAATCCCCAACATAAACACCCAAACAATCCCCTAAATCCAGTCACCTTCGCAACAGTGCCAGCCGAAGACAACATGGACCCCAGCTGGCCATAGAAGTCCACCAGTTGCTGGGCAATCCTAGCATTGATGCCGCTCTTTCTGCCATCCAATTGAGACTTTCTAAACACGCACTCCTGCGCTTGGGCCAGCATCATTTGAGCCTTCAGCCGCATCAGTTCAGACTCTAAATCCGGCGCCACAGCACCGGAGAACACTTCGCTAACCCGTTGAAAGCACCAAGCCGCAGACATGAAATGCGTGCAGGCCGCTTTGATGCCCTCGGCGTCTGAACGGGCCTGCTTGCAGCCGAGTACGCTCTCCATAGAGCCGATGTTGTACAGCACCGCAGCCTCCTCAAATCGAATGTCCGAGTGCGTCACCACATCGTCTATGTACAGATCGTCCCTGAGCATTTCATAATGTTAATAAATAAGTCAGGCTCTGAAGATCGCTGACTCTTGGAGTTATCCAGTGGTACACTGTACGTTATCTAGTGGCACCCTGTAAGTGATTCAGTGTCTCCCTGTAAGTGATGCAGTGTCTCCCTGTAAGTGATGCAGTGTCTCCCTGTAAGTGATGCAGTGTCTCCCTGTAAGTGATCAGTGTTTCCCTGTAAGTGATGCAGCCTGTAAGTGATCAGTGTTTCCCTGTAAGTGATGCAGTGTCTCCCTGTAAGTGATCAGTGTCTCCCTGTAAGTGATCAGTGTCTCCCTGTAAGTGATGCAGTGTGTAAGTGATCAGTGTCTCCCTGTAAGTGATCAGTGTCTCCCTGTAAGTGATCAGTGTCTCCCTGTAAGTGATGCAGTGTCTCCCTGTAAGTGATCAGTGTCTCCCTGTAAGTGATCAGTGTCTCCCTGTAAGTGATCAGTGTCTCCCTGTCTGTAAGTGATCAGTGTCTCCCTGTAAGTGATCAGTGTCTCCCTGTAAGTGATCAGTGTCTCCCTGTCTGTAAGTGATGCAGTGTCTCCCTGTAAGTGATGCAGTGTCTCCCTGTAAGTGATGCAGCCTGTAAGTGATGCAGTGTCTCCCTGTAAGTGATGCAGCCTGTAAAGTGATGCAGTGTCTCCCTGTAAACGATGCAGTGTCTCCCTGTAAGTGTTGCAGTGTCTCCCTGTAAGTGATTATATTACTATCTGAAAATTCGTTATTAATAAAAAATAAAAACTATTAAACTTACCAAGACACAGGTAGTGCACATGGCTCACATTCTTCCATTGGGAATCTTGACTTTAATAGTTGCAGCTGGCCATAATACTTCTTTAATAGACTAAGACCACCTAAATCCTGTGGTGATTCTAATGCACTCTAAAAATATTGAATAAGGATTGAAATTTATGCTTATTTGATATATAGAAGGATCATTACTGACTGAGGCTGCCAACTATTTACAGGCACACTATGATGACTTGGCTCTTGACAGATCTATAGTGAGTAGGTGGATCACCCACTGCTGCTAGGCAATATGATCTCAAAGATGATACACACAGTGGGAGTCTATTGACTATACTATGGCAAGTGACAACAGCTTATAGAAGAATATTTTAATAGACTATATATAGCATATACAGACCTACTTGGACAAGGACTAATAGCTCACATTTAATGAAATTTAGGTATCCACAGGTATCTCTCATGGCTCTTTAGAGAAGATTTTCCTCAAGAATCTATGGCTAAAGAAGCTTAGATCTCCCATTGGGTCTCAATATTGCTAATAGCCAAGCAGAAAGGAATAAGGGTAGCAGGTGCACCTATGTACATCAATCAATAGTCCTTGAGTGACCATTACACCATAACCATTGATAAAATACCTCTGTCATACTTCCTACCTAAGACTAAGCACCAATGTATGCATTAGGTAGGTCCTGATAAACCACAATAGTCCATACATGCGCAACTTCTGAAATTACGCTGGCCGTGCGACTTAGTTTTCGATAAAAAATGCGACTTACCTATGAAAGAGCCTAGCAAAAACTTTAGGTAAACGGCAGGAGTAACTATGACCATATTTTAAAAGCTAAATGCCTCGCCAGCTAATTAGTGCTGCGTGCAGATTCGGCGTTTTTATAACAGCTAATCAGTATGTCATCTAGTGGCGGCATGAAGCAATTAGTAAATTGTCAGTACAGTGTAGTGAGCATACTACAAAAGTCATGATTCATGAATGTCCAGAAGTAAGTGAAGTGAATACAGTGTGACCTATAGCTCAAGAACGATTTGGCATGGAAGATGAGAGCCCTGATTCAGATGGCTCATCAGATGCAGAATACGAATCCAGTAGAGATACAAGCTGTGAAAACCCACAGATTTTGAAACCACTGAATTCCAATTCCCGGAACTATTTTTGCATAGATTCTAAATTTGAAGTCATGCTCAAACAAAAACTTGTTAACAGTTAGGAAAAAGGCAAAGATGGGAGCAATGCATGTTAAACTAAGATTTGAGGCCTTTGCAAATTCTCTCCATTCCTCAATCTTCTCATCCTCTTTTTCTTTTCTCTCTCATCCCTTATCCCTTCTCTCTTTCCTCTCCTCTCTCCTCTCCTATCTCTTCTGTCTCCTCTCTACATTCTTATCTCTCCTCTCGTCTCTCTCCACTCCACTCTACTCTCTCATCTTATCTTCCCTCTCGTCTCTCTCCACTCTACTCTCTCATCTTATCTCTCCTCTCTTTTCTACTCTCTCATCTCTCCTCTCTTCACTCTCCTCTCATCTCCTCTTTATCCTCTCTTCTCTCATCTACTTTCTTCTCTTTCCTCTTTCCTCTCTTCTGATCTCATCCATCATCTTTTCTTTCCTCTTTCCTCTCATCTCCTCTTCTCTCTCATCTCTTTTTCCTCCCTCAGCTTTTCTCTCCTCTTCTATCTTTTCTCCCATCGCATCGCTCGCCTCTCCTCTGTTTGCTTATCTCTAATCTTCTATTCCCTCTACTTTGAAGTAAGAAAATATGCACATATTTTTGCTGAAGATAAGAGGAGAGAAGAGGGCATTGAGGAGAAAGGGTAGAGAGAAAGGAGGAGAAGAGAGGAGAGAGAAGAGGGAAAAGGGGGAGAGAGAGAAGAGGGGAGGCAAGGTAGAGAAGAAGAGAGAGATGAGAGTTGAAGAGACACCAACCTAAGTAATGTTACCAACCTTAAGAAAGTAGTGTTACTTTTGCTTGGTGTGGACGTATGGACAGTCACACTTGCATGTGCTTGGTGTCATTTGAAAGCGGCAAGTCTCCTCTTCAAAATGACACCAATTGCAAGAGATTTGAATCTGTGCTTCAAGAGATATGGACGATTAAGTAGAGAAAGGTCAGTCATAGACTTACAGAACCTCAAAAATGTCAACAGAAAACTTTTATCACGAGCGTAATTACTCCAGAAAAAACAAAAAACACAACAGTACAGTACAGAAGCAGGTGAAACAGATAACAAGCAAATTATCACACAAGCGAACAACATTAAAATCATTCATCGGTTGGCAGACTTGTCATCTTGCTGACAGCATGGTCGCCATGAGCTGTGCAGAGTTGCCTGTGGATGTCAGCCGATTTGGTTCCGGAGCTCCAAAGTGTAAAGATGGCATGTCGCTGCCCAGTCTTTGAATGCACATCCATTTGCAGTTCACAATTGAAAATTGAATGTCAATAAACTTTGCAGGCGCAGCAGAAGCAGTTTTACAAGTCTCGTAGTTTTATGAGACAGCCCCTCTCGTTCACTGCATCACATTTGGCCATAGACAGCCCATGATTACGAAAAAATCGATAAAATCGTAAAAGTTTTCTGTTGACATTTTTGAGGTTCTGTAAGTCTATGACTGACCTTTCTCTACTTAATCGTCCATATCTCTTGAAGCACAGATTCAAATCTCTTGCAATTGGTGTCATTCTAAAGAAGAGACTTGCCGCTTTCAAATGACACCAAGCACATGCAAGTGTGACCGTCCACACGTCCACACCAAGCAAAAGTAACACTACTTTCCGGACGCCCCTCGTAGTTAGGAAGTTTCAAAGAACCCGAGGGGCGAGGGCCAGATAGAGGGGCTTCGCGAGCCGGAGTTTGCCAACCCCTGCTCCAGAGTTTAAGAAATCAATGGGAAACTGTTGACGCGGGCTTCTGATTTCAAAGATCTTGTCTGTTGTTGAAGGCTTCTATTCTGTTTTTGCTCTCCTGCCACACTTGCACCTACTACCCCCTGATTGCCTCTGATTGTGACTTACTTCCCTCTTATTGCGACTTAGTTGCTTCTTTTTGCGACTTACCTAATCCTTTTTGCGACTTACCTAATCCTTTTTGCGACTTACTTAATCCTTTTTGCGACTTACCTAATCCTTTTGCGACTTACCTAACCCTTTTGCGACTTACCTAACCCTTTGGCGACTTACCTAATCCTTTTTGCGACTTACTTAATCCTTTTTGCGACTTACCTAATCCTTTTTGCGACTTACCTAATCCTTTTTGCGACTTACCTGATCCTTTTGCGACTTACCTAATCCTTTTGCGACTTACCTGATCCTTTTGCGACTTACCTAATCCTTTTGCGACTTACCTGATCCTTTTGCGACTTACCTAATCCTTTTGCGACTTACCTAATCCTTTTTGCGACTTACCTAACCCTTTTGCGACTTACTTAATCCTTTTTGCGACTTACCTAATCCTTTTTGCGACTTACCTAATCCTTTTTGCGACTTACCTAACCCTTTTGCGACTTACCTAACCCTTTTGCGACTTACCTAATCCTTTTGCGACTTACCTAATCCTTTTTGCGACTTACCTAACCCTTTTGCGACTTACCTAATCCTTTTGCGACTTACCTGATCCTTTTGCGACTTACCTAATCCTTTTGCGACTTACCTGATCCTTTTGCGACTTACCTAATCCTTTTGCGACTTACCTAATCCTTTTTGCGACTTACCTAACCCTTTTGCGACTTACCTAATCCTTTTTGCGACTTACCTAACCCTTTTGCGACTTACCTAACCCTTTTTGCGACTTACCTAACCCTTTTGCGACTTACCTAACCCTTTTGCGACTTACCTAACCCTTTTGCGACTTACCTAATCCTTTTGCGACTTACCTAATCCTTTTGCGACTTACCTAATCCTTTTGCGACTTACCTAACCCTTTTGCGACTTACCTGATCCTTTTTGCGACTTACCTGATTATTTTTACAACTTAGTTTGCTTCTTTTGCGAATTGTTTTTCTTTTGCTTCACCATTTTCCCTGAACTGCTCTTTTTTCGCTTTCCTCTTGCCTTTCTTGGTTCTTGTGTTTTTCTGTTTTTGGTTGACTCAATTTTGCGACTTACCCCTGGTCAGCCACGATTTACGGTGGCCGGATCGGCCAGGTTGGCCAGCAGTTGCGCATGTATGCAATAGTCTATACCAAGTTAGGCTTCTCAATTAGCAAGTTTTAACTCACTATATTTTGGATTATCAGGGAATCATCTATACTAACTTTTGCTTTCCAAAGACAAATATCACTGACATTGCTGTCTATGCATTCTGGTAAAATAGTTATAGTTATTATCTATACTCCTTTAGGACAATGCATAAAGACTATTCCATATAGCATGTTTATCTGGCCAAAATTTAATAGATGACATGGCAGCTGATCCCATACCCACCCTATTATCTAGACCTGACTTTTAGCAACTACCACCTGTTTGGATAGCTAAAATTAAATTTTGCAGTTTCTGCATGAAAGTAAGTAAAGTGATAAAGTATAAAAACTTACCTTTCTCAAATCTAATAAAGCTTTAAACTCAGAGTCATATGCACTAGCTGATTCACCATATTCACTTTCCAAGTACTAAAAGGAAATATAAAAGATGAAGATTTATTATTTAATTAAAACAATACTTTTTTATCTATACACTAAAATTGTATTAGCATTAATACAGTATTATTTAAGAATGCAGCAAATCTTAAAAATAAGTTATTTCGTTTTATTAAATATTATCAATAAAAATATTCTTTAGTCTGGATGATGCTGGATGTATACCCAAAAAATTGAGTGTATGCCTATTCTTAAAACTATGTTACTATTGCAATAGTGATAATAAATGACTTTTTTTATAGTATGACAATAAATGACCTTTTTGTTATAACAATAAATGACCTTTTTAATAGCATAATGGACCCTTTTGGCAAATAATTTGGTTGATATTTCTGATTTTTTGACAATACTATCTACAGTAGAAAATCAATACACACAAAGATTTATTTAAAAGCCTTATTGCAAACTTTAAAAAACCTAGAAAGCTTGTAATTTCCATTTCAAAATGAAATTTTTTTATCTTTTTTTCTACTTCACAATAACTATTCCACATTATTCTATGAGCCACACTCCAGATCATGTAGTATACACCTAAAAATTTGGACATGCATTGGCCTTGCACGCCCCAAAATTAGGCATGCACAGTTGGCATGCATCACTCCTAAGAAAATAGTATCCGTGCACACCTAGCGTGCACCCAGGGTCAGGATCGTGTACCGCTGTACGCCGGAACGAAAATTGCTTCCGTAGCTCATGCACGCCAATGTACGCCAACGAACTTTTTATTGCATACAAAAATATACCAAAATAGAAATTACAAACTACAACTAATATTAAAAGCTTAAGAACTTTTAATATTTGATCAACCTATGTGTTAAAACTGAAAATCTTTTTACTAAACTGTAGAGAACTAGTTCATTTTAACTAATTTTGTTTTACTTTTACTTTCTTGGAAAGGTTAAGCCCGGTTTTTTAAATTTAGTTTTCTGTTTTTTTCGTAAAGGGCCAGCCATTCTTTCTGATCAAAATTTAGCTACTGTAACTATGTACATGGAAACTATGCCAAATGCAAACTTAATCATTTTTGTATGCTAATTATGTAGATTGATTGTTGGGACTCGGAACTTTTGGTCCCACCTGCTGGTCTCGGCAATCTCTATACGCCAAGCTGTATGCCAAGATGGCACGCCAGGCGCCTTTGTACGCCAAGTTGTACGCCAATGTGTAATCTAGGTCCCTCTGTACGCCGGAATTTTCCGGCGTACATGTATACCATCCGGAGTCTAGGCGTGCACTTTATAGAATCACGCCTAAGTTATTGTGAAATAGAAAAAAGATGAAAAAAGTTCATTTCTAAGTGCAAATTTCAAGCTTTCCAGTTTTTTTCAAGCTTGTAAAAGAGAATTAAAACAAATCTTTTCATGTATAAATTTTCTGCTATAAATTGTATCACCAAAAAGGCATAAAAAGCAACCAAATTATCTGGTAATAAGGGTCTATTAATGTATTATGCAATTTTAAAAAGGTTTTTTTGTCACAATGTAAAAAGATCATTTATATTCTGGATTGAAAAATGTAACACTTTATTATTTACAATTATTTACACATTTTTGGTCTTACTTATACTTTTCAGTAATGCTATTGCTATGTATAAAATTACTGAGACCAAATATGTGTATACACGAAATCAATCCAAATAAACAAACTATCAAGGTATTAAAATATTAAAACTTTTGTCCACTATTGCCTGCGACAAGAAAAAATATTTTCAGCACTTACTGACTTGAGAACATCTATTTCTATAGGAAGTGATGAAGTCTTTATCTGAAAGGAGTACATAGGAATTCGAGGTGCTCCCTCCATTTTCTTGTACTGAATGTTAATAGTTTTTTTAATATTCAAAACTAAAAATCAGACAAGCAATCGCCTCGTATCTTGATCGGATTGTTCTTTGTAATTTCCAAAATTCTTATAGACGATTTGTACAGTCACGCTTAATTATTAGGAAAAGCTGGTCAACAAAATTCGCAGAAAAATAGTTATTTTAAATCTGTACGTCCAAAAACAAAAAGTAAATCAAAGTGGAATTAAAACATTTCCTAGTGTTATCTGAATAACAAACGGCATTAAAATAAGTTTGATGATATAAACCATTAAAATAGTTTTAAAAAACACTTTTTCCGCAAAATGCGCATTTGACGGGCCATTACGTTACATAGTGTGTATGTCCCAAGGCTGGAGCAATGTTACATATACAGAATCCTTCAGACCTCTTAAAAGATGTATAATTCTAAAAGATTTTTTGAAAAGTACCTGGGGTGTCAATAAAGCTTCAGCGTACTTTACTGGTCATTGAATATACGTAAACAAACGCTTACTATTCGTAATAATTTGGCAAAAAGTACAGTCACATATACATCCATCCCGCAATTGGCCTTTCACAAACTTACTTACATTTTAAATTAGGAGGATAATCTGCATTATTACTCGAACAATTTTTGGATAGTTTCATCTCTTGAATTGAGTTTCATCTCTCAACGTCCGAACAACACTGTATTCTTTTGCGAAATTTGCATTGTCTATGACAAACGATTGCTTAAAAGAAATGTATAATGCAGAATCCTAATAAATAATACAATTTTTACTGTAATTCGAGATGAAGTAAGTTTTAGTTAACTTTTCTTTTGAAGTGCATTCATAAGTTTTGTTTTAAGTATTGGTCTAACATAAGATTGAATGAATCGTACAATAAATATTTAAAAAACATTTTGTTTTGATTTATTTTTCCGTTCTGGACTGTGCGAATTGCGTATTGAAGTTTTCTTTGCATTAAAGCAATTCATTCCGTTCTCCTGCATTGCTAAACAGAATGGCGTCTGAACCAGTAAGTATCTTTTTAAGTAGCTTTTTAAACATCACGGTAACAAGACCAGGGGTTGTAGAAAGAAAGTATTGTCTACTTTTGAGTATTGGCGTATTTCTAAATATACTAAATCTCTAAGACTAAGGTTTTTATGCTTGTCCATATACTAAAAATGGTCTGTCGGTATCTTTCTATCTATCTAGGTATCTAGGTCTGCGATCGATTTTAGCAAAAACGGCTGAACCGATTTTGTTTGGTCACTGGTCAGATCGTCATATTCCATTTCGTCATATCGGATGACAAAGTGACCAGAAGCAAAGTAGCTTTGAAAAATAATATGACGAAGTGACCAAATATTTAGTTATGCTGGATACTTCGTCATCAAACCAATCAATCTGTTTGAGATTCGAGTTAGTGTAAACTATTTTTGTCTTTATGAACTATAAGCTGCGGAAAGCAGAACCGATCAATCGGCAGGTTTTATCAATTGAGATGACAAAATGACTGGGATGATTAGGATTCCATGTAAATAGGGCCTATGTTGGACTTCTTCAAGTTTATGTTGATAAAATAGTTTCAATTTGGATAGGATCATAATTTTGTCTCTACAGAGGTTTTTGATGGTGCTGATTTCAAATTTGAGCTCCATTTTTAGGTAGCTTTAACCCAATTATATGTAGCTTAAAACCAACCACCGGGGCGTGGGGAATAGGGGGGTTTAGGGTAGAGAGATTCTTCATGGGGATTGATTTTATCAACATAAACTTGAATAGAGGCATAGAGACTTATTCAAGATTGTGCTGATAAATTCCAATTCTAATAGGGGGGGGGGGGTTGTAGCTTAAAACCAACCACCGGGGCATGGGGAATGGGGGGGTTTAGGGCCATAGCTGGGAAGGTGGCAGTTTTTGGTGAATTTTCTGGCGCAAATTGGCCCTTTTTTGGCACACATGGCGCACACGGCGTACAAGGAAAAATTGGAAATGCTCTAGCGGCGCACATGGCGCATGGTGCTGAAAAAATATATAGTTACATTTTGTTATACTTTGCAAAATATATAGTGTCAGGCCTAATTCCATAATTCGTAAAATAAAATTACGTAAATTACGTAAATCACAATATAAAATACGTAAATGAAATTCAAATTTGTCTACTGTAAATTCCTTACGGTAGAATAAATACCTTACCTTACCTTACCTTACCTTAGACTTACCTTATCATGGTGCGCTGCGGCGCACAAAATCTCTTCTTCATGGCGCACGGCGCACAGTGCTCAAAAGCCATCAAAATAGTTCCGGCGCACACTGTGCCACCTTCCCAACTATGGGTTTAAGGTAGGGAGATTCTTCATGGGGATTGATTTTATCAACATAAACTTGAATAGAGGCATAGAGACCTATTCAAGATTGTGCTGATAAATTCCAATTCTAACAAGGGGAGAGGAAGGTTATAGCTTAAAACCAACCCCCGAGGCATGGGGAATAGGGGGTTTTAAGGTAGAAAGATTCTTCATGGGGATTGATTTTATCAACATAAACTTGAATAGAGGCATAGAGACCTATTCAAGATTGTGCTGATAAATTCCAATTCTAACAAGGGGAGAGGAGGGTTATAGCTTAAAACCAACCACCGAGGCATGGGGAATGGGGGGTTTTAAGGTAGAAAGATTCTTCATGAGGATTGATTTTATCAACATAAACTTGAATAGAGGCATAGAGACCTATTCAAGATTGTGCTAATAAATTCCAATTCTAATAGGGGGGGGGGTTGTAGCTTAAAACCAACCACCGGGGCATGGGGAATGGGGGGTTTTAAGGTAGGGAGATTCTTCATGGGGATTGATTTTATCAACATAAACTTGAATAGAGGCACAGAGACCTATTCAAGATTGTGCTGATAAATTCCAATTCTAATAGGGGGGGGGGGGTTGTAGCTTAAAACCAACCACCGGGGCATGGGGAATGGGGGGTTTTAGGGTAGGGAGATTCTTCATGGGGATTGATTTTATCAACATAAACTTGAATAGAGGCATAGAGACCTATTCAAGATTGTGTTGATAAATTCCAATTCTAATAGGGGGGGGGGGGTTGAAACAAGTTGGAATTTATTTGACAATGAATCTCTGTTTAATTATATCAACATAAACTTAAATCAACATAACTTTATCTAAATGAATTTGCTTACCAAAATTAAGTGCTTTTACTGCCTTAATACAATAGAATTAGTAATCTAGCCTTGTACAGTAGTTGGTTTTGAGGTGCAAAATACAAGTGCGAGTTTTGAACATTGCTTCGGGTGGGTGCAGTGAAAGTGCAAGTGCAAAGATTGAGCAGGTTGTGACGTGGCAGTTTTAAAAAAAAGCATACAGTGACGTGGCACTGTCTATGCATTATAACTAAATTGAAAAACTATAATCCGCAAACATAAAAAACATTTGCATATTAATTTGTAGATATTAATATTTATCTTTAATTGGCCTAATGAAGTTCTAGCACATGTGCCATAAAATTAAAAGTCAAGTGGATACACTTTCAAAAATGTATTTGTAGAAACTTTTTCTCACTGAACCTCATTAAGAGAATAGGGAATCAAGTAAATCGTCATTGCATCAACCGTACAGGTAACTTTCTACACTTTTTTTTGCATTTTTGTAATTTTGGGTGCCCCATAAGTCTCCACCGCAAGTTTCAGAAAAATCAAAAAATCGGAAGTATTTTATAAACATAAACTTAAAGAAGTCCCCTATGTTTAATTGCCACATTAATTCACTTGGAAGTTGGAACTGGTAGTTGACGAAATGACTCTCTTGAGATAGTGCATGCAAATTAAGATGACAAAGTGACCCTAGTTGAGGTGAGCACCCCAGACACCCCAGATGACAAAGTGACTAATAACCTTTTGTTCGAACTTGCACTGTTCAAACTGTTCTGATATACTGTTCTGATTCTAACTTCTGGTTATATTTAATTTCGGTTTTTGTTTTTTTTGGCACATGTTACAAAAGTTGGCGTATATTTAAAATTTGTTGGTGTATAATTCCCTATAGGAAAAAGTTGTAAAACTGCGGACAGTGTCCGGCGCACTTTTGAAATTTTTCTAAAGCGCAGCGCGCACAGGCGCAGCGCCTGCGCGTGCTGCCCTTTCTTACTGGCTGCTGCTCTAGCAAATACATATACATGGAAATGGGTATAATACCTCTGTTGAAGGGGCTTATACACTCGTAATTTATTAAGCTTAGAGATGTTCCAAAAATTCAATTTCAATTTTCCAAAATTTGAAATTTTTTAGAGCAAATTTCAATTCCGAAATAAAATTTAGAAGTGAAAATTTTGGTAGTGTCTAAAAAGTCGCTAAAAATAAACTACTTTCTACTACATATACATGTATTACTTTTTGTTTAAGCAGTAAATTGAAAGTAAAAAAGTGAGTGTTGATCATACTAAACTTTGTTTTTCTGAATTATGATTTCGGGAAATTTTGATTTTGATTTTGGAAAGTTAGCGAATTTTGATTTCAACGAAACTGCAGATCTTTCGGAACATCTCTAATAATCCTAAAGCGCGGTAAAATAGTTTGACTCTTTTCTAAAGCGTGTGTCTGCGGGTTTTAACATTTATTCCAATAGTGGTATAATTGAAAATTCAATGAAAATGTGTCTAGCATTCACAGAAAACTTTTCGCAATATAGACATTAGGTTATTCCAATTCTCTATATTCCATAGCTGTAGGGTCCCTAATATTACCATATTCCTATAGTTCCCATAGCTGTAGCCATAGTTTTAACAAAGTCTAAAAAAACAAAATTGCTTGCTATCTAGGTGGATGCTTCTTCAATATTTGGGGGATGCTTTCTATCTGTAGGATACTTGCTATTTGGGTGGATACTTCAAAAATATCTGGCAGATGTTTGCTATCTGCAAATGCTTACTATAGTGATGGATTAAAATTATAAGTCACTTTTATTGGTATGGGCATGCACTCAAATTTTTTTGGTGTTCATTTGTAATTATTCAATTTTTGTACTCAGTGTGATCTAGATATTATTTGCCATACTTGTATACTACATGCATCAGGTACCTTGGTGTGTGCTATTATTGTGCACCAAGTGTAGTAGGGACCCTTGGTATATGCTGTGATTGTACACCAAGTGTGCCAGGGACCCTTTGTATATGCAAGAATTTTCTAGTACATAGGCCACCTTGATTTTGGATAATAATTAAACATTGAAACAAAATTTGTGCATTTTGATTTTCCATTATAAATAGTTTAGGCAAGAAAGACAAATAATCAACCAAATTAATATGCAAAAGAGTCCGTGACCTAGATTTGTAAGTGTAGGCATATATTCAATTTTTTGGCATGGATTTGTAACTCTTCAATTTTTGTTTGGACTTGTACCCAGCATGATTTGGACTATGGTGTACATCAAAGTTGTATACTTTTTCATTTTTAAATTCATTATTCATGTAGAGTAACAAACTTAGTTATATAGAGTTAACTTAGGACAGGGGAGAATAAGCAAGGAGATAATTAGGGACTATTATGTCAACTTAAGCTCATAAAGTAACAAGTCCTTTTGCTAAACCTAGTTTCTTAGTATCATTGTAAGTAAAATGATATATCATTTATATACATAGGTTGTTTGGGCTCCACTTTATAAGCTTAAGTTGATAAGCCCTTTTTTAAAAGGTAGATTTTTACAAAATATATGATATAAAATGGGTGTAATAATTTTAAGCACAAAATTTGGTATTTTTGATTGTAAGCAGACCCTGTGTTCTTTTTGATATCACTTCATTTTCTTTGGCTCTATTGCTATTTACAGAGCTTTTCTTTTAAAAAGTTGGATTCTACAATATTTTTTGTTATATAGACATTTCTATGCCTTAAAATAAAAAAAATGATTTAGTTCAAATTAGTGTTCTACCTTAAGAAGGGGCCATGTGCCATAAGCCATAGCTATAAGCAAAACTATGGCTTATTCCAATTCTCTGTATTCTGTAGCGTAGGGACCCTAATATTACCATATTCTTGTAGTTCCTGTAGCCATAGCCATAGTTTTAACAAAAAGTCCAGGAAACAAAATATTTTAATCAAGAAGATAGTGCTTAAACAACTGCAAATTTAAGGTAGAAAATATAACAAACACTTGATTGCCTTTTACAGAGTAAAGTCTATAATACAGTTACTAAAGTATCTTTGTTTTACTTTACCTTTTTCTAATATAAATATATATTTTTAAACTAATAACTATGGTAATGGGAATCCATACATGCGCAACCTTCCTGATTTACACTGGCCATGCAACTTACTTTTTGACAAAAAATGCGACTTACCTGTGAAAAAACCTAATGCAATTTTGGGTAAACGGCAAGAGTAACTATGACTGTCTTATAAGGGCTAAATGTCTCGTCATCTAATTAGTACTACGTCTGTAATTTTTAGGCTGGGCATTTTTGCGACTTACCCCTGGTCCACCACAATTTACGGTGGCCAGGTCGGCCAGCAGTTGCGCATGTATGGGAATCTATGGAATGTGACAACAACTACCATATTTCTGTAGTTGTAGCCATAAGAGCAGCTATCTACCATAAGCATATCTGCAGTTGCCATAGGCACCTATTTTACCATATTTGCCATAAGATCCTGTAGCCGTAGTAGCTACAGCAGAACACTAGCTCAAATTATTGGTGTATAAATCTTTATTGTCCCTAAAAGATTATATTAACTAAAATTTTATAATTTCTATCCACCACAATAAAACAAACAGAAACGCTTCAAAGTGGAAGAATGCGCGCCAAGCAAGGTGATCCTAATCATGGATTTAAACAATTCAATCTCTGACGCCGACATTGTGGCCCTATTCAGTCGCTATGGCAACGTTGTTGATATGCTCCGTTTAAAATCCGGCCGATCGGCTCTATTGGAATTTGACGATGTAAGCGTATCAAAAATGATGGTCTCGCAGTCTAAGGTGAACTCATTCTACATCGGCTCCAATCCTGTGAAGATGGCGTTTGGCAATAGTCCCAATATTATTAGGAAGAGCGGCGCTCCAGTCACTTCTCTCAGCATCCTAGGCTATTGGCCTCATCCCAATGGCCCGGCTGGGCAACAGAATGGCGCTATGATGATGGGCGGCCCACCGCCTCAGCATTCAATGCCGCCTCAGATGATGCAGCAGCAGCAGCCACCGCCGCAGCAGCCAGCTCCGGTGCCAGCTGCTCCGAGCCTAGCTATACAAGGCCTGCCAGGTCGCGTACTGCTGTTTAGCATTACCAACGCTACCTATCCCATCACTGTTGACGTTATGAAGGCTATCTGTTCTCCTAATGGCAACTTGCTGCGCGTCAGCATTGGACCGAAGAAGGCCGACAATTCCTTGGAAGCTTTGGTAAGCTTAGCCATCCCCATCTTGGGTCCCAGATTTAAGCCATCCCCATCTTAGATCCCAGATTTGAGCCATCCCTATCTTAGATCCCAGATTTGAGCCATCCCTATCTTAGATCCCAGATTTGAGCCATCCGCATCTTGGATCCCAGATTTGAGCCATCCGCATCTTGGATCCCTGATTTGAGCCATCCGCATCTTGGATCCCAGATTTGAGCCATCCCCATCTTGGATCCCTGATTTGAGCCATCCTTTATCTTAGATCCCAGATTTGAGCCATCCCTATCTTAGATCCCAGATTTAAGCCATCCCCATCTTGGATCCCAGATTTGAGCCATCCCTATCTTGGATCCCAGATTTGAGCCATCCCTATCTTGGATCCCAGATTTGAGCCATCCGCATCTTGGATCCCAGATTTGAGCCATCCCTATCTTGGATCCCAGATTTGAGCCATCCGCATCTTGGATCCCAGATTTGAGCCATCCCTATCTTGGATCTCAGATTTGAGCCATCCCCATCTTGGATCCCAGATTTGAGCCATCCCCATCTTGGATCCCAGATTTGAGCCATCCCCATCTTGGATCCCTGATTTGAGCCATCCTTTATCTTAGATCCCAGATTTGAGCCATCCCTATCTTGGATCCCAGATTTGAGCCATCCCTATCTTGGATCCCAGATTTGAGCCATCCCTATCTTGGATCCCAGATTTGAGCCATCCCCATCTTGGATCCCAGATTTGAGCCATCCCCATCTTGGATCCCAGATTTGAGCCATCCCCATCTTGGATCCCAGATTTGAGCCATCCCCATCTTGGATCCCAGATTTGAGCCATCCCCATCTTGGATCCCAGATTTGAACATGCCAGTTTCACAACCCAAATTAAAGATGCTCTAGCATAACTTCAGTTTTGCGACCGCTAATCTACAAGCTATCCCAAACACCCTCAGGTGGAATTCGAGAACGTGGGAGACGCCAACAAGGCCATCGAGAATCTGAACGGCGCTGATATCTACAGCGGCTGCTGCACTCTAAACATCACCGTCAGCCATCTGCCTGTGCTGCAAGTCTATAAAAACGATTCAGAATCGTTCGACTTTACTAATCCAAATTTGGGCGCGGAGAAAACTCCCTTGTTGGGGTCGGCTCCGCCGCAGCAGCAGGCTCCGCCGCAGCACCCAGCTGCCAGTTACCAGATGCAGCAGCCGCCGCCATACCAGCAGCAGCCTCCTCCGTTCGGAGGGCCTCCTGGCATGATGGGGCCGCAGAGTGGCATGCCGCCGCCGCCTCAGCAGCAGCAGCAGCAGCAATTCAATCCGCAGGACATGTCCTGGATGTTTCAGAAAGGCGAAGGCACAGTTGTGATGGCCTACAATTTGCCGCCCGGCCTGACCTGCCAGAATATTTTCAACATCACCTGTTTGTACGGCAATGTGGCTAGGGTGAAGTTTCTCAAGTCTAGAGAAGGCTGCGCCATGGTGCAGATGGGCACGTCTGAACAGAGTGGCTACGTTGTTGACAACCTGAGCGGTCTGACTATCTTTGGTCAGAAGGTGGAAGTCTGTCGCAGCAAGCAACCGGAGGTTCAGGTGAGATTTTTTACAAAGGTTTAAATTAAAAGAAAATTTAATTGACATTGCTGTTTTGTTGATTCAAAAGATTTAGAAGGTGCCAGTTTATTAGTCAGGTAAATTGTTAACTATGTACAAAGCTCTCTGGTACAGGTGGTTAATTAAGGTAGGTACAAAGCTCTCTGGTACAGGTGGTTAATTAAGGTAGGTACAAAGCTCTCTGGTACAGGTGGTTAATTAAGGTAGGTACAAGGCTCTCTGGTACAGGTGGTTAATTAAGGTAGGTACAAGGCTCTCTGGTACAGGTGGTTAATTAAGGTAGGTACAAGGCTCTCTGGTACAGGTGGTTAATTAGGTAGGTACAAGGCTCTCTGGTACAGGTTTATTGAGTAGGTAAAATGCTCTCTAGTACAGGTTTATTGGGTAGGTACAAGGCTCTCTAGTACAGGTTTATTGGGTAGGTACAAGGCTCAGGTACATGTTTATTGGGTAGGTACAAGGCTCTCTGGTACAGGTTTATTGAGTAGGTACAAGGCTCAAGTACAGGTTTATCAGGTACGTACAAGGCTCAGGTACAGGTTTATTGGGTAGGTACAAGGCTTTTTAGTACAGGTTTATTGGGTAGGTACAAGGCTCTGGTACAGGTGGTTAATTAGGTAAGTACAAGGCTCTCTGGTACAGGTTTATTGGGTAGGTACAAGGCTCTCTGGTACAGGCTTATTGGGTAGGTACAGGGCTTTTTAGTACATGTTTATCAGGTAGGTACAAGGCTCAAGTACAGGTTTATTGGGTAGGTACAGGGCTTTTTAGTACAGGTTTTTCAGGTACGTACAAGGCTCTCTGGTACAGGTTTATTGGGTAGGTACAAGGCTCTCTGGTACATGTTTATTGGATAGAAACACTGCTCTCTGGTACAGGCCTATTTTGTGCTTGAGGCGATAGTGCAAGTTTTTTTAGATTAAATTTATTTGGTGTCTGCTCCATAATCTATTTAATTAATATTATACATTAATTCGCAGGTGGCATCCAAGCCCGAGTTGATGGAGAACGGCACCCCGATCTCGGTCTGTTACGAGGACAGCGTCAACAACCGATTCAAGCGGCCGGACATGTTCACCAAGTCGCGCCTAGTGGCCCCAACTAAGACTCTGCACTTCTTTAACTTTCCTCTCGGCGTCACCGAAAACGATTTGCGGCAGTTTTTTCTGCAGCATGGCGGACCTCTGCCTGATAAAGCTGTCGTGTTCAAGCCCAAGCAGCAGGACCAGCGCGCTGCTATCGGTGCGAGTCCCTGTTTATGCCAGGTTTGGGGTCATGAGACCCCCCTATATAATCAAAGGGCTGGAATCATGAGACGCCCCTCATATAGAACCAAATGGCTGGGGTCATGAGACCTCTATATAATCAAATAGCTGGGGTCATAAGGCCTCTATATAATCAAATAGCTGGGGTCATAAGGCCTCTATATAATCAAATAGCTGGGGTCATAAGGCCTCTATATAATCAAATGGCTGGGGTCATGAGACCCCTTCCTATAGAACCAAATAACTGGGGTCATGAGACCCCCCTATATAATCAAATGGCTGGGGTCATAAGGCCTCTATAAAATCAAAAAGCCGGGGTCACTAGACCCCCTATACAATAAAAATGATCTGGGTTGGCAGCCCCATATCTAAAGCAGGGATCGAGAGTGAAAAGTGTCAGCCAGCAACCAATCAAATGGCTCTGTTAAAGCTATATATAAATTAATCTTCCAATCATTTCAAAGGCCTAGTTGAGTTCGACACAGTTGAGAACGCCGTATTAGCCCTGATGCGATCCAATCACGCCGAGGTGAAGCTTAGCGAACGGGCCAAGTTTCACGCTAAATTGTCGTTCAGTAACAAACCTATCGACCCAGCTGACTCTGCCGTTGTCAATTTCAAGCTGAAGGCTGAGCAGCAGCAGCAGCAGCAGCCTTCTGCTCCTGCCCAGCCTCCGTCTGGGGATGGCGCCACTACAATCTCTAAGCCGCCAGTCGTAGCCCCTAATAACGGTGTCAAATCCGAGTGAGGCTCTTTTCGAAGGTAAAAATTGCGCTGTGGCATACTTTGTTATTTAAATATATTGTTTACTAATGCCATTTGACAGTGTAGGCTAGCCATTATTTTAGCTATTCTCAAAATTATATTAGTCTTAATTATAGACTAGCAAAGTTCACAGAAATATTAATCTTTGATGATGAATTAATAAACCTTATTGATAAAAATTTGCTCTCATGCTTCTTTTTTGTTCCAGTTAAACGCATGGCCTATTCATCCTAGAGACACATAAAAATGTTTTGTGACACGATGGCAAAATATTAATAACAATAATAATTAACTGACAGTTACTGTCACAAGGACTTAACTTTATATCTAAACTATTAATTCTAATGAAACTCTTAGCGAACCATTTAATTCAGCTTTTTTGTGTGTTACTCCTATGTTTGTGTTCATGTACTTATTTTAATGTAATGTAATACATTATAGTGACATTAAATTTATAGATGTGCAGCAGGGTCAAGTGTAGGAAGCTGAGCTCTATTGCGTCATCATAAGTATGTATAATTATAATCGTGTTGAATTTAGTTTGCATAACTATATCGTATATTATACAATAGGCATAAATTATTTACTAATATTCAATCAGTTATGAAAATTTATAAACTGTAGGCTTAACAATAAAAGATAAAGTTTATTTGGCAGGCATATTTTCCAGCTAGTTAGCATATAAATCAGGTAATATTAGTTTAGTAAAATTCGCCTAATTTTTATTCAAAAAACATTTGCTTTTCATTCATACCTTGCACTTTAATAAGCCTGTCATTTGTGTACTACAGTGTCCAATTTAATATTAATATTGTCTATTCGATCTATAATCAATCTATGGTTTTTAGTATATTCGACTATATTAAAAATTCTATTTAGTGTTGCACCTTTAAAAAATCTAGGTAGGCTTCAAACTGTAGTTAATGCTTGTTATTTATCTTTATTTTATTATCTAATGCTATTTGTCTGCGTTCGCTATGCACGTCCCTATTCTTTGTTTGTTAATATCAGTAGTAAGAATAGTGTATAAAGGTAGTATGTAGGCCTCTATTTTTCTCTCTCACTGCCCGTTGTCCACCAGTTTCTGTGGAAAAAACTAAATATTATGAAACACACAGTTGCTCTATTTTTTGCTCTCTAAAACTATGCGTAAACTCTTAATTCAATTTAACGACAAGTTTAAGGAAAAAATCTATATTTTTAATTTGCCTAAAATATCAAATAAAATAGTTGCTTGTTATCGCAATGAATTCAACAACAAGTTTATTTTGTTGTTTAATGGTTTATTAAAGCCAGTGCGCTGTTTGGTTTTATTCAGGATATGCTTTTTTGTAAGGCCTTCACTGTCTTTGATAATTATTTTGGAAAATAAGCGCTAAATATCTGTTTGCTTTTGGCAGGCGCAGTGTGAATCCTTAGTTAGTAGCGAATTAAAATGATAGTATTAAAACGTCAGTTAGCTAAATTTATTATTAAATTTATTTTTTTCTTACGTGTGGACAACACTTTAGGACAACTGCGAAGTGTAACTAAAAAATTGTGTGTTATTAAGTATACTTGCAGGTACATTAGACTCTGACTATAAGATTTGATTTTGTACCACCCATAGGTTCACACATCGCCTATAATCCCCCACTTACCACCTCTAGAATCGCCCATTTACCATCTCTAGAGTCGTCCATTTACCATCTATAGAATCGCCTATTTACCAACTCTAGAATCGCCTATTTACCATCTCTAGAATCGCCTATTTACCAACTCTAGAATCGCCCATTTACCATCTCTAGAATCGCCTATTTACCATCTCTAGAATCGCCTATTTACCAACTCTAGAATCGCCTATTTACCATCTCTAGAATCGCCTATTTACCAACTCTAGAATCGCCCATTTACCAACTCTAGAATCGCCTATTTACCATCTCTAGAATAGCCTATTTACCAACTCTAGAATCGCCTATTTACCAACTCTAGAATCGCCCATTTACCATCTCTAGAATCGCCTATTTACCAACTCTAGAATCGCCCATTTACCATCTTTAGAATCGCCTATTTACCAACTCTAGAATCGCCCATTTACCATCTCTAGAATCGCCTATTTACCAACTCTAGAATCGCCCATTTACCATCTTTAGAATCGCCTATTTACCAACTCTAGAATCGCCCATTTACCATCTCTAGAATCGCCTATTTACCAACTCTAGAATCGCCCGTTTACCATCTTTATAATCGCCTATTTACCAACTCTAGAATCGCCTATTTACCAACTCTAGAATCGCCTATTTACCAACTCTAGAATCGCCTATTTACCAACTCTAGAATCGCCCATTTACCATCTCTAGAATCGCCTATTTACCAACTCTAGAATCGCCCATTTACCATCTTTATAATCGCCTATTTACCAACTCTAGAATCGCCCATTTACCATCTTTATAATCGCCTATTTACCAACTCTAGAATCGCCTATTTACCAACTCTAGAATCGCCCATTTACCATCTCTAGAATCGCCTATTTACCAACTCTAGAATCGCCCATTTACCATCTCTAGAATCGCCTATTTACCAACTCTAGAATCGCCTATTTACCATCTCTAGAATCGCCTATTTACCAACTCTAGAATCGCCCATTTACCATCTCTAGAATCGCCTATTTACCAACTCTAGAATCGCCCATTTACCATCTTTAGAATCGCCTATTTACCAACTCTAGAATCGCCCATTTACCAACTCTAGAATCGCCTATTTACCAACTCTAGAATCGCCCGTTTACCAACTCTAGAATCGCCTATTTACCAACTCTAGAATCGCCCATTTACCATCTCTAGAATCGCCTATTTACCAACTCTAGAATCGCCTATTTACCATCTCTAGAATCGCCTATTTACCAACTCTAGAATCGCCCATTTACCATCTCTAGAATCGCCTATTTACCAACTCTAGAATCGCCCATTTACCATCTTTAGAATCGCCCATTTACCAACTCTAGAATCGCCCATTTACCATCTCTAGAGTCCCCATTTACCAACTCTAGAATCGCCTATTTACCATCTCTAGAATCGCCTATTTACCAACTCTAGAATCGCCTATTTACCATCTCTAGAATCGCCTATTTACCAACTCTAGAATCGCCTATTTACCAACTCTAGAATCGCCCATTTACCATCTCTAGAATCGCCTATTTACCAACTCTAGAATCGCCCATTTACCATCTTTATAATCGCCTATTTACCAACTCTAGAATCGCCTATTTACCAACTCTAGAATCGCCTATTTACCAACTCTAGAATCGCCTATTTACCAACTCTAGAATCGCCTATTTACCAACTCTAGAATCGCCTATTTACCAACTCTAGAATCGCCTATTTACCAACTCTAGAATTGCCTATTTACCAACTCTAGAATCGCCTATTTACCAACTCTAGAATCGCCTATTTACCAACTCTAGAATCGCCCATTTACCAACTCTAGAATCGCCTATTTACCAACTCTAGAATCGCCTATTTACCAACTCTAGAATCGCCTATTTACCAACTCTAGAATCGCCCATTTACCATCTCTAGAATCGCCTATTTACCAACTCTAGAATCGCCCATTTACCATCTTTAGAATCGCCCATTTACCAACTCTAGAATCGCCTATTTACCAACTCTAGAATCGCCTATGTACCAACTCTAGAATCGCCTATTTACCAACTCTAGAATCGCCCATTTACCAACTCTAGAATCGCCTATGTACCAACTCTAGAATCGCCTATTTACCAACTCTAGAATCGCCCATTTACCATCTCTAGAATCGCCTATTTACCAACTCTAGAATCGCCCATTTACCATCTTTAGAATCGCCCATTTACCAACTCTTGAATCGCCTATTTACCAACTCTAGAATCGCCTATGTACCAACTCTAGAATCGCCTATTTACCAACTCTAGAATCGCCCATTTACCAACTCTAGAATCGCCTATGTACCAACTCTAGAATCGCCTATTTACCAACTCTAGAATCGCCCATTTACCATCTCTAGAATCGCCTATTTACCAACTCTAGAATCGCCCATTTACCAACTCTAGAATCGCCTATTTACCATCTCTAGAATCGCCTATTTACCAACTCTAGAATCGCCTATTTACCAACTCTAGAATCGCCCATTTACCATCTCTAGAATCGCCTATTTACCAACTCTAGAATCGCCCATTTACCATCTTTAGAATCGCCTATTTACCAACTCTAGAATCGCCCATTTACCATCTCTAGAATCGCCTATTTACCAACTCTAGAATCGCCCGTTTACCATCTTTAGAATCGCCCATTTACCAACTCTAGAATCGCCCATTTACCATCTCTAGAGTCCCCATTTACCAACTCTAGAATCGCCTATTTACCAACTCTAGAATCGCCTATTTACCAACTCTAGAATCGCCTATTTACCAACTCTAGAATCGCCTATTTACCAACTCTAGAATCGCCTATTTACCAACTCTAGAATCGCCTATTTACCAACTCTAGAATCGCCCATTTACCAACTCTAGAATCGCCTATTTACCATCTCTAGAATCGCCTATTTACCAACTCTAGAATCGCCTATTTACCATCTCTAGAATCGCCTATTTACCAACTCTAGAATCGCCTATTTACCAACTCTAGAATCGCCTATTTACCAACTCTAGAATCGCCCATTTACCAACTCTAGAATCGCCTATTTACCATCTCTAGAATCGCCTATTTACCAACTCTAGAATCGCCCATTTACCATCTTTATAATCGCCTATTTACCAACTCTAGAATCGCCTATTTACCAACTCTAGAATCGCCTATTTACCAACTCTAGAATCGCCTATTTACCAACTCTAGAATCGCCCATTTACCATCTCTAGAATCGCCTATTTACCAACTCTAGAATCGCCCATTTACCATCTTTATAATCGCCTATTTACCAACTCTAGAATCGCCCATTTACCATCTTTATAATCGCCTATTTACCAACTCTAGAATCGCCTATTTACCAACTCTAGAATCGCCCATTTACCATCTCTAGAATCGCCTATTTACCAACTCTAGAATCGCCCATTTACCATCTCTAGAATCGCCTATTTACCAACTCTAGAATCGCCTATTTACCATCTCTAGAATCGCCTATTTACCAACTCTAGAATCGCCCATTTACCATCTCTAGAATCGCCTATTTACCAACTCTAGAATTGCCTATTTACCAACTCTAGAATCGCCCATTTACCATCTCTAGAATCGCCTATTTACCAACTCTAGAATCGCCCATTTACCAACTCTTGAATCGCCTATTTACCAACTCTAGAATCGCCTATTTACCAACTCTAGAATCGCCTATTTACCAACTCTAGAATCGCCTATTTACCAACTCTAGAATCGCCTATTTACCAACTCTAGAATCGCCTATTTACCAACTCTAGAATCGCCCATTTACCATCTCTAGAATCGCCTATTTACCAACTCTAGAATCGCCCATTTACCATCTCTAGAATCGCCTATTTACCAACTCTAGAATCGCCTATTTACCAACTCTAGAATCGCCCATTTACCATCTCTAGAATCGCCTATTTACCAACTCTAGAATCGCCCATTTACCATCTCTAGAATCGCCTATTTACCAACTCTAGAATTGCCTATTTACCAACTCTAGAATCGCCCATTTACCATCTCTAGAATCGCCTATTTACCAACTCTAGAATCGCCCATTTACCAACTCTTGAATCGCCTATTTACCAACTCTAGAATCGCCTATTTACCAACTCTAGAATCGCCTATTTACCAACTCTAGAATCGCCTATTTACCAACTCTAGAATCGCCTATTTACCAACTCTAGAATCGCCTATTTACCAACTCTAGAATCGCCCATTTACCATCTTTAGAATCGCCCATTTACCAACTCTAGAATCGCCCATTTACCAACTCTTGAATCGCCTATTTACCAACTCTAGAATCGCCTATTTACCAACTCTAGAATCGCCTATTTACCAACTCTAGAATCGCCTATTTACCAACTCTAGAATCGTCCATTTACCAACTCTAAAATCGAGTGGAGCATTCGGTCAGACTCTGATGTACATGGGTAAAGACCAATCTTTACACTGCTAAATCTTACTTGGTTATTCTTTATTAATAGCAAATTCTATTATTTTCTCAAAATCATGTCTTCGGCTCCTAGATGTTGCTAGAATTCAATGTCTAGGCAGTTAGCTATTCTTTACTTTAGTCATACTTTTATTGCCAGCATCATCACAACTGATCTGTCTTACAATACATGTAATTTGTCCGTCATTGGTTGCGATTGCAAGGCATTCGTGCTTTCCACCCTACCAAATCTGCGATCAACCTCAGTTGCTAGACTACCGCTACTCTCCCAGATTCTCAGTTTCTGAACCAGCCTTCCAGATCCTCAGTTGCTGGGCCAGCCTCTTAGATCCTCAGTTGCTGGGCCAGCCTCTTAGATCCTCAGTTTCTGGGCCAGCCTCCCAGATCCCCAGTCGCTGGGCCACAGCCTCCCAGATCCTCAGTTGCTGGGTCAGCAGCCTCCCAGATCCTCAGTTGCTGGGCCACAGCCTCCCAGATCCTCAGTTGCTGGGTCAGCAGCCTCCCAGATCCTCTCGTTGCTGGGCCGCCAGCCTCCCAGATTCCCAGTTGCTGGGCCACCCTAACAGCAAACGAAGAAGCGTAAATTAATTTTTTCGAATGTAAAATTCTTGCTCCCGTTTTCAAATTTCAGTCTCAGAGGCCGAACGTCATGTTTGCCGTGCCGGACTTGAATCAGCAACTGGTACCGTAGCTATTTGCAATTAGTATTTGTATTTAAGAATTTAATATTTTTTAAACCGTTTTCTCGCATTTTATCAATGAGCAGTTGTTTTTATAAATTGAAATTGAAAATAAGCATTTATTGTGTGACATGAAACGTCAAATATAATGTTTTTTTTATTATTGTGCTAATGTACGACGAGCGACTGACTACAACAGCTGAGGTTTACATATTGCTCTAATTAACGAAGCAAATATTTTATATAGCTGGAAAATACGTCTTGAACAGATTTGTTAATATGCATTTGTCAGTTTTATTTGCACTGTACTGCATGCATGTACTCTCTGGGGTTTGACGAATATTAGAACTAATTAGAGCTGTTTCATCATTTAGACAACTGTCAGAAAACTGTTTCAAATCATTGATACCGGATTTCTTCTCTGGGTGCGATGGCCGACTCAAGCGGCCAAGCTTTTCACGGTAGCACAGAGAAAAACTCATTGATTTCGGCCAGCGTCATTGAGGTGTTGGCAACAGCCACGGCCCGAACAACTCCATTGAGACTGGCGCCTTCTCCGGTAAACCTGCGACCCACCGACAAAAACTGGCAGGGCAGCTGATGATTGGCATTCCAATTGTCTTCGTTGACAGAGACAAAATTGCCGTTAAAGTACATTGACGAAAGGGCGAAGTTGCCGGCTTTGACGGTGACCCCGATGTTGATCCACGACTCGTTGCTGGCTGGCAGCAGATTTTGATGGTCGGAGTACAGCACGAACCTGTTGCTTTCGGAATTTGATATCATCTTTGCAAAGTAAACTCGATTAGCCGAATCGTACTCCCAAACGTGGGCCCCATACGTAACCCAGTCTGAGCAGGACACAGCCTCCATGAAGGGCTGGATCCTCGGCTGCCTACTAAGCCTCATCAGCCACGTGAAGCTGGCCGACGGGTCGCTCGAGACGAAGCGAGTACGACGATGTCCCGTCGAAGCGGGCGCCCTCCTCAGTCCACTGCAGGTTCGCACTCTCCAGTCGGTGGCCGCCGCCGCCGCCGCTGTCGCTCTGGCACACCAGGTTGCTGAACCGGCTGCTCCCACCTGCCAGCCACACGCCCACCAGCTGAGCGTCGAGCGAGGCGTCGCAGCTCGCCAACGACAACGCACGATACACCGAGCACTGCGACTGCTGCACTGCAGCTCCAGCTCCGATCGCGACGGCACCGCTTGCCTGCATCGTGCGACACACCTGCTGGTAGTGGAAGAGCGAGCACACACCTGTCTGCTTGTTCCACTCAAGCACCAGGTCGTCAGGCTCGCTGCTCGCTTTCAACACGCAGGCTTGCAGGCTTTGCGAGCTCCATCGAGTCAGCGCCGAGGTCTCGTCGAGGCAGTGCGGCATTCGGTACTGGCACCAGCGTCTGCTGCAGCTCGTTGCCGAGTCAGCAAGAGGCAACAGCAGAAGAAGAGCGGCTGTCATGATGATTTTGCAGCTGTGGGTTTTGCCCGGTGATTCCATTTTGCTTAGCGGCTTAGCGGTACTGAGCATGAGATGTTGCGCGTGGGTTTTTGCCGTCGGCTTTTTGCCGACTAAATTGCTTCAGCTTGTCTTCTCTGGCTCTCCGTAGCGACGGGAGCAGCGGAGTGGGGAGGGGAGTGGCTTGGATGTTGCGACAGGGGAGCTCGCTTGTTTGGTATGAGATGCGGGCAAAGCGTTGATGGGCTGCGCTCGGGTACTCAGTGGGGTGGCCAGCAATTGCCATTAATCAGCTGCATTTTATTTGACGCGGAGGCCACAGCTCTGCAGGCTTCCTGCGTCATCATCGCTATTGAAGTTGCTTTATGTCTCTTGATCGGTCCCCATCGACGTGATTCCCATCCCCATCCTCCTATTTCCTGATCAGTTGTTGCAGCTCTATGCATTTTTAATGAGCTCACTGGTGGGATGAGCTGCGGGCCTTGGCTGTTTTCATAGCCATCGGCTGCTAGGGTGCAATGCAAGGGTTGAGAGGCAGCTACAGGTATATCTGCGTTGTGGCCTGGATGATAGGCAAGATCGAAATTCAAACCTTATCTGTTCTACTTACTCAGTAGTATTCGGCGAATGTCTCTTGGCTTTACTTACTTAATTTAGCTTAGGTGGTTCCAGGCATCCGGATACAGCGGAGGTATAGTCTAGGTATAGAGGTATAGGTGAGCTGTCCCTGAGTAAAGGCGGGGCATTCACAGATGAAGTGCTTTGCATTCTCAACACCGGAGAAGCAGAATGGGTGTGCCTCTCACTGCGGATTCTTCCGCAGGCCTGAGAGGTCCATGATCACCGCCCTGATATCCCTTCGGTTTGGTCCAAGCAGGGCCCTGCATGCAATATACAAAGAAGTTTTGTTAGATTTAAAATTTGCAAGGCTGAAAAGTGCAGTTGCAATCAAATCATTTCGAAGTCGATTTGAACTCAAACATGGATTCTCAACAACCCATTGAGCCATAAATTTAACCACCCTAACCCTGAGTATATGTATATGCAATAATATCCGCAGGAGGGCTGTATACTCACTCTCGCAGAAGGCCTTCAGCGACATGGTCTCACAACCAGAGCTGAGGCAATTCCGCCCCTTTCCACTGACTACTGAGCACATACAAGCAGTACTGTATGCAGACACGCACACGCACTATCTGGCATACACATGCTCACACAGGGTGCACTGTGACTTTCGAATCGTCGAGCTTTCCAAAGGGGTCGCCCTTCAAAAACCAGAATCGTACGACAAACCACCCGGCAATTTTTTTCTTTCGCGAGACCCCAAGGTAACTAGACTGCACACGTCAGTGACTTCGGCACGAGAGTTTGGATATCCTTGATGCATAATTTGACACTGCTACATGTACATGCAGATAGTAGCGCAGGCTGTGTGGAACACTGTCACCGTCTGAAAGCTGTATAAACAAGGCTGTTTGCTTCTTAACTCTCGGAGACAAGTTTTAGCTAAACAGTATAAAGAAGTACAGCATGGCCCATGCTGTAGACGCACAGCAATATGCACAATAATGTGCACCTTTGACGCTTTCTTCTGCCCTAGCAGCGGTTTTATCTGCTGAATTTCTGTGCGCAAAGTATTCTAATTATAGCTCTGACTCACCTGCAGGCGCACTCCTGTTGTTAAGTAAAGCGAAACTGCCCATGAGGTGAACTCGCGACAGGCTACACAGCACCTCGTCTGACCACGCCATTCAATCTTTATAAACGGCCCTACTGAAAAGAAGAGAGGCTCGAGAAAAGAAACTCGTCTGCATCTGCCTACACAAAGCTCTTAAAAAGTTATTGGCAGAAAGAAAGAAGTATGAGCTCACAAGTAGCGTCTCTGGACGAGGTGTCCATAAATTCGATCAACATCGAAGCGGCGTCGATTGAATCGTCACCTGTTGATGCTGAAATCAACGAAGCCGTCATTGCGTCCGCCCTTGAGATAATGGACAGTCCGGAGCAGATGGCGGCGCTGTCAGATGAAGATCGACAGCGGGTGTTGGAAATTACTCGCAATTACTTCGGAGAACATCGAGACAGCGATGTCTCTGAAACTGAAGAGCGCTCGTCCGCTGGCAGTGAAGCTACCGACGACAACCTCCAGTCTGTGACGCAGGAAGCGAGCTTGGCGCTGACCATGCGGCTGCTGCACGAGGAGCTGGGCGACGCCATGTTCGCCGACTTGCCCCGCTCGTCGCTTTTCGACATCGTCCACTCGATCGGCAAAGTTGCCTGCGCAAACGGAGAGCCCATAGTGGAACTGCTGGAGTGCAGCTCTGCTGCGAACATCCTGCCGAGACTGCAGGCCTGGCCCGCCTGCCACCAGCAGCTGCAGGACAGCGCGGCGAGCTCCGAATTTTACAACCTGTTCACCGCGTCGATGCACGAGCTCAGCGAGCGGGCCGGAGCCCGGGACGAGTCGGAAGGCGAGTACAGGCTGGGCCAGTGCGACATCTGCTGCAGCGAGGACGACAGCCTGCTGTGGCTCGGCGGCTGCTGCCAGACCTCCGTCTGCGTGTTCTGCCTGCACCGCTGGCTCACTGACCACCTGATGGAGGTGGGCGCGAAGCTCGGCTGCCCGGGCTGCTCAGCCGTGCTGACGGTGCCGCAGCTGCGCCACCTGCTCAGCGACTCGGCCATGAATCGCCGGGAGCAGCTGCTCGCCAGACAACGCGGCGGCAACAGCAGCAGCGAACGAGACTGTCCGAGGTGCAGCTGTCTGACCCAGCGTCCCAGCAGGCGGATGCGGCTGCGCAACGGCAGGTGGCAGAAGGAGCACGGAGGCGTCACGGTGAAGTGCGCCCAGTGCGACTACGTCTGGTGCTTCGACTGTCACTCGCCGGCGCATCCGGGACTCTCGTGCCGCAGGTTCCGGTCGGGAGTGCACCTGCTGGAGGACTGGGCCAAGCAGCTGGAGCAGTCGGGTCTGAGGAAGGCCCGCCGGTGTCCGAAGTGCAAGGCGATGATTGAGAAGAACGACGGCTGCAATCACATGACGTGCGCGCACTGCGAGCACGAGTTCTGCTACCTGTGCAGCAAGCGGTGGCGGATCCCGCAGCTGAAGATCCCCTATTTCCGCTGGAGCGTGTTCGGCTCGCACTCGAATCGGCTGAGCGTGTTCGGCTGCCGTGAGAAGTTCCTGCCCAACAGGCCGAGACTTCGACGACTCGTTCGAGGCTCCCTTTTCGGTAAGAGTCGCCGTCCAGAGGACTGCAACGATCGTAAAGCAGTGAACGGGCGACCATAATTAATTATGATTTCATTCTGAATGTTCAGTCAGAACTTGATATTGATTATTTCAGTTCTGCGCATCCTTGGACTCATCCTGGTGCCCACAGTCGGCCTGTCGGTCCTGCTGGCCGCGGCTGTCGCTCTGGTGGCAGTGGCGATTCCGCTCTCCCCGGTTATTGTCGCGGTGGTCGTGACGCTTACTTTAAAATCCCATCGCGTTGAGTAGTGTCAGACTGAATATTAACTTTTTGCTATAAAACTGCCTTTTTAATTGAGCTTTCATTGAATCTGTGGTAAATTATTAAAAAGGTTCAGATCTACAATACGCTTTAATTATATGGTTTGGGTCTGATAGGTTCTCAGAAAAATATCAGCTCTAGACAATTGTAGGTTTATATCTACTTTTCACTCTTGAATATTCTCATATTTCGTATTGAATGATGCTTATTTATACTTCCAGTGACTCTCTGTTGCCGTTGAGTTTTAATTAATGCATAATTCATGTAAAATAACTGATTAGAACATTAAGTACTCGTAAAATTGAGTTCTTATATTTTTTTTGCTGTAAGTTCCCGATTGTACAGTTTCAAAGCCAAGAATTTTTTGGCATGTCTGTTAGGTAAATAAACTGAAAATGTTATAAAAGTATTCCAAGGGCAACGCCATGGATTTTATGGTGGAAGGGGGACAAAGCCAAGAATTCAACATGTACATGGTACATGACTAAATTTCAACATTTCCAATATTTTGAGAAACGTGTTCTCTGCGCTCATTTTAGCGCCGCAGGCACTCATTTTAGCGCCGCAAGCACTCCTTTTAGCGCCACAGGCACTCATTTTGGCGCCGCAGGCACTCATTTTAGCGCCGCAGGCACTCATTTTGGCGCCGCAGGCACTCATTTTAGCGCCGCAGGCACTCATTTTGGCGCCGCAGGCACTCATTTTAGCGCCGCAGGCACTCATTTTAGCGAGCAGGCACTCATTTTAGCGCCGCAGGCACTCATTTAAGCACCACAGGCACTCATTTTAGCGCCACAGGCACTCATTTTAGCGCCACAGGCACTCCTTTTAGCGCCACAGGCACTCATTTTGGCGCCGAAAGCGCTATATTTTGGTACCCTGAAGAAAAATTATTGATTACCACAACTGGTCACAAGGCGGGGTGGGGGCACAAAGCATTGGCATGTCCCCCATCAGCTTTTACTTGGGGGACATGTCCCCGTCTCCCCCGGTGCCGACGCGCCTGAGGATTCTGACTATATTGTTATCAATATTTCCAATAATTGAAGTTTGACAATTTGGTCCTGTTGGTCCTGTTGGGTCTGCATGCAACTGGATATAAAGTAGCACAATGCAAAACTGAATTATAAAGAGTGCCAAAAAATTTTGATATGAGTGAAAATTATTTTGAGCCCAAACTATTTTAGATTAATTTGTAACGCTAAAATTATTTGAAAATTTGCGTACAAAATCTGTTTCAAGTGAAAAAGTTCTTTCAATTTGCATGAGAAGTTTAACGCAGGTACTAATTTAGAAAGTTAAGTTTCAAAAACCAAAAAAATGTAATTCCATGAGCATATAGAAGCAAAAACAGTTTACGTCACTGTGAATTTACCGGTACGCTCGTACTTGCTAAAAATATCTTTTAAAAACTGCCGACAGCAGATTTTTAACCATTTTAGCAACAGAATTTGTGTTTTTGCACCTAAAAATAGCTTTTTTCATGTAATACTAACCGGACTAATAATGTACATGGAGAGTATTTACGTCATTCTTATCGCAGGCATGCGCAAAATGTTTTACTAACAGTAGAATAATAATGTTTGTTAATTTTTTTTGATAAGTTTACATTCTCTTGATAAGTGAAGTGACTTTACACTCTAGAACACATTTACCTGTTACGAGCGTAGTTATTTTTTCAAGTTAGTTACTTTGCCAGTTAGACTTTGGAACAGTTTGTCTCACGGGTGTGGGCTGCTGTTCAAAGTGAAGTTGTGTTTATTAGATCAATTTGCATGTCTAACAGGTGAATTTGAGTATCTAACAGGTGAAGTTGAGTGTCTAACAGGTGAATTTGAGTGCCTAACAGGTGAATTTGAGTGTCTAACAGGTGAAGTTGCGTGTCTAACAGGTGAGGTTACATGTCTAACAGATGGGGTTACATGTCTAACAGGTGAGGCTACATGTCTAACACCTGAGGTTAGGTGTCTAACACCTGAGGTTAGGTGTCTAACGGGTGAGGTTATTAAGTGTCAAACAGGTGAGGTTATTAAGTGTCAAACAGGTGAGGTTACATGTCTAACAGGTGAGGTTACATGTCTAACAGATGGGGTTACATGTCTAACAGGTGAGGTTACATGTCTAACAGATGGGGTTACATGTCTAACAGGTGAGGCTACATGTCTAACACCTGAGGTTAGGTGTCTAACACCTGAGGTTAGGTGTCTAACACCTGAGGTTAGGTGTCTAACGGGTGAGGTTATTAAGTGTCTAACAGGTGAGGTTACGTGTCTAACAGGTGAATTGCGTACACAAAGGTGAACAAATTAGGCTTGTCTAACAGCACATATCTAGCTGCAGATGGAAGTCACTGATCACCTGTTAAGTGTGTTTTATCAATAACTGGCTATAGATTCTGGTTTCCACATGACAAATTGCATCACAGATCATAAGCGCGTTCTGCGGTTCTAAAAAACTTGATCAGTTCATTTTCCTGACTGATTTTCAAGTGTTTTCTGTATGTGTATGTGAATTTAAACAAGGCCCATATTGCAGGATTACATTAGGGAAGCCGCCCCTGGTCAAGTTTTGCTAGTCTTGCTTCGATCCAATCCAATTAATTGGTCAGTTACAGAACGCTCAGAATGCTAATGAGGCCGAGTCACTCGATTGTTTCTTATAAACAAACGAGTTTTAGGTCACTTATAATTAAGGCCCCCGCAGGGAAGCTGAACAAATCAAACTACGCGAGGAACCAGGAGCTTTGATTAATAAATATAGTATTAAGCAACAAGTTGAAAACTCCTACAGCCAGAAATATTGACAAACCAGAAGCAATACTAGCCATGCAGAGAAAACAGATTAGTAAAACAAACGTGAGAAACACAGCGACTGAAGTGGTTGCTAACCAAGGCAGAGAAAAACACGTTTAGAGTGTGCCTTTGCATTCTAACGCTTTGCATTCACTTTTGCTACTCGCTTCTGATGGCCTACAGGCTCTGCTCTGAGTCAGCCAAAGGAAAGTTCAAGAAAAAAACGCCAAATTTCTTGTGCAGAATAAATGTTTGCCTTCTTCTATGTAGCTACATGCATGTATGATACGACCGGGTGCCACGCTGCTTCTGGCATGCAGGCCGGCTGCTAGCAGATGCGGGATTGAAGCCATTCGACTCCGCGAGGCATGGAGGGCCGGCGGTGGGGGAGGGGGGCGCGGCCCACGACTGAAAGCAAGGAAAGGATCAAGTTTCCCTGAGACATGCTGGCTGGCAGCACAGCAGCTCGAGATGGGAGAGTGACAGGGCCGGATATGAGGAATCAATTGGCGCTCCTGCCTCTCCTTCGGATTAATGGACAGTTCGTGGACACTATCTGACTATCTATCTATCTATCTATCTATCTATCTATCTATCTATCTATCTATCTATCTATCTATCTATCTATCTATCTATCTTTCTATCTATCTATCTATCTATCTATCTATCTATCTATCTATCTATCTATCTATCTATCTATCTATCTATCTATCTATCTATCTATCTATCTATCTATCTATCTATCTATCTATCTATCTATCTATCTATCTATCTATCTATCTATCTATCTATCTATCTATCTATCTATCTATCTATCTATCTATCTATCTATCTATCTATCTATCTATCTATATATCTATCTATCTATCTATCTATCTATCTATCTATCTGACTATCTATCTATCTATCTATCTATCTATCTATCTATCTATCTATCTATCTATCTATCTATCTATCTATCTATCTATCTATCTATCTATCTATCTATCTATCTATCTATCTATCTATCTATCTATCTATCTATCTATCTATCTATCTATCTATCTATCTATCTATCTATCCATCTATCTATCTATCTATCTATCTATCTATCTATCTATCTATCTATCTATCTATCCATCTATCTATCTATCTATCTATCTATCTATCTATCTATCTATCTATCTATCTATCTATCTATCTATCTATCTATCTATCTATCTATCTATCTATCTATCTATCTATCTATCTATCTATCTATCTATCTATCTATCTATCTATCTATCTATCTATCTATCTATCTATCTATCTATCTATCTATCTATCTATCTATCTATCTATCTATCTATCTATCTATCTATCCATCCGCCTCTCCCTTGTTCTATCTCTCCCTCTCTCAATCCTAGCCTTCGCTAAGCCTTAAGCCTATGTCGATCTGAGGCAAAATCTTAATCCGCATCCCCAACCTGCCCTGGAAGTCATGTCCTGGAGATTAAAATCCGGAGCGTTGCATTTCTTGCTGAGCACGAGCAGTAGCATGCAAAAATCTGTAATATTTTATTGCACAGCGCAGCGACTTGGCGTGCCAGGCTTTTCAATGCAAAGCATGAGTGACGCGCCACATTGCATGCGTCTCATATCGCATTTGACGGAGCCCGCCTCGCCGTTTGCTTCAAAGCAATCCTATTTAGAACTGAAAGCTACGCGAACGCATTGAAACAGAGTAGATCTTGGCCTAAACGCTTGTGTTTGCTTTGCCACACTACAGAACAATGGCACTGTTCTTGAGACCAAGCCTCAACCTTGGGCGTGGCTTACTACATTCTTCTCTGATGGCCTTGTGCATCTTGGGCTGGGTACTGCTAGCCAGCTCCAGTTTCACAACACACAGTTTGATGATCGGATATCGCATAGCTGCCTGGCCTTCGGAAGTTTGGAGTTTTATAGAAGACAGTATTATACTGCTAAATACGAATTCTGGCTGGGACTCCGCTGTTTACCGACTAGCATGCGGTGTTAAAGAGGCGAGGAGAGACAGATAACTATAGTCTATTTGTGTGCTAATATGACACGTCAAGAATTGTTTGATATAAGAATAAGGTCGATTCGAGGTAGGAAGGCTCATAAGAGCAGTAAAGGCTTTATAAGCACCTACGAGCGTAGATCGGGGGTCGGCAAACTTCTTACGTCAAGGGCCAGAGAACCCAGCGCACTCGAGGAGGGGGAAGTGGAGAGGGAATAGAGAATAGAGAAGAGATAGGAGAGAGAGACGACGAGAGGAAAGGATAGGAGAGGAGAGGAGAGGAGAAGAGAGGAGAGAGAGGAGAGAAAATAAAACTATAGGAAATCCGAGAGAAGGGAGCCGAGAAGGGAGACAAGACACAGACCTTGACCGGGCCGGATTGCTATTGTGAAGTCTGAAAGTACCCGACAGCCGAATAGAGAGCCTTTGCGGGCCCTAGATTAAATGTAGAGTCCCAGTAAGGAATAATTTGGTAGGTAGGTAGGTTGATAGTTTGGATAGATAGGTAAGAAGATATATAGGTAGTCAGTTAGAGAGGTAGATAGGTTTGGACGGTAGGTTATCACCAGTTTGGGAGAATAGATGTGTGAAAACTCAGTTCGGTCAGCAATTAGGATACATTTTGATTTTATACTATTTATTACCGTACTAGCAATCGTACTTGTGCAGAGGTTGCACAAGCTGGACTAGAATTCGGTCAACTCTTGGGTATTCTATTAGTTTAAATTTATGCTAATAATTGTCATGGGTTTGTTGGCTTCAGCGAAGGAAGAAGCGAGTGAGCTTAGTCTTCAGAGAGAAATGTTGTAGAAAACTCTGAACCGTTCTGTTAAATGCGAAAGTGCGCTTGACGTACGTTGGAGCGTGTGTTATATGTACTTTTAAACTTAATGGCCATGCGTCCAGTTCGTGAACCGGTAGGGAACGGGTATAGTTTTAGTAAGAGCTATTAGTATAGTAAAAGTACGCAAGTACAAGCGCAATGGATGTATTTTGCACTTAGTAGTGCGTGCGTGAAATAAGGTTGAATAAATAGATTTGTATTGTAATAGAGCTCTCATTGTCAATGGACTAGCGGCTGCCCCCCCCCGCTACCGCCATGGTGGTGATGCTCATAATCATAAGGACTAGCAAAGGCCCTCCTCCGATAATACCGATCTGGTAACACATAAAAGTACAATGCACATAGACTAAGGGACTCGTATGTGTACTTTTCATTTTAATGCAGTCATGCGTTCATTTCGTGAAGGGCTATAGGGAACAGGCAACTATATTACCATATTACGAGTAGTAGATTTAGCAGAACCTACTGATAAAAGTACACGAGTAAAGGAGGCGCAACTTCGTACACTCGTTGGTTAGCACTTAGTACAGTTGCGCGTGTGGGTAGGGTAGGTATACGTGAATCAATCAATATATTATTAAAACCGTGGTTATACGCGTAGTTTGTTTAGCACGTACAAGGCAGGAATTATTGAGTGTATTTGCGTATCGCTCTAGTGTAGGACCTTCACAGACCCTATCTTCTGTCTTCCACCCAAACTTTGCCTTGCAGCAGGTAACAGTTTAGCTATATCTATCTATCTGTACGAGCTCACGGCACT